>VZTE01005753.1:305622-455622 GCA_013397775.1 Eulacestoma nigropectus
TTTTTTTTTTTTTTTTTTTTACTTTATTTTTATTTTGTTTGAGGAGTGGCTGGAGTAAGCAAAATGAATACAAAGCAAGGCTAGAATTTGGGCCTTCTGGCTTGGATTCTGCTTGGAAGAATAGGCCATGCCAAGAAAATAGGAATCAGGAAAGTCAAGTGAAGTGTTAGTGATATGGAAATATATCAGCCATCACAAACAAACTACCTTAATTAAAGAAAAGTGCTCAATGATAATCTAATCTAAAAGCCTTGTAAAGTACCACAAAGAAACTGAACTAATTATTTTCTTAGATTGTAAAACTGTTTAAGATTGTTTAACTTACCATGACGAAAACCTATGGAGGTATGAATTTTCATTGCTGTTTGCTAGTGCATAGGTGTTTGGCTATATACACTGTTTAATTCAGAGAGTAGGAATTTGACTTTTTCCACTTTATTTAATTCAAGATGTTTTGACAGCTTAATTTGCTATCACTTAAAAGTTTAATCAATCAGACATTTAGGGGAAGCTGCTCAGCTAGTATGAATCTTTCTGGTGAAAGTTATCAAAAAAGGCATACCAATTTTTGCTAAGAGGAGGACTCATGATATGAAACAAAATATGCTAAACCCTGTAGCCAGATGAGTTTAACCATCTGATGCTGCCTATGATGTCATTTTCAGAACCCTTTTCTTTGACTGACATCATGAGGAACTGAACTGGCCTGTCAGCAAGTTCATATGCTGGTTTTAAAAAATCACATTAAGCTAAACATGGTCACCAAAAGGGAAGCCATGACAATGTTAGTATTGCAATATACCAACACTGTGATAACCAGAATTAGATGAAAGAGCCTGCAGTTATACTACAACTGAAATAACTAATTTATTTTTCATTGAGTTTGAGTGTTTTGGTTTTTTGTTTGTTTGTTTGTTTGTTTTTTTTACTTAAAGGAAATTACTGTATGCAGTTAAAGGTAGAAGGCTCTTTCAGAAAATTCTGCTAAGAGCTTCTATTTCTAATAGCCCAAGCATCACTCCAATTTATATTGTGTATAGAACATAATATCTTTATTCTTTATCAGAAACTGGGTGTTCTTCATTTTCTCGGTGAATTTTATTCTATTTCTTGATTTAGAGTGTGTGAATGGAGAAGGTGAATTATAATATCTTAACTGTATAACTAAAAACTGAGAAACTTAAACCCCTATTTTTCATCATTTATGGGAGTTATTTTTTTTTAAATGGTAAACTTTTCAAATTATTTATTGGAACACTCTCTAGTTTTGATGACCTTTTTCAGTGCTTTCTGGCATTGACTTATAAAGGCTTTTCACTATGACGAGTGACACATTCTGGGAGGAAATGACTGTGCTTAAAATATATCATTAAGCCCAGTTCTGTGTAACTCGTTTTCTTACTTTTTTATTGACTTACAATATATCAAAATTAGTTTAGTTTCATGGTCACATGAAAAGGCATTGTTCCTACGGGATGACTCCATGCGAAATGACCCGTAATGGCAGAACTGGCCTTCAATTTGCACTGGCTTCTGCGTGCTTCCTCCCCAGGAAGTGTTGGTGGAGATGACATAAACTGCAGCAAGAGATCTCCCAGGCAGTCAGACTGCTGTGTTGTCGCCCTTCCCCATCTCTTTGTTGGTTCCACACCGTCCATCTCCTTGACTTCTGTGACGGTTTTCCTTCGTTATTTTACCTTTCCCATTTTCTCTCTCCTATCCTCTCCTCAGTCATGATCATAATGGGTAGCGGAGAAACACTCCCTCAAAATCACCTTCCCAGTGGAGTAGCTGAGGACTATAGACATTAATATGAGTGTTAGGACACTGAGCCTTTTTCTCAGCTTTAATTTCTGTCCACTTCGTTAACTAAGGCTCAATTCTTAGTCCCCTTTTGCTTTGTAAGCTTTGGGAGAACCATCTTTCCTGTGCCCCATATTGATGTTGGGTTGAGGATCAAAGGACAAATTGTTGCTTGTAGATAGCAGCCTTTCCTTAGGCAAAATTTCCTTTGACATAATCCGGGGGCAGAACCCATCCTCGGCACTGCTGTGAACTTTGCTGGCTGAACGAGGCAGAGAATTGATTGATTTTTTACAATGTGCAAGTTTTTGATGCTGCCCAATTCATGATCCAGCAATTCTGAGTTATTCCACCCAGTTTAAGTGGCAGTTTATCCCTGCTGGATTTGGAGATTTGCCCCAATGACCAGAGTGACACCTTCACGGCGTATTCAAGAATTTACATTATCTGAACTTTAAAATCATCCACTTCATCATCCAGGAAAATTCAGAATGGGAAAGTAGAACCAAATTAACTTAGAATCCCTATCACAAATGACTGGTGGCTTTGAAATATATAGTTACAAAACTATTACAAGAAGAGCCTCTGATTAATAACTAACAATAATAATAATTGCATGTACAAAGAGCTGCAGTAAATCCTGTACAATTTTTGCACTTTGGAAAGAGTATTGTTTTGTTTCATATCACATGAATTTTGTTAAGTAGAGGAAACACTGCTTCCCTGGTGCTTTTGTTTTTCCCTCTGGATTGTAGCAATGGAGCACTTGCATGTTGTGTTTGATGCCTTGCATGATAAAGACATGCAATGGCAAGTTCCAGTCTGCATGCTGCTTAATGAATGTTTTCCTTTTCTCTCCTTCCCTGTCATGTGCTTACAGAAGACAACTATGTGGAAGGTGGGTGCTTTCTACCTTATTTTCCTAAGCTCTTGTTTTTCCCTTCTGTTCAGTGGGTTTTTTTTTTTCCTTCTGCTTAATGGTATAAAAGTACACATATCACTCAGTACGGTAAGTTGTATTTTTTCCCCCATAAAGGCATTCAAGTTTATTAAATAAATGTGATTTCTTTTTTCATACAGAACTCAAGCAAAGCTCCTTGGCCTTATTGCTCTAATTCCAGAATATCCCCACTGAAACAACAGGATTTGTACTCGTATGACTGATACCATACCCAAAATCTTTCTGGAGATTTGCAGGACTGATTTCTTCTCATGTTCTGTATGAAAAACACTTCAAGAAACTATTTGTCTCATCAATGTGGAGCCTAAATCCTCCCAATAAGATAGTAATGCATGTTAAATTCACATCTTTTAATTGCTTAGGAAAATGGAAAGTGCTTTTCTCTTTAATACCACAAACCTTGCTTACTGTAATACCGTTTACAGCACAAAGCTTTAGGAAAAAAGGTTTTCTGCCTAACTTTTTCTCATAATGCACTTGCCTTTTGGACATTGTGAAAGAAGCAGCATGTGATTTTAATAATTATGTTGGTATTTAATTAAGTCCCTTTAAAGAAAGTGTGGCATAGGGCAGTGGAAATTAAGGCACAATGCCATCTATCCTGAATATTGGTAAGTAAGTCTATTAGCTGGTAAAACATGCAAATATATGATCGTTTTAAAGACTTTTTGCTTACAAGCCAAAAAATGCAGGTGTTTTTTTATGTACAAATGTTTTTAAAAGTCTCTCTGGACTGAATACTGAATACTGTCCAGTTCTTTGCGTACTGGATAAACGATTATCTATTTGAATAAAATTAGTTTACCTATCTAAACTGAAAAATTGATTTCATTTTACTTCATTCCAATATTTTAAAAACTATTTTAAGAACAAGGACTTGTAAACTCACTCATATGCAAAGTGACTGTCCTGGAATGACTTTGACCCAGGGTGCTCGTGTGAGCCACTCTAGGACCTGAGTTCATTCAAGTTTCAAGTCACCATGGGCCACTGCCTGCCTGTTCTGGGGTGATTTTCTCAAGAAGCCTTGAGGTGCTGATGCTTCATTTCTCTATGCTGCTGTATTCAAGGATGAAGACAGGTGCTCAGATTTAGCACAGAGACGATGCTGTGCAATTTTATTAATATATGTTCTCCCAAGGAGAAAGAAAATTCAAACAATTCTGGTGCTTTACTTCTGTGCACTGTCATGCTCATACACGTCAATAAAATTTCATTTTCATTGTGAAATAAAAATGTGTTCAATAACACTGGGATAGAAATTCTAGCTGAAAAACATAAAAGCCTAGAAATAACTACCTAATCTTGTATTTGATCTGTGCATAAAACTCTTACTGGTGTCAACATGAGTCTCAAAATTTGAATTAGGTTCAGTACAACTAGATAAGGCGGTTCAATTGCATTTCACATATTCATTTATGCACAGCAGTACAAGATAAAACCTGGATAACAGTTAATCCAGACTTTACCTGAATCTAATTCTTAAAACTGCAACCTTAAATTTATTCCAACACAGGTCTGGATACTTATGCATACATTAGAGTTACAAACCATGAATATGTAAAGAATGGAAGCATAGAATGGTGTATCCAAAGCACAACTTGAAAACTGAGCTAAAATTTTTCGTCTTTGATGTCTATGATATCTGAGCATCTCTGTAAATTAGGTGACATAAGCAAACAGAAATATGTAGTATTCAATTTGGTATATTTGGTATATACTGCTGGTAAAAAAGGCTACTGTTTATTCATTTCACTGAAGTTGTACTAGACTTTAATACCTTCACTGCAGGTTTATCATGTTTAAATTTTGTTTTGGCCTGTGCTCTGCATGGAACTCACACACCAAACTATGACAATATCCTATCTTCATATCCCCCTTCACTATCCCACCCCGAGCGCCTTAACTCTCTCCTCTCAGAGCCAAGTTCAGGAGAGAATTGGAGTGGATCGCACATGAGGGATTCCTTCTAAATCTTGAATTCCTAATTCACAAAGAAATTGAAGTAATGGTGCACAAATGAGTATTTTCAATATATGGGATGCCTACATGTGGCTACTTAAGGAAAAAGACTTCCCAGGTCTATTTGTTGTGGTATTCTCTATTACAAGCAGACTTTCACTTCGCAAATCTAGCAGTGATTGCTATCATGGCAGATTTAGCTGTATCATTTTAAACCACTCTGTGGAATAAGCAGGTACAGTACTAGTAATTCTTCACTCTTCCATAGCCTTCCTCCATAGATTGCAAAAATAGAAAATAAGGTAAGCATCATTATTTGCCTTTAGCAGGGAAGTATAAGTGACCCTAGTGCTTGCAAATAAAGTAACACAAAGAGTCAAAGAAAACACAGTGTCTTGAGGAGTAGTACCGAATTTTTTAATTGGTAGATGTTTGGTTTGAGTAGGGTATGTCTTTTACATTCACTTGACTGCCTTTTTTCATTGAACAACACTGTAAGTGACTCTTAAAATTCAAGTAGTTTTTATGATGTTTTCAAGAGGCACTTCTGCTATTTGCATTTTTTTTTTTTTCAAATTATGTAAGAGTCATCTATTTGCAACTGACCAATTTCACGTATCATTTTAACAAAAATAGTAGCTATCAAGCAGTGATAATCTGAAGCTAGACTTTTTTTAGGTTCATACAGCTATGAAGTTAATATGTAAATGTTGACTAGTAAGAGATCACCTCCCCTGGGAGACAGGACAGTGATTTTTTTCGTACCTTCTAAGAGCTGAAAGAGCTCACACAAAGTAGTGGCTGAAAAGTCACTGTTTCATTAGAGAAAAAGATGTTGTAATATTTGACTGGTTTCACTTTTCCTCTATCAAATACAGTTAGAGTCAAGTCAAAAGTCTGAGATTTCTTGCTATAGTTGCCAACATCAAAAGTTAAAACCCAAAAGACAAATTAATCAATCACGAAAAGAGACTGATACTTCCAAAAGTTCACTTATCAGGAGATCCAAGCAAGGACACTCAGCAAAAATTATGAATTAAAATAATATGAACTAGTCTTTATGCTCTGTGTATTCAGCAAGCCTCTCTTGCTGCAACACTTACAGAGAAAGAACACCCATAAAAACATTTCTATTCTCTTTCACAAGCTGCAAACTGCCAGTACAGCTGTGTGATGTTTCCCAAGCAATGATGATGCAGGCATCCCTTCAGGATCACAGTCAGCTTTCGTTTACATTGCTGTGAGCCCCAGGTAATCCCACCAGCTGCAGAACACTGTATTTGGAAACAGAATTTATTGCACAAGAGATGAGGCACATCAGGCCCTTCAGTTTAACTACACATCTAAGATGAGTGACATTAAAAAACAATAATTCAGCAAAACCACTGCTCGTCTACTTGGAACGTTACTTGAGATTTGGAACTGAGAAGAGACGAATCCTTTCAGACTGATTGCAGTCGGGAGTATCTTCTTTGAACTACCTCCAAGTAGTGTGAGTCATTTGTGCACCTAATTTTCTTTGTGGATTAGAAATCACAGAAACTCCCTCTCTAGGAAGTCTGCTTTCCAATAAAGAGAAAGATATTTGATTGCTCACCTTTTTTGTGTGAATTAATTTCAGTTAATTGCAATTAAGAAAATAAGGTATGGCTTTTTAAGAAGAGGAGCACATTGAAAAAATGAACAATGAATAACTTCTGAAATGGATCCTAAACCAACTAATTTCAACAAGAATAAGCCTGTTTTTTAAATCAGACATAAAAAGTGAAAAACCTTCACATATCTAGAAAAAAATATTCTCCCTGCATCACATTATACTCAGTGAGATTTAAGTATCATTTTATTATCATGAATTAAAAAAGCTGAATATTTTTCCTTAAAGACTAACAAAATTTGGCTCTGGATGAGTGATTATCATTATGGACATCTGCTTTGAAATGTCACTAGACCTATTCTGGTATGATGGGATTTCATCTCACAATACAAGTATGAAGCAAAATCTATTTCTCACAGATTTATGAAGTAGTTGCAGAAGCTGTCACTTAAATTTTCTTTATTACTATGTATTTTATATTGCATATGTAATAATTTGCCTTCTCTGGAACAAATTCATTCTGCTGTCACATTTCACACAAATAAGGAGACATCCTTTGCATTATCATTTCAGTGTGATGAAGAAATTTTATTTAATTACCTGAAATGCTCATTTTTATGAGGGGAAAAAGATCAGACCCAGCCCATTTTTCAGGTTTAAACTTCTCCAGGGTTTAAACATCATTTCACATGTAGAGGACAGGAAGTCCTCCCAGCAAAGTGTTCAAAGCAATATAATCAAAATATGATAAAGACAGACGGATTATTAAAGGAATTGGTTGGATTTGAAAGCATTTTATTATTTTCTGTCATTGCAAATGCTGCACAGAAAAAAAAATACACAATAAAACAGCACCCAGTGTTTGAATTACAGTTCTGTTACTCGTAGCCCAAAGCATTCCAACCAGTGGTTGAAAAATGCTGTTTGATTTCCCTCTGTGATACAGACATCTCATAGGAAACAGATGCCTGTCACAAAACATTTTTGTCAGTGTGACAACACCACCTTCCCGTGCTCCCTTGTTCATTGCTGACTGTGCTCTTGTTTCCCTTCAAGGTCTGGCGCACCTGATGATGGGCGACCAAGGTATGGGCTCTGTTCCTTTTCCACTCTGCTTTCATTGTTTCTTCTTGTTCTGTAGCTGCTTTGAATCCATCACTGCAACTGATGGGCAAATGCTTGAAAGCTGTCTTTGGCTGCAAAGAAACACATGGTTTTAGTCACATCTTTTTCTTATTTCATTTTTTGGTTTTTTTTGTTTTGTTTTGTTTGCTCTGTAAGCTTTTGTCCTTCCTGCCTCCTCAACTCCCCCTCTTGCAATACAATAACTAAAAAGAGGTGAGAGAAATAAGAAAGTTATTAAGAAAATTGCAAGTATTTATCAGAAAATACAATTATGGGTGGTTCTATAAAAGATAAAGTGCAAGACCTCTCTTTAGGTAGCTCCTGAAAGAAGATGCTTCTCTTGTCACATTGTACACATTGAAGAGCCCATTTGCATTAATGCATGGCTGATTGGAATTGTGCAGAAAGCACCTGCTCCTGGCTTCTGGAATGCTGAGAGTACAATTTTGCTGCCTAACAAAACCAGTGTTTTTTTTACTCCTAACCATTGTCCATGTTACCTTCGTGACAGTCTTTCTTATCTAAGCATGGGTTATTTCTGTGTTTCTCTGCATGTACATGATTGGGAAGAAATAAACTAAATCCCTAATATGACACTGATTGCATCTCCATTTGTCTTCAGACACTTACCCTATACTTTGTCTCTTCATGTTCAGATACTATTGCATTTACATGTACTCATGACTCTTACTGCTGTTTCTCTCCTCTTCTTTATTCTCTTTTTGTCTGGAAATGCTTTCTTCATGGAACCATTTCACCAAATCCATAGGTAAAAGTAAAGGTATTACATGATTTTCTTTATTTTTTAATGCCATCAGTATACTTTAATGTATGTATACATAATGCAAGTAAATGTGAAATTTTTGCACTGATAACATGAGGTAGGTATATTCTTACAGTAAATATTTCGTGGATATCAAGGTAAGGAGAATTATCCTAAAGTATCCTAAAGTACCTAAAGGCTGACCATTTTCAAAGTTTGTCTCCTGGTTTTGTGAGAGATGTAAAGCTTTGGCAGGGATAAAAGAGGCTACAGTTACAGGAAGTGTTCAGGATGAAATAACAGCCGCATTTTGAGGTATGCCTTTTTCTGTTCTCAAAGAGTTGTAGTCTGAACCACCAGACATGGAAAAAAAAGCATGATGTTGTTCAGTAGCGACTCTCAGGAGATAATCTGTCCAGGGTCAGTCCACAGCTTGATGTACGTTTTAAATGGGAATAGCACTAACTTTAGCAAGTCTTTGCCCTGAGACTTTCCTGATATATTAATGACTTTGAGCATATCTGAGATAAGAATTGGACAAAGGAATGAGGAAGAATAAAAGCCAAAGAGAAGTGTGGGGTTTCTTTCTTTTTTTTTTTTTATTCTTTTTATTTCTTTATGTAAAGAATACCAGCCGTGTTTACTTCCCTTCTCCCAGAGGAAACAGTGCAGTAGGGGCAAGATTTTTTCTGTATAAATAAACACCAGGTTTTGCTACAGGGACACTTGTTCACAGGCATTGTGTAAATATATTTTTAGGATAAGAAGCTGGTCATTAAAAGCCATTTAATCTCTGTTACCTGTGATGAATAATACAGTTCTATTCATCTTAAGCATTTGTCAGGGGGTGCGTATTCTTTTTATATATCAGAAATGAAATCTGCATGGTTGTAGGTAGTTGCAAATAGTTTAGTTAAATTAGAAACAAACTTCCAGGTTTGTTGGTGTCTTGGCTGATTTAGTGTTTCCATACCTAGAAAGTTCATGTGATGCAAAGACTGTAAATACAAATCTGTAGTGTCTCATTCCTCTTCATATCAGACCCCCTGGAAAGACTCTGTAATTGTATAGGTGGGATACCATTTAAAGGGTTGTATATGTCCTGGAACTCAATGTCTTCTTGCTTAGCAAAAGGTTTTAAGCAGGTATGAAAAACAATCTGCTGATTTCTTTGTTTTATAGGATCATTTTGTTTTGTTTACTGTATCCTTTTGTTTTTCTTAATTGTACCTAGTATGTATGACTTCCTTATTACTTATTATTACTTTCTTATTCCTAATCAGTAGATATCCTGGCTGCAGTTACCTTAAGATGACATTTTATATTAACTGAACCATGACATTATAGATAATTTTTATTAATAATGCAGAATTATTTTTCTAGATTGGTCTGTACACAGAATAAATGATGGAGTATGTATGACACCAAAGGGATTTTGTGTGAAAGGATTAAAATATAAAAATTATGAATATTTATTATTAATAGTAGCTGATCCGGAGAGCAGATTTTTAGCAAAACATAAACTTTTCAAGTATTGTGCAACATTTAGACATTTATATTTTTATTTTTAAAGTTTTAACAACTATATTCACAAAAAAAATTACCTTGTATATATTAGCTACATTTAATGTTTGATAATGTGCCATGTAACATAATTTAAACACCAGTCACCAGTCATCTAATCATTTGACTACATTTTTCTTTTCATGTTTTGATTTCTACTTGATTTATCCAGTTAATATAGAAATAATCATTACTGTGTTTTGAGAATAACAATATTTCTGCACGTATAATGGTGTATATTTGTTCAAATGGATGGAAAGGGTTTATACCTGTGCCAACTCCAGTCGTTTGTAAGAGAAAATATCCCTCAATATTGAATCATGTCCTCTATCAGCAAAAACCAGCCTCATTTTGTTGACTATCCTGAAAATTTATTAATATCAGCTTTTGAAACATGTGGCCTTGAAACAGTTGCGATAACACACATTCATAACACATGACAATATGAAAAATTAGGAGGGTGATGAAAAATAATGAAGGGAAAAAAGGGGAAACACCTTTGTTATAAGTTCCATTCCTTGAGAGGTATGCAAGGTCAGTAACTGCAAAATTCTGGGTGATTATATCATGAATTAATCTTATTTTGGAAATATAAGCAATAAAATGCTTTTAAGAAGCTTTACAATGCCATTTGTCCTGAGGAGTATAAAATGCTGAAGTATCACCATCTCCTTTAATTGTATAGATATTCTTTGGGGTACTGGAAAAGGAAAAAAAAATTATCAGCGTAACTTCAGAATTAAGGCAGCGTGTTAACAGGGTAGGGACCTGGTGTTGACAAGAGGAAGGATAGTTGAGACAGCCTCTCCAACTAGGCAAGCAATACTAAATCCTGTACCATCTCATGATGTCCCTGATGTTTGTCATTTATTTGTAAATCTAAATTGAGATACTCTGGATAATCTCCCCACAAATTACTCCCTGTAGATGCTATGCCTAATTCTAGGAAGAGCTGCAGTCTTTTAGTTATACTGGCATTCGTTTATTTTCTGATAAGCACCATACATTCAGAAATACTTAGGAATTCCTTTTTCATCCCCTGGAAATAACCTGCCTATATAGAACTTTAGCAGCAGGGTTGTCACAGCTCTGATGGTGAAAAGACGTAGGCAAGATAAGGTTTGTAAATGGTGTTCATGTTTTTATTAGACCACTTGAAAATGCTACTCAGAACAATTTTTTTAATTCAAATCAAACCTTAAATATGCTGTCCATAACAGGCAGATTTGTTTGCCCCCAAACAAATTTGTGCCCAAACAAATTTTGTCTGCTTTCTCCAGGTGTTGGAGGTGGTCTAATAAAACCACTATTTCCACCTATAGGCCTTATCTCGTCAAAGTCATGCAGGATTATTTTGTGATGGATAGTAATACAACTAAACTTACATGGCAACTAATGTAAAACACTCAATTTCTTAAAAAAAAAAAAAAAATCCCATCCCTTCCTTTTCATATTCTTTTGGTGAGCAATGGAAAGAATTTATAATTCAGAAACTATAACAGTGACAGGTATTACTTCATTTTTTATACTGCAGTTCTCTTAAGCCTATACATGTTTTCACCTATCGTTTATTTCTATGTAATTATCATACTTTTGACTACATATAATACTCATTCTATACC
This sequence comes from Eulacestoma nigropectus, assembly GCA_013397775.1. NCBI lineage: Eukaryota > Metazoa > Chordata > Aves > Passeriformes > Eulacestoma > Eulacestoma nigropectus. The sequence goes on from VZTE01005753.1 coordinate 317,016, forward strand.
TAAATACTATGTTCACACTCCTGTTCTATTATTTTACAAATTTTGTGCAGCTTTAAATTGTACATGAGTCACTCAGGTTCGTAACAAACTATTAAATGTTAGCTAGCTGAGCAAGAAGTGTTTCTACCAAAAGATTGATAGTACAGCTGCAATTTATTGTATTAGATTGCAGGCTTTTGATGTGGTGCTATTTGCTATACTGTGTATAAATGCCGAAGAAAGACTTCAGAATGGCAATTTATGGATGTGTCAACTTCCTTGACAAAGGAGGGCAAGTTTTTTATTGCACAAGCGATCGTACAGTATCTGTAACACCAAAGTGACGCCACTAATTTTTTAAGTATCAATCACACAATTCATTTGACAATTGGAAAAACAGGGCACTGAAACATAAAAGCAATTTAAATAAATCCTTAAACAATCATGACCATAAAAGTGTTATGTTATAGCTAAGTAATTATGTAGTGCTTGTGTCATGCAACACAAATCTCACCTTGTGCCAGTGACCTCCCCTAACACCAAACTGTGTGGAGTTCAGTCATTAACCTTCCTGTGACCACAAGTTCGTCTTACTACGATGACTTTCATTTTTGCTCTGGTTTCGAAGAACTAAAATGGTCTTGGCTTCTTGCACTCTCTAATCTTTCACAAATCGTTGAAATTCCTGTCCTCTCCTCATCTGCTTTTGTGTGTGCTGCTTCAAAGTGAGCCTGAGAGACACCCACCCCCCAGTCTTCCCTGACCCAAGCCCCAACAGTCCAGAAGCTTTAAAATGCTTTGGTACAGCCCTGGGGTCTAGCACAGCTCCTTATTTTTGGCTCAGTGCCCTGTTGACATGGATTCAGTTTCACGCCTTCTCAACTGCAGCTGGCTTTTGCCTGGGAAGCGCAAAACATGGATGGAGGGCATTCTTGACTCTCTGGACCTGTTCACACAGTTATATCCTAGGTGATAGCATCTGATTGGAAAGACTCCCTGCTAGAACTGAAGTGAGGTAATTTAGGGGTTTGACACACAATGGGGTTGCCAGGCTTGGGTAACTGAAATTGTTTCTAGATGACGTTATAGGAGAAGAATGGATAACTTGAGCTTCCCCACTCAATCCCATAGTTTCCTCTACTGATAAAAAGGAACAAATCAACAAAGTTTAAAAGCCTATCCTCCATTTAACAGGTCCCAAGCATTTTGAAAGTCTTGGAAAACTTACAAAATTATGAGCATAAGAATTTAAAAAATATTCTCTATAAAAGTACTGTTATTTTTAATGAGCATTACCTTTTTTTAATAAATTAATGAGCTTTAAATATAAAGTTCCTCTAAGTACTCCAAAGAGCAATAGCTACACATCATATCTCTTCTATAATGACTTCTTTTTTCTAAAGAATCTCATAAGTATAGTTAAATAGAGGCTGCTGTTCACCAAAATTATTACAATTAAGTTTTTATGTGTAACCCATGCCCCCATGCCTACAAATACATTTTCCAGTAAATATTTGTACTATCCTTATATTTATATGGTCACTATGTTCAAATTTTGGTTGAATATCATAATGAACCTTACACTAGATGTTTATTGTGATGCTTTGAAGCAAGTAATTTCTTTGCACTTCAGTGAGTGATACCCTGCAAACCTGGAATATTGACATTTGAAGCTGCAGATTCAAATTTATGTTGAAATGTTATGAATTAACAGTCCCTAAGGAGAAAAAAAAATGCTGCAGAACATGACTGCTGAAGAAGTTTTCTATCTGAAGCACATGGCTCAGAAGAAACAAATCAACATCAGGAACAGAAATGCACATTCTTCCCTGAGGCACACATACTCAGAATTTTATTTGAGATGGCTGATTCCTCATCAGCAGTGTGAAAAGAAATTGTAAGGACCTGACACAAATATCATGAAAACTTTCTGCAGAAAGGGGAACACATTTTTAAAACAGCCACCATATGGTAATATCCAATCCACACCATGACTTCTGGTTCTTACCACCATGAAAATAAAGCATTTTCCATGTTCTGAATCATTCTGATGTCACTCAAAATTATCATGTAATATGTGTGTGTTTTTCATAGGCTTCCTGTGGATTTAGAGACAGACAATAAATGTGTAAACATGAAGGATTTAATGTAAAAAAAAATGTTATATTTGCAAATGTGTAGATTTCTCCTGGGTCCAGTAAACATTGTGGTAGGAGATCGTACATATCTAAGATTTTGGCTTCTTCAACACAAGGCTCCAGTTTGAGCACAGGTTTATCCAGAAGATGGAAATGCTGACAGAGAACCTTTCGAAATAGTATTAAAGCTCTTTCAAGGTGAAGAATGTGTATTTCAGGCCAAAAAGTATGAGGGGATTTATTGAGGATGGAAAACAGTTAAGCTGTTGCTCTGAAGAGGTAAAAAAAGGTACAGCAGGTAAGCAATAAAGAAATAGGAAAACTTTGCATTTCTTCCTTAAAGCAAACTTTTCTTTTAATGTATATATGTACATAGAGAAAGAGAATTTAAAGCTGCAGTGGTTTGTATCTTTTTGCACAGTGAAATTCCATGAGAGTTTTATACATATTTCATAGACATTTCCAATGAAAAGGTATTTGAGAGAGGTGTATTCCTTGGATATTGGAATATCCTTGAACCTCCTTGTGAGCTAAATACATCAGCAGAGTGACACTAAAGATTTCAGTTTCCCCCTAAGATTGCACTGTATCTTCCTAGGAGAAAATTCAGTCCTTGAAATCTGCAAGAGCAACTAAACAAATGAGCCCAAGAGAATCTAATTTCTATTATTTCAATGAAAATCAAAATTAAATGGAAATTATTGTACATCTCAGAACAGAAGTCTCAGCTGATTTTAACATTAATCCAATCAATCACGCTCAGTGGAGTTTCACCAGCTAAGTGGAAAGAAATTAGAGCCCCAAGGAGGAGTATTTTCAAACATCTCTAAGATTTATCTACATGCAGGATTACAAAATTCTGGACTAAACTTTGTCACAGTTTCTAAAGAAAGTAAACCTAATGAAAGTGAAGAACTCTTAAGAAGACCTCTCTGAAATTGTACTGGTATAACTGAAAATGGGGACTATGCCCTCTAAATGCACATTATAATGATATTTTTCTACCAAGACTCTCTGGAAAGGAATTGAAAAAAAAAAATTAAATAGATCAGAGAATTGATTGTTCTTGTAGAAATAAAAATGGTGCATACAAATTTTTTAACCTACTCTTTACAGGAATTTTCTTTGGCAGCGATAACAAGCTAAGGTAATTAGAAATGACAGAAATTTGAATTATCCAGTCGTCTTTAAACTCTTTTAATTAAACAATGTAGTTTGCACTGATACTAGTAATATACCTCTTTCTTGATTTCCAAAACCTTCTATAACCCTGATGTTCCTAATTGCTTGAAGGTAGCTTTCTATATGTACTTCAGGGTCCACTTAGAGCAATTAAGCAGAACAGTGAAATTGTGCAATGAACTGGGAAGTTCAGGAGCACAAAGGAGGACTCTCATAGGAAATGAGTGTGGAGCATGGAACGCGGACTTTGCTGTGAAATTCTGCCTTCATCATTCTTTTAATGTTTTTCATAGATACGAACCTGTTATCTAGATATGTTTTTTTTCCAGACTTGGGAGGAAACAAAAGTGACTGAATCTTTTTATTGAATTAATTTATTCTAGTGAAAGGAGTCCTTTCTTCCTCATTAAAGCTATATTCAGGCTAAGAGTTTTTTTCTGTTGGCACCCACTTACAACAATTTTTTGATCAGCACTGCATTTCATTTAAAGGCAGTTTTTGTAATTGGCTGCTATGACTTAGAGGTTCTGGTACATTTTTTTGCCCACTCAAAGTAGACATTTATTCTTTAAAGAAAGGAAGCATCTGGACTGATTCACTGGCAACTAATAAAGCTGTATAGAAGCAACCTTGGATAGCAAGAGGCTACCACAGAACACCTGGCACTGTTGGCATCACAGCATTGACTTCAGTAGCTTCTCTGTATTGGGAGTGGGAGGAAATAAAGCAGCTGGGTCTAATTCCTTTCATCTGCCTTTGTATATTCTTCAGACAGAGGGGAGTCTGCCTGGAAAGCAAAAGTCAGCATTAAGTGAGTATAAGTCTGGAAAATTTTCACTGGAGTTACCCTTAGCTGATAGTTCTGTCCTGAATTCCTTATCATGAGCCATGGTTATTCCATTTTCAGGAGTATCCACCCAAAGGAAAGGAAGCTAAATATCTTTCTGTGACCATTAATATTCTGCATCTGAAGCATCTTTTAGCTGAAAAAAACCCGAGAGGTGCCTGATGACAGCTACATTGGTACTTACATGACCCCACTCCCAACCAACAGTAACAGCTCTCTCTAGGACTAGAAGTCAGGAAGAATTTACTTGATTTCCTACCTCATTGAACCTGCGTGTCTTTGTTAGGAAGAACCTGAGTTATATCAAAAAGGTGCCAGATAAGTGCTTTTCATCTCAGAAAAAGGGCATTGCAGGCATTTTGCTTGTAATACAAGCTGGTCTTTTGATTTTCTCAGTTAATGGCTCTGCTTAAGCACTTGGTCTTACCAGGTACTTACAAGGCATGTTTAGTATTTCCCCAAGTCCATAAGAAATTTTTAAAAAACCCCACCAAAGTCATTTACATGCAAATCACCATTGAAAACTATGTTCTCAAGTTGTGATTTTACTATTGAAGCTGTGCAAAACAAAGTATAAATTGATTAACAATGCTATTTGCACTATGAATGGATGTTTATTTAAATGCATATTTGATAACTGCAACTACTGACTCGTTGTTACATAGTTTTCAATTTTAGAAGAGTCATTTGGCTGTAGTTATATTGAACTGTAACATTAGTATATGTTTACATCATCACAAAGGTGATGGGAGATTTCAAAAAGGTCTATTTTAATTTAACCTTCTTTTACCCGAACGCCCCCACATCACTGTGGTACAAGTAGTGAATTGGTGCTTTCATTTCATCCAAATGATTGTGCAAACCATGAATTTTGCAGGTTCTTACATCATTATGTACCTTCAAACACAGAAAATGCAGCTGTGACTATGTCAGTCATGCACTGATTTTTTTTAATGTCCTTAGCAGAATTTTGTCTCTATACTTCTCTGCAGTGAATTATTCAAATAAGAATACTGTCCATGACTGTGACTGTATTATAATATTGGAAGAAAATTTCTATTTCAGAAAAGAATAATGTAAAAGTATCTAAGTGCAGGATTGGACCAACAAAGTTAGACTTGGAAATTAGTAATTTTAATTTTGTAAGATTCTTGTGCAACACATTTATCTGTATAGAACTGTTATATGTATCCAGACATCCTATATGAGACAGGAAAATCTCTATGGCAAATCTATATTCTGAATATTACATAAAGCTACCTGAGTCCCACTGTTATTCTACTTCTACATACTTCCTCAGAGCAAAGAAGGGGCTGTTCAGGCTACTGTGAAGAGGATAAATCCCTGTATTCCTTTTGAAAATACTGGAAAGTACTGAATACATGGAGTAAAACGCAGTAAGTCATTCAGAATTCTAAAGGACAAATTCTTCAACAATTTTTATTAGCATGTACACATTTACCATACATACATGAAGCTGCATTCAGGATGTAGTCACATAAGCAGGTAAATAGAACCTGCTGTGCTTCATCAGTTTACCTCTCAGAAATGGCTCTATCTCAGGTTTTATAATGCTTTATATAATGACAAATATGTAATAAGAATTACTCATGTGTCATTATGTGTCATTTATTCTCTCTTCCAGGAAAACACATGTATTTGGTATTTAGCCAGTGTTCTAAAATAGCTGATAGAGTTACACCTTGCTAACAAGGCTATTCAATTTGGTTGTCCCTGAAATGAATAGGCTTGTTAAAGAAACAGGTTTTTGAGAGCTCTGCTTTTATTGAGCTTTTATAAAAGCAAAATGAAAGTTTAATTAATATTTTCTTTTTCAAAACACCTAAAAGATCTGTATATCAGCCCTATAGCTTTGAATAAGTACATATAACTCTCAGAAATGTACATATATCTAGGTCATACTAATTACCCACCTTGGGAGGCAAGAATGCGCCTATACTCCTCTACCTAGTTGGCATACTCTTGAGACCCAAGCCAGAAGAGCAGGCTTCAGAAAGTCTAAAAATACATTTCCTAGGTTCTTAGCCATTAAACTGCTTAAAGAGGAGGTCTCTCATGTACTAGCTGACAGCCTGTAATTTCTATTATGCAGGAAATGAGACTAGATAATCAAAAACAACCTTTCTGGCCTTGAAGCCTATGAATCACACAGAACAGAAAAATTACTGTGGTAACATGTAAGAAAATTGTCAGACATTAAAAGAGCCACACCAGTTTTGCTTTATTAGTGACACTTTTATCATGTTTCTTGTGTAGATGAAATTATGTATCAATGAGCTGCCTCAAGTCAAGCCCTTACGGACTAACTGGAAAAACCACTCAAAGCTTTCCCTTAAGCCAGGATGTAACATGAAAACTGAAACACTTTCATGGGAAAACCTCAAACATATATGGAAGCGTGAATCAAAGGGAGATTAATCTTTCTCAAACGTCAACATTTTGCTGTGGTTATTTATTTTGAATACTTTAAATTGAATACTGCAGTTAATCTCATTTTCAAGAGTGTTATGCCATTCAGTATTTTTATTTAATACAGGTTCTCATAGCACATTTACAACAGGTTACGGAGGTCTTCGAGTTACACTGTAAGAAATGAGTTCACCATGTCATACAGTGGCTGCTACACCAGATAAACCCTGGGCAAAATATTGCTGTGAATTATTTGTGCAGCAAAACTGGAGCTGTCCATTTCTGCCCTTTTATACAGGGAAAAACACTTATACGAAGCGGACAAATTAAATGAAGAATAGAAATTGTGATCTAATCTAGGAAATATAATAAACTAGAAGGTAACACAGTCCCTTCAGAACATGAGTGTTCTGAATTAGAGAGAAGAAAGATTCAAACTTATAAGACACAGAGCCTTTTAATTTAAAGACTGAACTCAATGTTCTAATATTTAGTTTCTCTTTGAACCTCACCATTCAAATTTATATTCATTGAGAGTTAAGTAGTCTTCTTTAGTTGCAATATGCTCACACAAAAGGAGAGGATGGAATCATAGGCTCCTTTACTGAAGGACTTATTATTCTACATCAGAATTATCTTTATTCATGAAGTCTTCAAATACTTTTTTAATGCTCAGTTTTACTGTAGCCAGGAAAAGATCCTGTTATTTGCTGAAATTCAAGAAGACAAATGGGACTATGTAGTTTCTCCCAGAACATATGAAAAAAAATAAGGAGTTATTTAATTCAATGAAGTTAGAATATTTCTAGTTTAAAAGAATTCCAAACCTTTCCCTGATAATACATGTTAAGTATCAGAGAGGAGAAGGAAAGCCAGTTTTTGAGGTATATCTTCCATGCCTCATTACTGGTGTTCACTTACACACCTTGTAGACTTAACAGCCTCTGAGTTTTGACCATCTTATTGTTTGATAATTTGTTAATAGAATAGGTCAAATATATGTACAAGCAGCTGAATTTTTGTCATTGGGGAAAGTGCAAAATCATGTTCACTTGGATCAGGAAAAAAGTCTCTCCTACAATTTTTACTTACTATTTTATGCATTAATTATTAATGTATAATATGTAAACACCTCTAGGTGTAGTTAAAAGGAGACCTCTCTTTTGTCATATCTATCCTTTTTTTCTAATCTACCTCTGTGTCCTTAATGAAGCTGGTACTTGTACAGCCATCAGTGAACTTACTCTGTTGGGAAAAGCCACTGGGGAATGGGAAACGGGACACTCACCTAAGGAAAAGCTGAGTGCTATTTTTCCATGTCCTTGGATTGTGTTCAAGCCATACTGGTGTCTTACAGAGGAATAGGCTTCAAATACCTGGCAAATCCGTGCCCCTGGTTCCTCCTGCGCTGCTGCACGGTGAGTGTGGGCACTTCAGAAATTCTCTGAGCAGCTTCTTTCTTGGTCTCAATGTCATTCCTCAGAACTGGCAACATCTGGTATTCTCAGAGAATTAATTTCTGAGGAGTGTTTGAGAACAGGGCATATTAAAATGTCACTACAAGGATGCTATCATATGTTTGAAGGCTGATACAGAGGAATTGACGGCAAAAAGCAAAACAAAATGTAAAAAAGCCAACAAAAAACAACCTTAGACCCACGAGCAGTTATAATTAGGTAATTTTGTATAATTTATGTTGGATTATTATATTCAAATTCACATAAATGAGTACATGGGAGAAAAATACCACACAATCTCTCTTTCCTTTATATTTGCAATATATTTTAAATTTTTCTTATCTTGTGTTGCATCTGTTTACAAGAGAGATTGTTTAGCAGGAGAAATTATGAAGCCCTGATGCATTCGTGGTTCCACAATGTCTGTCATTACGCTGAAGGACTGAGGAAAACCTAATTCTGTACCTCAAAATATGGTTCTCAATTCCTATTTTCCCACGGTGCATCTGCTGGCAGTTTCAGCAGATGTTTGTGTATCTGTGAAGTGTGGTCATGTGTTGATGGGGCCAGGCATGTTATTTGAAAAAACAGTTTTCCAGTGCTCTAGAACGTGTCTGATTCAAAATCTAGGTTAATTTGGTTTTAGTAACTCTGCATAGAACACCTCTGTCTGCCTCAGTGTTCGAGCTTATTGTAGAGGGTTTGTCTGTAAACAGGCACTAACAATGAAACCAAGCAGACATTAGTGCCAGTCCAGGATAGTTTGGGACAAGAAATTTATCAGCATGAACACAGAGCAAGAAAGAAAGAGGAGAAACTTGGAATGTTGTTGATAGGTGTGTATTATTACGTAAATTAGCATTTTTTCTTTCTGTATTTCAGCTTTTTTTAGAAGCTGTGCAGGTTGCATTTGGGCTGTTTTTGCTTCTGCTTTGTTTTGGTTTTGGGGTCATTTTTTGGGTTTTGTTGTTGTTTGTTGGTTTGATTTTTTTTAAACTGAGTAATAAACAGGGTTTCCGTGGTCTAAGAACAAAGCCACTGCATGTGTGGAGACCAATGAAATACTAATTGGATTACAGGTGCACTTAATTATCTTGCACTGAAGGTGTTCTGTTTTCCTATGATCAAGGCAGTAGTGTGAATATGGACTGAAAGAAAGAGGTTTTCTTTCTTATGCTAAGTGGAAAGCTCAGAGAATACAAAAAGGGTGAGTAAAGCTGACAAGAACTTTACTAAAACTTTATGCATCTCTTGTCTCTCCTTTTTCCTGAAGGACAGTGTTTCTCCTTATAGTGTGAACATTTAGCTTTCTTTTGTGAAGCTCTTTGCTAATTAAATACCTGTAGCACCTCTGAGATGTTTGCTGCGTGGGAGGACAATGACTTCTGGCACAAGGTAGTCAGAGCAGCCTGTTCTGGATTATTGTATTCAAAACTTTTCCTTGAAAAACTAAGGCATTAAGTAGAAAACTACGTGGGGAAACTTCAGTGTCCTGACCTTTAAATCTGGTTCTAGACGGATTTGATAACTACCTGTGTTTGTGAAGTCTCAAAGAAGTCAGGAAGGTTCTGAAGAGCCAAAGAAGTACAGGCATAAAAGATTTTATTATTCCATTCTTTTCTCCTACTGACTGTGTCTCTCTGTTGCCAGGAGAAAGGTAAGGTAACCGTTCCCAAGTTTTTAAAATACCATAGCTATTTCCTGCCAAGTGTTTTCTCCTAGGACCGACTGCTCCAATACTCAGTAGGCCCCAAACAAACCTTTAATAAAGCCAGCCACTCATCCACTTTGTTACTTATATTCCAAGGGTCAGGAAAGGGAGAAATTTAGAAGAATGGGAAGGCAAAAGAGCCATTGCTGTGGGAGTGGATCACAATTTAGAACTAGAAAACCCAGACCTGGCAATCCTTGGTCCTGGCTTGGCTTGAGAGTGTAAACTGCTTGAGAGACATGGAAGATGTGCTTTGTGCAAGCTCTCTGGTTGTTCATTTAGTCTTTATAAAGAAGAACCCTGCTTATGCATTTCTGTCACTTTTGATGTGTGATCAGAATTCAACAATGCTACATTTCTGTCAAAGACACTTCAACTCCAACGCTTCCATATCTTCAATTTTCATAATTGATTTGATAACAAAATTACTTAATATTAAGTTCATGACAACATTTCGAGAGAGAAAGGCTTCCTTCAACCATTCTCCTCCCCTCATTACTGTATTTTAATTCCTATCTCTGAAAGTAATATTAAATATTTAGGCTATAGACTTGATTTGATCATCACCTGTACATCAGCAAGGAATCTTAGCAAATATAGTGAATTAAAAAGAGCTGTATGTACCTTAGCATAGATGATTTAAGACCAGTTGAGAAGAAGTATGTTATGAAGTAGATCTGTATCGAGAGGAAGGTTAATGAAGACAGAAACCCAAGACCTCTAGGTCTTAAGCAGAGGTCTGTAATATTTGCCTAACCAGATTAGGTCCAGGGGCAAAACTAAGTAGCAGAGTGTTGTCACATAATCAAGGATGTGAAAGTGGTGGCAAAAGAAGGAAGCTATAAGCAAAAAAAGGCATAAGACAGCAAAAGAATTTTGCCTCTGAAATCAGCAAGTGGAGACAGTCAAACCCAGTTTTACTTCATACCTTTTTTACCAATGACGTGTAAATAGATCTTCTGTCCACTTTCACTAAAATTTCTATTATGTTTTGCGTATCTTAGCCTTAAGTAAAGGTAAATAGATCAAATAACCTCTGATTCTCCAGAACATAAACATTTAGTTATAGCTTTTTAAAAGTAGGAAAGATACCTAACTCTTACATATGCTATTAGGTATTCTAGATGCCTATTTCAAAACCACATTATTATTATAGTTTAAAAGGCCTTGAAGCAAAAATGCTTTAAGTCTAATGTGAAATATAAATGTGTAAGAAAATAGAGTGAAGAGAAAAAAACTAGGTAGAATATATGTTATTGTTTAATATATCCTTGAATATGGTGCCCAAACATTTGCATTTCTCCTAAAGAAATGTGTTGAATTTTTTTATACCAAAACATGGAAAAAGAAAAGAAACCCTAAAACCTTCATTATTTCTTAATTCTAAACATTTTATGAGGAAATAACATACAGACATTACATACATTCAATCATTACTTACATGCCTTAAAATGTCAAATAATCCGAAACAAAAGTAGTACTTTTTCAGAACCTCTTTTTTTTTTTTTTATAAATCCAGGAGAAATATCTATATAAAGTGACTCTAGAGCATGCTGAAGGCATTTAAAATTTATCAGCAAACTCCCTTTAGTTATCAAGCTTGAGAACATTTATCCTATTCATTATTGACATCTCCCAGAATTCTTTCCATGGTTTTGTGCAAATAGCTTGTCAGCTTTTGGCAAATAGAGGTGATTTTCAGTAACATTTTTCAGATACTTCAAATTGAATTATACATCCAGAGGCAGTCAATCTTTCTTACTATTAATTCTGCAGAAAAAAAAAAAAAATCCTTTCTTGTTGAAGGCCAGCTCTACAAAGGGGACCTAAGCCTTGCAATGCTGACAGAGATCTTACCAAAGGGTTGGAGAAATCCTGCCCACCAGAATGCACAACCCTTGCCTCAGCACACAGGCTTGTTCTGCAGTAGAAGGGGAAATATGAAGTGCCTTTGGGTACTATGGGAATTTTAGTACTGTCGAAGTGAAAACTGTGAGGTTGCTGAGTAAAGGTTGTGAGATCTAAACAGTGCTTATCAAAATCTACGTTAGGATTTTGTTTATGTCGCAATTTTGGCATTCCAACACGACAGCGTTAAGAAGGCACACCCATGGCCACTGCTCTGTGGCATTTTTTGGCAACTTGTAACTTTTTGGTTTTTACTTTGAATTCTATTATCTTAAACCATTTTATTTTAAAGTAGCTCAAAAAAAATGCGTCTCTAATTGTAATGACGGTTATAGGCTCTTAACCTGATTTAAGTAACTCATTCAAGTGAGAGATATACTACCATTTGATTAGTCTGTAAATACTGGGCAAGGTCTTTATTAGGCCTTTGGCCTCCTTTTTTTGCCTATTGAGGGTCTGGAAAAAAGGTCTAAACAGGTGAAGATTACAGCAATATGTGGAATCTTGGCATCATAGCTAATCCCAAACCTGGGAACAGAGCTGAGCTGTAGCCTGGAGCCTTCCTTAAGCATGAGGAGCAGAGTCACTTCCATGAAACAGGTTGATCCACAACAGACAGCAGAATCACCAGGATGGTACAATCTCACATACACAACTCTTTTATTGCTACTGACTGAGACACACTCAGAAAAGATTTAAGGTTTTGATCAGCCTAGAATATGTGGGGTGTAAAATGATTTCTCTTCCAGAACTCAGAGGCTCAGGGCTTATCTGCTATTATAAAAGTCAATGAAATTGTGAAAATTGAGGTGTGCTGAGTGAGGTGCTATCCAATGTATTGAGCTTGGCATATCATCTTGTAATGAAAAGTCTGAGATTCCCTTTTAGCTGTCAAATGCAGCCTTCTGCAAATGTCAGAAGGAGAGTTTCTAGAATTACAGATCAACTTTCAATGATTTAATAACTTCCTTAAAATAATCAATTGTTAGTACACAACGTAGGATTGAGGGAAAATGCCTTACAAATCCATTAAGAATAGCATATGAATTATATTATCAAATGTGAGCAGATAACTACTATTTTGTATGATAATTTTACCTCTTATCATGAAATTGCTTATGTCGTCATCTAGTTGTCTTAGGGAAAGAATGGGCATATATCTGAGTGATGGTGGTCAGCAGTTGGACGATGATCTTAGAGGGCTTTTCCAACCTGAACAATTCAGTGGTTTTTCAATAGGCTTTATGTACCAAAATAAGGACAGAGATTGCAAAACCAATATTTTTTCCACAATTTTACTTCTTTGGAACCTTCCGTAAAAGTTCTGCTATTTTGTGTTTTCTTTGGAGGGAAGGACAAAACAGTTGATGCCCTATATCCAAGTCTTACTGTTCAGCTGCAGGAAATGCTCCCACTCTGATAAGTAAGGTTTCAACCTGCAAGCATGGCATAGAATGAAATTTTGCAGGGTTACTAAATTTAATGCTTTACTAAATCTGCAGCCAGATTTTTCTGTAGCTACTGCTAGTTGCCAAGCAGGATGAGCCTAAAGTCCAGGAGGGTGGGGCGGGAAGTGCAGGAGAAGACATGGCAGGCAGTGGGTCCATTGTGGTTAAGCAATGAAAGAGGCTGTCAAGGATGGACCTAATTTCAAATGGCACCTTTCTGCTAAGAAGGAGTCCTCAATAGGCAGAAGATGCCGGAGAGCACTAGTGGAGAATTCCTCTGTGGTGAATTCTGAGCTGGCAGAGCAGTTTTGTGGCACAGATACATGAGCGGTGGTTTCTCCACAGTGAGAAAAGTTTTCATAGTCCATCCCTTGGTAATAACAACTAATTGCTCTAAATATGTAAGAGAGTAGACAGTGGTATTATTTACTGTAAAGGAATTGGATATAACTCTAGAAAAGCCAATATTCTGCCATGAAACAAGCTACTAATTTGCTTATGTGGTAAATTGAGAGTGCTGCTCTTACAATTGAATTACTCGTAGGAAAATGAAAGGTCCCCACCTGCTCACCTTCATGCAGCCCGCAGATATTATTGGCAGGCTGGATGTGGTAGAAATTTGTTTTGTGTTCAGAATGATAGTAATGAAAAGGGTCATCAATATAGCTAATATTACTATTGATTCAATATTGCCTTTTTTTTTTTTTACTTGCAGTGCTGCTTTGCCATGATCCATCACTCTTGTTCGGTGCATTCTCTGTTCTCCACTTCTAAGAAATGAAAATATTTATCCCTCAATCTATGCCTTGAAATAGCAGTCAATAGCTCCTGAAGGGATGTTTTTAACTTCAAGCTTCAATGGAAGACTTTAAGACTTTGAGCTATGGCACATTATGTCATTAAAATGCGCTTTATTTTATGGTATAATTTATAAAAGTGTGGGGGGTTTAAGTGTTTATAATAAATTGATATACTACTATCAGTGTGAAAAAGAAGTAGATTGAATAGTATAAAACTCAGTCACTAATTTTGTGTTTATATAAATTCCTTTTTGAAGCTTTTAATTGAATTAATCAATTTAAAATCAGATTACTCAGACACATCAAAAATTTAAATACATTGATATTTTTTCTCTCTGAGCTTTATGGAGTAACCTTAACTCTACTTTTAATCAATAATTTGACTGTGAACTTGTTTATCATTTAAACTCTGTAAGGTCAATATCCTAGCCTTACTGAAGTCTATGGCAAAATTCCTCTTGATTAAAATGAGGCTGGCAGTTCAGCCTTATTATTTTTGATGATTTAAAGTCATACAACTTACAGACATTTTAAAGAACGATTCTAAACTTTCTTCTTTTTTTTTTTTTTTCATATAGGAAATATATAGCAAGGAAATTACTATTTAACACTCAAGTATTTGCACGAATGTGCAGAAACTACCTCAGTAACAAAAACAGACCAGGTCATAAATTTATGGCAGAGACTAAATTAGATGATATTGTGAAGGTATCAAGTTCAGCAAATATTATAAATAATTTCATAATCAAAGGTGGTAAGCAGTTAGTGTTAATTATTGTATTAAAATTAGAACACAGATGAGGATACAATACTGTATTATTTAAGATGCAGTTTTAATATGAGCAATGCTAAGAAAAAATTGCTTTCAGAGCTGAGAATATGCTGTTGTTAAGATAAAATTGCTCAGACTCATCTGACCACTGATTCAGTTTTTCATCATGTTCTCTTACTGATAAAAGTTATCGTCAATCAAACATGGCTCTGTTGTATGATGCAAGGAAAAGCATAGATGTGCTAAGTAGATTTTAAACATTATTCTGGTTTTGGCTGCTGTAAACTAGAAACGTCTAACTATTACACTTCATATGAATAATCTTGGTTTTTAAAGAGACATTATTTTATAAGAAGAAATATGTGGCTTTGATGAGTGAATAGTTTGATCTTAAGGCATGGGAATGACAAAACATGATTTAGGGCTTGCAATCTAAAGCCAAGCTACCATATTTGGCATTTATCTGTTCCCCATTCAATTTTGCTCTGGAGGAGGACCAGCAACTCTTTGATTAATTTACAACTGCTTCAGTATGAAATCTTAGTCACGGCATGATGATGGTAGGTCAGCAGCAATACCCCTTTCAAGGTGCTGCCTTTGAAAGGCTGGAAGGCTCTGGATGTCACTTACAGATTTTTTTATGTTATTTTTCTCTACATTCTGTTGAAGATTTTTTTCCATTGCTCATAATCACGTTGAAGAATGAGGTCTTAGCCGCACATTTATAAAACTCTATGTTCATGTGAGCAATTGGAGAGCAAGAAAAGGGCAAAAGAGCCAATGGGTACATTTTATGAAAACTTATGCTGTTTCATAAATTCTACTAGCAGCAAGGATCTAATTCAGCAGCTGTCGGATTTCGAGCCACCTCGGAGGTACTCATGAAAAATGATGTAACTTCAAATGTCCCTTTACCCCATCAAAGGATTAATGGGAAACAATGCTTCTTGAGGGAGGTTCTTCATTGTGGCAGTCATGTGAAGTGGTGCCAGGGAGCCTATTTGCCAACTGTGTGCAGTGCAGAGCTCTCTTTCCTGGTGGGGTAAGTCCCAGAAAGCTGGCTAACCTGTGTTAATTGTCCCTTTTCTGTCATCAGATTCGGGTGAAAAGGTGTAGGAAAGCTGGAAAAGTGCTGTCTGGTCCTTATGACACATGGCATAGCATTCGTATCATCTTCTTCCTCCCTTGTGAATTCACTTGGGATTCAAAAAGCACTTACATGAGAAGATGGTTCTGCAGATAATCCTGACTTTAGTTTCTGTCCTTATCAAGACTATATTCTGTACTTATTTGAAAAGCACATTTATGCCTTCCCTAGTCTAAGTACTCTCAAAACCTTGGTTATTTCTGAAGAATATGAATTGTATTGGTGACACACAAGGACATTTTCTTAAGAGACGTGGCTGTTAGTCACACTAACCTACAAACAAAACCTTTGAAACCAAGCTGCATCTGGGTGTATATTTCTCTTACTGACTCCAAGCCTGAGTTCATGAGCTTATACCCTAATAAGGGAAAAAAAAGAAGAAAATGTTCATTTTATGGTGCAATTTCATGAGAAGAAGGTTGTTTGTGAGTTTTCTTTACATTCACTAAGCCAATATCGTGCATGTTCTGACATCCTAAAGGTCATTTAAAATATCTTTCTCTAGATTTATACATGCTGTATGACAAAAAAAAAAAAAAAAAAAAAAAAAAAAAAAAGCAAACAAACATTAGGAAAAATAAGACCTCATCACAGTATTTGAAAGTTTATGATTCATTACAGTTTGCATGCTTTAGTTTAATTCCTTTCTAGATTTTTTTTTGGTGTGATTTTTCACAACAAGAATGACATTTGGGGGAAAAGAAAAAAAAAGAGAGATACCCTCCACTGTGCAAGAAATCTATTTTAAGCCTATTTTTTTCTTTCTTCTCCCTGTGTGCTTCACAGAGATGAAAAAAATTTATTGATCTTAGCAAGAGATCAATAGGCAGTGCCATTCACAATTAGACATTCTGCAGAAAATAACTTGAATCAAATTAACCTGGAGCACCTGCTGCAGTTTTGCCAGGTAACCTTGCTCTCAAGCAGGTTTTAAGTTTAATAAATTGCATTTATGTGGTAAAAAGTGGTGCCTTGTGGATTGTTAAAGATATACTCACTAGGTTACACTGTAATCCCCTTTGTAATCACCCATTAGTATATCTTTTATGCTTTGAGATTACAGGGTTTTATTTCAAAAAATAGTGGTCATACTGTTTTTATTACTTTACTTCTAAAGGTCATGTTACAGTTGTCAAAAATAAGCACAGATCTTGGTATTAATATTTTAAAACACAATGTTGGCAAGCCCATATTGTTACTCTCCCCATGGTAATTTAAGGTTGGGGAGCTTTACTGATTAAACCCTTCATTTTAATTTTCAACATTTGCATTTAAAAGGTAGCTCCTTTGACTGGTAATAAATGAGGCATTGGTTGTATTTAATAACTCCTATGCATTGTGGTGTCACAGCAGACCCACAAGATCATACATGCTGTCACATTTAGGATGATAGATTTTAGAAAACTGCGTTGCATAAAGATGAACCCTTTTGTGCTACCTTGCAAGGTTGCCATGGTGACAGAGCACTGCTTCATGGGAATTTCACTTTTCTGGTAATGTTAGATACTGAACCCAAAGCTGCTTCTTTAGATTGTTCTTAAATCTCGCTTTCAATATGACATAGTTTTGTAGAGGCTTATAATTCATCTTTTATATCTTTATTTTCTCAGAAATATCTCCTATAATGCTGTCATAGGTAAAGTACTAAACGTTGACTTACCAAATGCTGAGCGTAGTAGACACTCTGAAGATTTTGGGGTTTTATGTTCCATGCCGTTGCTCCATTTTATAAATATTTAGGGTATGTTTTGCAATTCCACACTTTCTCTGAACTATAAAAAGAAAGATCTCAGACCTCAAGCTGTGGAAATATTTCTATCATGGGAAAACATTACAGATAATATGCTGTAGCAGATAAATCCTATCTTTTTTTTTTTTTTAATTATTTTGTTAACAAAACAAATTTAAATCTTTTATATATGGCAAATATTACAAAATTGTTTTTAGGTCTGAAAATAAGGCCCCAATTTTTTGTGGAGTTATTGTGCATTTCTCTATAATAGGTGATGTGTTTTTATTATCCTGTATGAGTAAGAAATCATATGGGAACTTCAAGTGATCTAACATTCATAAGCCAATGATTTTCTTTACCTTTACAAATAAAAATGACTGACATGGAAATCCTTATTCCCTGCCCTAAGCCCTTATTTCTGAATGCTTGGCTGTGGATTGTTCGCTGTGCTGAATCAGCCAGAACTATAATGTTCCCAAGACACAGCCAACTCCTTGACATATGGCAGAAAATATATACATGGATATAAGTCGTACCAGTTGGTACCCAGTTGGAGCTCCCTAGCTATGCTAACGAAATTCATGCAACAGGAATTTTTTTCTGGTGGAGGGATCTCTTGCTGTTTTCAGAAGAAAACAGATAAAATGAAGTGCTTCCCTGAGGAAAATGTTAGAAATTGTTCTGCACGTTCTCTTGCCCCACTCATATTGAATGTTCCCCCAGAGTGCTGCAGCATTTGTTCAGGGCACCTAGGAGAGAGCCTGGCAAACACCTCACAAATGACTGAGCCAACTGAGAGCGGGTGCTGGAAGATGTGAGAGCCTCTTCCTGCGTGGGGAAAGATGGCCCTGTGCTCTCTGCTAATTAAACAGGCTTTCCTTTCCCTCTTGCTTCTGTTTGAAGCAGTCTTGGAACAAAAGGAGATTGGAAAGGCCAGAAAAGGGAAGCCTCAAGGGGAATGGAATGAAATGAGGGAAGACCTTTTCTTCTCCCTTACTTGCAAAATTTTAAATCTCTTCCTTCCAGTATTAGTGTTTATACCCATCTACAAACTGTCCTGCTGCCAGTGAAACCTTTCATTGCCTGTAAACTTGCATGCTGTCCTCATTTTGCTAAACTTGGCAATGATAAGATTTACATGGACCTTTTGTGCTTGATGTCTTTGCCCCTAAAATTAAGTAGCTTTTCAAATGTTTGCATCATGTTGCTTACATGAAGAATTCAAAACTGTTCAGCAGGCAGCTTGCTCAATATCATCTTTTTTTTGTGTGTAATCTTCTTATCACTGAGTAGAGTTTGTATACCAAGACCCGAGAACTCCTAAAAATGTTTCTTTGCTTGAATGTGAAACTTCTGGTTTTGTTATTTTTCTTAAAAGCTACTAGATGTCAGAAAGTGCTCTGAGATCACCACAGATAATTTTCCTGTTCCACAAATAATAGGAATTGTTCTTAATAATTTGTTAAGAAGCAATTTTAAACTAAAAAATTAGAAGTATCTTTTATGGAATACATGAAACTAGAAATACTTTTGTTTTCATATTTTGTAAATAACTTAAGCTTCAACATTTTTCTCCAGAGTATCACTCTCTTTAAAAATGTAATGTGATTTCAGTGAATTGTCTATAAAATTTGTAATTAATAGTAGATTCATTACTATAATTAAAATCACTTCATTCTTGACAGTACTTCCAGAGGGTAAGGGAGACAAGCTGGTAAGGAAGGCTTCAAAAAACTCTGCTACTCCTATTGCTGTGCTTATTCTAAATGATCGTGATAATTCCCCACTCTATGTAAATAATTATCTATAGAGAACCTCATGTGCTCAAATACCTGTTTATCAAGAGAGACCTTAGTCCTTCTTGCATCTCCTAAAGTATTGATAACATCTTTTTGTCTTAAAGAGAGAACTTCCCCTGTTCAATATGTTCAACATGCACAATGCATGTGACTTTTAAAATCTACTGCGGTAGATAAAAGAAGATCTGAAGACTCAGATCCTGAGCCTTCTTCTCCATCATAATACAAATTCAGGCAATATTTTGGATAACAAGACATACATCATGATCAGAAAATCTTCTGTTGCTATTAGCACCTCACTTCTGTCTGATAAAGAATGCTTTTATAGGGAAACGTACAATGCTGCAGACCAGAGAGAGAAGACAGAAATTCTTTTTTAGTAACCAGCAATTCTTACTGTCCTAAATTATTACCAATTGACTGTTTTAACAGAAGCACCTTTTTTTCACATACCTGAATAGTAGAAAAATCGCTTTCACTTCAGATACAAGCTGTACCCAGGAGTCCTGCAGTAATATCACTGCAACTAAAGTGCAACGACCCCTAGTATGCAAAAGGTGAAATACTCTGATAACACTCACATTTGTGTATATTTACTGTGCTGACTCATTTCTTGTGCACACCCTCCCTTTTGCATCCCTCCCTGTAATAAGGATGTCATACTCTGCAAAAAAAGATTACTTTCTTCACCCCTGCCTGATGAGGTGCATACCAATTTCTTTCAAAAAATTCACAATTTTTTTTTTTTTTCACAAGCTGATTTTTCACTTTGAACATGCTGACAGGTATCGTGTGGCAGGAATGTAACAGGATGCTGATGGATATTTCTCATAAGCAACACTAAATTGTAGGATAATTTGAGTGCTCTTCAAGATCTCTGTACTATTGATGCATATATTTGTTAAAGTACAATGCCTCAGTGTGGCTTCAGAACCTCACCTGAGCAGCATCGTGGCTGAAGCTTGGGTAGGGAGGGAAAAAGGCAAGAATCAAGAATCAGATTTGGAGAGTTTCTTCCATAAATTAATGTTATCTTCATGCACTTGTCTGAGCAGGGATCAGTAGTAAAGCAAACCAACACCTCCCAGGAGAGAGAACTGTGTCCTCTTTCTCATATAACTTTACAATAAGACCTGAACAACCAAGCTGAGTCAGAGAGGAGATACATTTATTTTGTAGTAAATTTGTCTGAGATATATTTATTTTATAGTATCTTCCTCAGTTTTGATTTCAAATGATGTTTGCCATATATTGTTAAGACATTGATAAGTTGCTCTGAAAAGTGATTGTATATTAATAAATACATTAGAAAAGCAAATAAAGTACTGCTAAAAGTATTTCTATTTTTTTAATAGGAATGGATGCTCATATATTCTGTGCAAAAAGGAGCCCAAAATAATAACCCTTTAAAATATAGTCATCTTAATAGTCATAGAAAAAGCTTCATGAACCAGATTTTTAAGTTGACGGTTTGGGTTATTTCTTCAAAAATCTGTTAGTTATAGAAAACCTCTCCATCTTAACAGTGTACACTAGTTAAGGATCTGATCTTTTTTCATCGTTGCCATGGTTAACATCTCTACTCCACACTGAAGACAGCCAGACTAATGGTGAGCATTTTCAGCTTCTGCTGCAAATTGCATTATAAAGACTTTCTCATTTTTGTTGTTGTATTTATTTATTTAAATGTAGCAGTTGGAGTGGAACCAAGAACCTCACAGGAGTACTCTCAGGTAGAAGTTTGGTGTAGACAAGACATAGATGTTTCTTTGGTTTCTGTCATCTAAGCATGTTTTTAATTGGATTGGTTCCTTGTTAATGAGTGTTTGAACAGAGGTATCATGCTCCAGCTATGTTGGAGAGAACCCTGTAAACCTTATCACCTTGAGCTTCATTTAAATTAGCAAAGTTCTCTGAATGGTTTTGGAGGTCATAAGAAGTAGGCCAAGGAAAACAACTGAAAGGTTGTTTACTAGGTAATATACTGACTTCAGAGGTACTTTTTTACCTTTAGGAATCAGCATATCATAAGTCCCTGACAGAGCAATAAAATGTAAAAATCTTTATATTTCCTTTACTCCTTTGTGATCGAAATATAATTCCTCCTTTATAGGAAAATCTGGAATTTAAGAACTTTTTTTTTTTTTTTTAAATCCTATAAAAACTGGGTTTTCAGAACTTTCTGTGAAGTGACACATTTTGGTGATATTGGCTATTACTGAAATAGTGTTGATGTGAGATTCATTGAATCATAATCAAAAAAGGATACGCGGCTACAAATCTGGATGCAATCTGGAGCCTTCTTGGGCCACATGCTCAGCCTGAGCATCACATGTGCCGCAGGGACTTACCTCATCACATTGCGTTATAGAATTGGCTTCTACACTTGTAAAAGGCACCCTGGCCAGAGGAATTTGCTAGTTCACTTCTAAATGCAGTATAATATCATGTATGTTGCGTATTTTCTAGAGCTACATGACATTTTTTTCTGGGAGGCTCTGGTTACTTGACTGAGCTTTAGAAATAAGTTGAGTATGCTGTAGAGAATCACCTAAATATGGTTAGGAAAGAAAGAGACTCTTGAGAAGTCACCAAAAAGTATGCAAACCTTACTCATTTGGGCTTCATTTAAGGGTTTCTGAGATCACAAACCAGCATGTGCAGTGGGAAACAGAGTTAAGTTCTAACCCAGTTTAACACTGACCCATATTCAACGGCAGTGACAGATGAAAGGATAGATGATTCTTAAACTGTTTCATTAATTTAGCCTTCAAGGGAAGAAACACAGCTTTCTAATCCTGTATTCTTTCCTCCCCCTCAAAAAATACTTATTTACTTTTGTTACAACATTTTATCTGTGTTGTTTTCTGAACTGTTTCTATTAATTTCAATAATTAATACAATTTATAGAATATTGTATAAAATGTATAATTACTCCCAGGTAACAAACAATAGAACAAGAGCAAATGGCCTCAAGTTGTGCCAGGGGAGTTTTAGATTGGATATGAGGGAAACTTTCTTCATGGAAAGGTTTGTGAAGCACTGGAGTAGGCTGCCCAGGGAGGGATTGAGTCACCATCCCTGAAGGCATTTAGGAGTCGTGTAGGTGGGGCAGTTAGGGAAATGGTTTAGTGGTGGATTAACAGTTGAACTGGATGATCTTAAAAGTCTTTTCCAGCCTAAATGCTTCTGTGATTTGAAGAATTTTCATACTTAATTATATTGCTATATATTTATTTCTATTTAATTACTATTCATAATAACCAGGAGAATGTAAACATTATAAATACCCAATCTCTCTCTTTGTGAATATGGGAAGATTTATACCTTCCTTTTTACAGGGGAAAAAGTGTATGAACCTTCTGACAGTTATCTGCACATGTGAGAGATGTTGTGAGAACAGTCTTATTTCCGGAGAAAGAAATCTTGTTTCTAGGCTCTGAATAGATGTGTGTGCTGTAATATATTTAGGATACTGTTGGACTGAGTTTGTTTTGATAGAAGACAAAGACAAATGCAGTAGGTAAATGTGACCCTGCTTCTCACTTTATAACAATCAAGAATTTCCACATAACTACAACCAGTATTCAAGCATCCTCTGACTAATTGTAATTGCTGGTGCAGATGCATTGAACTTGTTTTCCAGTTGCTCTTTATTTCCCATCTTGGTCACACTGAGAATCAGAGCAAAGGCCTTCTCTTGCTCCCTCCCTCCATATCAAATCAAGCTCAAGCATGCAAGGCCAGAATATTAACAAAAAAGCAGCCAGCTTTCCGAGATCTTTATGGCCCAAAATAATTAATCTAATGCATGTTATAATTATGTCTAGCTACAAAAATAGAAAGTAATACAGTGCTATTTTTTCCTAGTGCTGAAAATGCATTGAGGTCACTCCCCATTCTTTCAAGGAAAGGTCTATGTTACTTTTTCAATATCTGGAAGAGAGTCGTGATGATTTCATGGTATCATAGAATGTTTGGATTAGAAGGGACCTTAAAGATTATTTAGTCCTGCCCCCCTGCTGTGGGCAGGGACACCTTCCACTAGAGCAGGTTGCTCAGAGCCTCATCCAACCCGGCCTTGAGCACTTCCTGGGATGGGGCAGCCACAGCTTCTCTGGGCAACCTGTGCCAGTGTCACACCACCCTCACAGTAAAGCTTAATCTAAGCCTTTTTTGCTTGGCATTTCCTTGGATTTCTTGGCAGATATTTTAATTGATTCCTGTTAAAAAAAAAATATATATATAATATGATCCTATGACTTGAAAATATTGTGTTAGCATCATAGATATTTTACATTATGTGCTAAGGTGATGAACCAACTTGCAGACTCTTCACGGCACCTGAGCCAACAGATGCTACAGACAGCTGCAAAGCTACTTCTAATAAAAAGGATTTGAGTTGACCATGAGATCTGAGTACTTTTTTCAACTATTTCTAAAGCACTGTTTGCATTAACATCTACCTTAGGAAAAAAATCATAGCTTTTACTTTATTTCTTAATATACGTTTGGATTTTAAAAGATAATTTTTCATTTCTAGTCTAAGGACTAAATTACTATTTTGATGGAGCAATTCACAAATACTTTTATAGAACAGCTGGGATTTTTGGCATGTTCCCTGCTGACAGTTCTTAAGAAATGTGTACCACTACCCAAGATTTTGCGTCTTTTTAGGATCAGACTGTGGCAGGCAGAGAAGGTGTTGGTATGGATTTTCACCCAATACTAAACTATCTTCTTTCTTTCACTGTGGCACATCAATATTACAATATTATCCTTTTTTTTTTTTAATAAATATATAGCCATTCTAATTTGAACATTTGCTAAGACAGCTCTATATATATAGTGTTGTATGGTATTATTTCAAGTCATGCATATTTTATTTATATCTTTCCTAACTTGAAGATCCACAGCCATATGTTTCAGCCCTATATCAGCAGGGCTGAGCATCTGCTCCCTACAAAGATGAAGTAGTTTCAGGGGAAGCTGAAAGTGATAAAAACCTTTTCAAATCCAAATTCACAGAATCACAGCACAGGTGGTGCTCGAAGGGATCTGTGGAGATCTAATCCAACCCCCCCGCCAAAGCAGGTTCACCTACAGCAGCTTGCTGGGATCACGCCCAGCCAGGTTTTGGAATATCTGAAAAGAAGGAAACTTTACAATCTCTCTGGGCAGCTTGTTCCAGTGCTCTGCCACCCTGACATTTTTTCCTGAGTCAGATGGAACTTTCTGTGTTTCAGTTTGTTCCCATTGCCCTCTCTTCTGCCACTGGGCACCACTGAAAATACTCTGGGCCCATCCTATACACACCCACCCTTAAAAGATTTGTAAGCATTGATAAAGTCCTCTCTTGTCTTCTCTTCTCCAACCTAAACAGACCCAGATCCCTTTCTTTATAACAGAGGTGTTCCAGTCCTCTTCCCATTTTTATATCCCTCCGCTGGACCATCCCCAGTAATTCCTTGTCCTTCTTGAACTGGAGAGCCCAGAACCAGACACAGTACTCCAGATGCAGCACCTTCAGCACGGAGTAGGGGCAGGATCACTTCCCTTGACCTGCTGGCCACACCCTTCCTTATGCACAGATTTTGTCCATCTTATTTCCTTGCTTAAAATTTCCATGTGAGCTAGCAGGATGGCAATGAATCTCATCCCAGGTACGGTGCTACATTTTAAAAAGGCATTTTAGAAATAATGCAGTGGTCCAGGCATAAATAAGCTGCAGCTACAGGCTTGTCTTTCACACAGTCATTCAGATGTACAGACTTGTAGTCTAAGTCATTTCGGGGCTGTGTGAATCTTAATTGTAAAACTGTACCCAAAACATTAGTGTGAGTTATTATCACAATAAATATTATGATGAAAGCAAAAGGGTGGAGCTTATTTGAACCACGTAAAGAAGCATTAAGTGCTCTATTAGCTCCTCAACTAGTATGCATGAGGATCCCACACTTGGATCTTGGATCTTTAGGACTTGGCTAAAGAGGGGAGGAAGGAGTAGCTGTGACTGCCTCTAGCACGCAAGTGTGTGGAAAAGTCCAAAGCCAGACAGGAAGCTGAAATCTCATGCAGGATCACTCTAAGTAAGAATGAAATTGTAAGAAAAAAATTATTATTTGGGATGTCACAGTCCCTGTTGAACTGTTAGGATAGTGCAGTCAAGTACTCCCTGTCTGGATTTGTCATCCTGTGACAAAGATGGCTTTTGCAGACATAAACCAGGCAGTTTCTATCAAATTTGGTTCTGTCTGAACGTAAACCTCTAGGACTGAATTTGATTGTATGTATGTTTATTTCTATTTGCTTCAATGATTTGTGGGAAATTAGTGCAATCCTCAGATTTTTTTACTAGTATTCAAGGTGTATTCTGAAGAAAAGCCTGTACATGGGGTTAATATTTACCTCATATTTACTAAACTTTGGGGCCATTTGGGGCCACTCTCTTTCAGGAAAAGTATTACCAGTTCAGCATCATTTTTTCATAGCCTGTTATAAATCTTTGATGTCCAGTTCTTGAGGGAGAGAAAGAATGGAAATCATTTAAAACTACATGCTGTATTGTGTTCTTCAAAAAGACTGGCTTCTGCAAAGCAGAATTCAAACGTCACAGGAGATACAAGCCCCACGGTACAGATGATGTGTTAAAGGAAAAGTGCTCATTGTGTGAATCAGGTATTGTTGAGATTATTTAGTTAAAGAGCTTTTTATTTTTAGGCCTTCAGAACATTGGGGAAGCTCTCTTAATGCATTCCAAAATGTGACTTTGGCCACCTTCTGAAATTTCTCCAAGTTTATTCCTAGCACATTTTGCTTCAGATGAGCCTACCTGTATATTAAATGCACAAAAACCTATGTATTTGGGTGTTGGTTTTTTGATATCCATTATCGAACCCAAATGGTTCTAAGAGCTGGCTCTATGCTAAGAAAATAGAATTCAATTTTGACTCTTGGTTAGACTGAAACTCAAGAGATTTCAAAATGATTTCTGGGCTTTTCATTTTAGTCCTTTGTCTTCTGAGGTCTGGGTTTGGGTTTTTCAGCTTTGTTCATTAGAGTAGTGGGAGTTGAGATCATTGTATACCACATCTTCTTAATGGGAACGATTTCCTTAGCTTAATTTCCCACTTTTCTACAATATACATGTGTTGCGTAAAAAAAAACCCCAAAAAAAACCCGCCAAAAACTGAAGCTATCTAGCTCCTTATTAGAAACATTTTTCTATATGGAATTTGTAATGTAAAGACAGTTGCTCACTACAGGACATTAAATACTTGGGATCACCACCAGTTAAAGCATCAGTGATTGCAACTGAGTTTACATGTATGCTCAAAATTAGGATATTGCTACCCCCTGTGACAAAAAGATTTCTTTAATCCAGTGAGTCCAATGGCTTGATGTAAATTATAACCTTATAATTCAATAATAAAAGAATTATTAAAGGTCATATAAAATGCTGAAAGACAGATTTAATACTGGAACTGTTCACCAATTAATCTGTTCCCAACTCTATTCCTTTTCCCTTGAATATTCAGAGAGATATCCAAATTGGTTTCACTGACAGTGTTAGTAAACTTGACTCATGAGGGCTTTATAGAATTGTAATATGTTATCCTTTGCTGAAAATATTGTGGGCAGAAACAAATAGGGGATTTTTTAGGAAGAGGAATGTACAAAAAATATTCAATTTGCTGTTAGAGTCCTGCCTGTTTGTTTTAAATGAGTTTCCCCTCTGATTTAAGAGCTTCTTAGGGAGACTATTTATTCCTTTCTAAAACTTACCTGATAAATGACTTTTAATAATTCATCTCCGTGCCTCACATAATTAAATGACCTATAATGTAAGAATTTAAACAGAAATTTGGATTGCAAAGTAAGTTCAAGTAGCCATGACACAAAGCTCTTAATGTCCTTTTGCTCACTGGTATTTCCAAGAGAGATCCATGCCTAAATACCTCCTGAAGGTTTTAGCGAGGGATCATTTGACTCTGCTTACAAAATTGTCTGGGTAGTTCTACATTGTGGAAAACATCAGAAACTTCCCAGCTATTATATCAGGATGGTAAGCAAAATATCACATAGAGATGCTGGCACGGTTCCCAGAAACAACAAGCCCCGACTAAAAGAAAAAAAACCAAAAAACCCCTGCTTTTCTGGAGAAAAGCTTAGCTCATTTAGACACAAGGAATCACTGATGCAGATAGTTCCTTCCCATTCTTGACTAGATAATTCACTTTCATCTCAAGGAGCAGATGGGAGGCACATATATACCCTACACGTAGCACAGTTCGGAAAGGTTTTTAAAAAAATTATACTGGGATGTTGTCAGCTACATTTTCCAAGACTAGAATTTCTGTTTCTCATGTATTTTACCTCTCATTGTGAGGATATAAGGTACACCCAAAAGTTGATACCTTTAATGCTCTTTCAGGTCACATGCAGACTTTTCTGATGGCTTAAAATCTGGGTTTTTTCTCCAGGTTAGTGAATTTTGATGAACACTCTTGGGTTTGCATCATGCATACGCCAAGTAATTCCAAAAGAAATCTTCAAAAAACCCCATGCTTTATGTGAACAATTTCACATTGACAATGAAGATGAAATTTTTATACCACTGCAGCATTTCTAAAGCACAAAATTTGTTCTGATCAATCATTAGTCAAGACTAACAGCACATAACTCTGAGATATGAGAGTGAAGAAGAAATATTAAAAACAAAAATTGTATATAACTGGGACAGAATTAGTATTGAATATGGCACCCTACCAGCACTGGGCATAGCCTGCTAACAGCAAAATCTGTATATCATCTATTAAATTATTGCTGAATTGGAATTATTTATTGACAAAAACTGTTCATGTCTGCTTTCAAAAATCTTCAGAAGTTCTGAGTATAGGAAAAGAAAAAGACAATTGCTGAAGTCAGTGTTATCCTGTGTCTCTGCTGAGGTCAGGGAGTAGCTCTAGGGTGTCAGATAGCAAAACCAGAGCACAGCAAAGGTTCTGCTCCCCATTTTTGAGATGAAAAATAGAAACTGCTTGTTTTTCTTCTCTTTAATGAGGTTAATTATTCAGTGCAGATGCCCTGGTCACCTCTTGAACACTAATGTGTCTTCCTCCATCTCTGGAGATGCATTTTTACTACCTCAGAAGTATTCCAGTTGTAAATTCCAGCTGCAACAAATCCTCAGTGTTTCCACATAAACTCATGAAATGCAGCTTTCCTGAACAGCATACCACTTGCTAACCTTTCAAAAAATTTGTCTGTTACAATTTCAGTAGGAATTGTCTTCATACTGTGTTTTCACAGTGACCAGAACAGCTTGAAAAGATGTTAAATTCCCTTATTACAAAACGGAAAATTAGTTTATCAAACAGCTTTTATTTCCAATACTGTCTGTATTTTTTTGTGTGCTTCCTCAAGCTTGTTCACAAATGTGGTAGATTAATCTTATTTTTTAGGTAAATTGATGTGAGAAATGATAAAATAAAAATGAATTACTCTCTCCATACTCTCTCCATTATAAGATATTATTTATGTGTTCTTTTTTTCATCCCTCTGACCATAATTTCAGCCTTTTAACCTTGGAGTTGAAAATAAATGTTATAAATTATGTTCTTCAGACAGGAAGGTGTGACAATCTATAACTGGCTTTGGGCTTTTATTAATGACCTCTTTCTTTAAACTCTGAGGACATGGTTCATTGAGAAAAGGCCAAATATTAGTCAAAGAGTGAGAGTTCATGTTGCTTGAAAATAAAGATGAAATTGCGTTCTTTTTCTGCAAGCTGAGCAGTAACTAAGAAATAAGAGGGGGAAGGGAGATTTTTTTTTTTTTGAAAACAGAAAACTACTTATCTTTAGGAAAGGAAAAAAAAAGAAAAGATTGCTTTGTTTCTTGAAAATGGTATAATAGTTAGATTGAGAGAGGAGTATGAATACCATAAGGAAATGCAAAGACTTCAGCTGCAGAGTAAGCTGGTACTTTTTTTTGATAATTACGGTTTCAGCTGGAGTCACTGGGTCTGCACCAATTCACTCCAGCAAACTGCCAAGTCATAAATA
This sequence comes from Eulacestoma nigropectus, assembly GCA_013397775.1. Classification (NCBI taxonomy): domain Eukaryota; kingdom Metazoa; phylum Chordata; class Aves; order Passeriformes; genus Eulacestoma; species Eulacestoma nigropectus. Next base: position 346,433 of record VZTE01005753.1, read on the forward strand.
TGTTACAGCTTTGTTGGCTTCCATTACAACTTCATTGACCTTTATCTCAACAGAAAACTTTTTTTAACTAAGGCTTTTTCTACTTTTCAATTGGATATGTTTGTCAGTTTTCCCTTGATATGTATCTGTGGCACTACAAGTAGGTTTTTAATTTCTTTTAGAACAAAAGCAGTGTAAAACTGTCCCAGCTGCACAAGTGGAAGTAAAAATTCCATCTACAGAAATGTTTAATGGAGATGACTCTTGGCAGGAGACAATCAACCTTCATAAAATATGATATCTCTCTCTTCCCTAAGTGAAAGTGAATGAGCCATAGTGGTCAATTATCTCTTCATAGTGACCAATTCATTGGTTGTTGACATTTAATTAGATGTACAAAAGAAAACCTGTAGTAAAAAGTACACAAACATCAATAATTAGGTTCACTTCATTCTAAAAACAAGACTTAATTGAATTATAATGTTGGGGTTTTTTCCTTAATATGGGATCTTCATGTAAATCTCTATCAGCAAGTTTCACTGTTTCATAGCTACATTGTCCCTCTCACTAATCAACATTCTGCAGCAGAAACTCTCAGAGATTTTTTTCTCTGTCTCGCCTGTATTTCTTTTTAGTCTAAAATTGCAAGTTAGAGAAAAAAACAGGATTTGGGTTCTATAAAACAATGTAACTAAAACCTTTTCTTGCAAAACGTAGGAACTGGAGATCTCTATATGAACTGTTAGGTAGATACTAAACTGCTCTTTTAAACAGATGAAGTTGATTAATTTAAGTTTCAAACTGCACATGAAAAGCACATATATCTGTTAAATCTCACGTCTTAGTCAACTGTAGTTGCCTTAAATCTTATGCTTCGTGTTTAGCAAATTGCTGATTTATATTTTGTTGACTTCAGCTGATGATGGATTTGGTTATAACCTTTATAAAATCATGCCAAAATTATATACAGGAACTTACTAACTTTAGTGTTATAGTTCTGGAACAATAACCATAGGTTAAATGTCCCACTGAGAGATAAAAACATACCAGATTGTCCTAACTAGATTCATTTCTGTGCTAGATCTTCATTTCAAAAGAAATTTTTTATATATATATAATTATATATGAGGAAGTCCCTAAGTCTTTAATTAGCCAAGCGGTAAATATATCAGAAATTAATTTAGTAATATTTTTATATTATGCCAAGATTACCTGAAGTCCTGCAAGCAAAACTGGCTCACCTTTGCAAAGCTCAGTGCCCATTTTTCTTAAGAAAATTGGCATTTTGAGATGAGAGAAAATGTGTCTGGAATACCCAAAAAGGCATTTCCATTAGCACCCTCTGCCCTCACTGACTGAGGGAGGAGTTCTGTTAAAGTGGGCCTTACTGCATCCTCCCACATAAAGGAGGTAAAGCACCGAAAGGATTTGTAATTGTTATTGTTATTATTACTATTATGTGATTATGGCTATTGTAGTGCATCTTATTTTGCTGTGTTAAAAGAAGTTTGCATCACTACCTAGCTAAATTGAGCAAGGCACCCAGATTCAGTAGATAACAGTAAATGCAAAGAGGTCACTTAATAAAATCTGGAAAATAACATTTTCTTTTAAAGCACAAGATTTTGATGCCAGTATTATCACATAAGAAGTTCTATCTTTCAGGTCCAAACAAATACATTTATTATATTTCCACATGCTGAATGTTAATTAATTTTCTTTAATATTCTGAGCACCTGAGCCCATCTGCTCTACAGTCCCACTGGGAAAACAGCACACCTTGGAAGAGGCAATGGAAGGACAAAAGCAACCTGTTCCTTTCCCCACTGATGTAGCATTGCAGCATCAGGCTTTTTTCATGCTTTTTAAAAGAGTAGGCTCTAAATGCCTATAATCTTCTCTTTCTTCATCTGAGTCATTTCCACCTAGAATGTATCTAGAGGCCATCTGAAAACTGGGTTGAAACTCTTCTTGAAGCTGGAATTTTGAAAATGCACAAATGAACTCTGTAATCATTATAAACAATTTTTCATAATGGGGTACTGAAATGATCCTCAAATCTATGCCTCTTTCTTTAAATGCCATCCTTTTAGTTAGTAACATGATAACAATGTCACACGAATTAAAAATACAAATAAGTGAAATAATTTCTTATAAGAGGAATAGAGCCGCATGATAAAATGGATGTTCCCAAAGCAAACTCTAGGGAAGGACTGATGTGTTCCAGGGACAGACTTGCCAATCGATAGGGATGTGCACAGAAGAAATCTCAATTGTATCATAAACAGTAAAAAATTACAGGGGATGTGGTTAATTATTGTAATGGCTTAGTGACTTGAATACTCTGGGGATGTGATTTCTCAATTAAATACACTCCTCAGGTTGCTGCATTGTCACTTAGAAATGTCACTGGTTTTAAACCAAGTAGTAATTATTCCAGGATAATACTTTGATCAAAGAAGTCTGGAAGATAATGCCTGTACCTAAGAAGGTTCTTCCCTTTCCATAACCTGTCCAGTGGTCCATCACATCTTTGGGAATTGCTGTTACTCTGTACTGTACCTGAGTCAGGCAGTTGTAAAGTTTACCCTTCAGCAACCTTAAATGTTAAATTACCCATACAAGAAAAAAGCTTTTATCCAATATTCAGAGTTTATATAAATTTAGCAGTCTTTTGTGCAATTAAATTTAAAAATCCAGAGGGTCATTCAAAATTTTGTGTAAGGTAATAAATTTCAAAACTGAAATGTTTTTCTTAATACACAAAATACCAAAATTAATATTGATAAGCTTGGATGGGAATGATTTTAGAAAAAAAGCAAAACTAAACACACCAGGAATACTGGTAATTTTAGTAGAAAAACTGTGTGTTTTTCTCTTTAAATTATTATTTATATAAATTCTCTGTACCATCTGAAATGGAATATAGAATTTGAAAATAAACAGGAATTTTTAATGGGTATATTGTTATTTTGAGAATTAGCTAATTTTAAAGCTGTATCTTGGAGAAAATATTATCATCGACAGGGCTTTTTTGAAATTCTTTTCCATAACATATATCAAACAAATACACATTATCCTGTCAACTGAGGATAAAGCCAAATGAAACCAACATTTCCCATAGGACAGAAATCTGATTGTGTTCATCTCTGGTAAGAAGATCTTGCCCTTTTTTTTCTTACACATGACAATACTCTCAGAACAACTTTGAGATTTCCAGATAGAATATTAAGTAGCAGGTTGAAAACAATTTTTTTTCAGACAAAACCTGTAGCAAATGATTTTTCTAGAAAGAAATGCAAGAAGATCATTTTAGGTAGAGCAAGGTATTTTGTAAAACACTATTTTTTAACTAGATTATGTTCATGGTAGAGGATATAACTTCTAGCTTGTGATGTGTATTCCTCTCCAGTGTCATGCTCATTGGACCAATCTGCACAGTAAAAATTACATTTTTGTCTTGTTAATTCAGCTAACTAAGGAAATGAAAGGTTAATTATCTGTTATGCTTTTAAAGATGAAATAAACAGGTATCAATGCAGGTATCACCTGCCTCACCTGAAGGTCTGTGACAAAATAATACTCCATGTTGGGTAAAAATGTTATTGAAATTTGCTTGGGTTTTTTTGTACTCTGATCATCTGCTCTTGATCAGAACACAAAGTATTACAAACCAGCCTAAAGAAGTGATTCTGAGCCTGAAGAGGTGATTATACCACTGTATTCAGTGTTGGTGTAGCCTCACCCCCAGCGCTGTAGGCAGTTCTGGTCCCCACAATTTAAGAAGCACCTGGAGGTCCTTGAGTGCTTCCAGAGGAGGGCAAGAAAGCCCATGCAGGTTAATGAGCTCCAAGGAATGTCCTATGAGCAGTGGGTAAGGACTTTGGACTTGCCCAGTTTGGAAAAACAGGAGGCTGAGGGGCAACCTCATTGCTCTCAGCAGCTTCCTGGGGCAGGGAAGTGGAGAGGGGTGGGCTGAGCTCTTCTCCCTGGTATCCAGTGACAGGATGCGTGGGAATGGTTCACAGCTGTGCCAGAGTAGGTTTAAAGTGTACATTTCTTTATGTAGAGGGTGGTTAAACACTGGAACAGGCTTTCTAGAGAGGTGCCCAATGTTCCAAGCCTGTCAGTGCTTAAGAAGCATTTGGACTTTCATTAGTCTGTCATTGTACAGCAATGCAAATCAACATTTACATGTTGAGGTAACAACATGTTATGTAATGTTTTAACATCTGTAATCAGGTAAATTATTTTCTTGATTGAAAAAATGTTTTGTGTAGATTTAAGGTGAGTTCTGAGATTACAAGACAAGTAATGCATTAGCTTCTCCTAACTGGGGAAACGTGATCATGAGTTACATACATCTCATCAACAGTCAGTTTGCATCCGCTGCTGGAAAATTAAATCCTGTGATGTTTGCATCAGATTGCATCACTTTATGGAGGTGAGATTATAGAGACCACATAGAAAAACTCCTGAAGCTATTGACAAAAAAGGTCATGATTGATGTTATGATTATCTTGTGGTTGTACTATTCATTTTCTTCAGTATTTTGTGACTATAAGGAAACAGCCGTTAAAAAGGCAGGATAAAACATTTCAGATAGTTGCTGTCCTCTGTAGTTGATTTTATTTCATCAGAATGTACATCTTCAGCATAATATAGTGAGTAAATGATATTTGCATTGAAAAAAGAGGACAAAAATATTGGCAAACCGCAGAGCAAATATACAATTATCCGTACTGCCTTCTTCAACCCTGTTTCAAACCATGGTCTGATACCCCATATCTTTACATGGGAATAAAATTTTGGATGCTTAGCAGTCTGTCAATTCTCCTGTTCTAGATGTCATGCAGAATAACCAAGTCAGACAGAAGCTTAGTGGAAGAAAGACTGAGCAGCTCATTCAGACAGATTGAAACAAAATAAGTATTTTGTGCGTGCCATGGCACTTTTGAAACTAATGCTGACATAGCCACAAACTGGTAAGTCTAGTGCTATGATAGTACCTACCTGTATACCTGGAATAGTTCCAATCCTGGTAAAGTCCTCAGAATATCATCCTTTACTGATTCTTCAGGTAGGTTGTGATGAAGTTCCAACAAGAAGCCCAAGAGTAATCAGCAGAGACTTTAGGGCCTTCGGGCAACCAGTTAAGAAAAGAGGAGTGCAAGTAGCATTCCCCTCTATCCTTACTTTTGGAAAGAATGATGAGGGAAAAACCAGCAAGAACTAGGAGATCAAGATGTGGCTCTGAGCCCGGTGTCACTAGCAGAATTTTGGGTGTTTTGATCATGGGTTGGCCTATGCAAGAGCAAGTCTGCCCATGACAGACTGGCACACCTGTCCCAAAGGGAGAAAAGGATCTTTGCAAAGGAATTAGCAGGGTTCATTGAAAGAGTTTTGAACTAAATTAGAAGGGGGAAAGGGTCAAAGCCAGGATCAATAGAGATAAGCATGGGGACAGCATGCTTTGAGTGCTGGTTTGCTGTGGAGGTCCCTCAGTCTGCTGTCTCAGTAAAGTGAGGGGATGGAGATCCACACGGCAGCAAAGACACGAGGGTTATTGATGTGCTAGAAACCGTGGAAACACCTGACAACAGCCATAGGGATTAAGGCTTCTCCCTCCTAAAAGGGGGTGGGATCGATAGCCCCAGTGAAGTGCATCTCCACCAATGCACACGGCGTGGGCAGAAAAGAGGAGGAGCTGGAAGCCACTGCGCCGCAGGAAAACTGTGACACGGGCTGACATTGTGGAAACGTGGTGGGAAGAGTCACACAACTGGAGCTGCAATGGGTGCTTATAAACTCTTCAGAAGGGATCAGCAGGGAAGGGGAGGCCGTGGGGCAGTGCTGAATGCTGGGGAGTGTCTCAATTGTTTCAAGATGTTTAATTACAGTGGTGATAACGTAGAGTGTTTATGGGTAAGAATCTGGTGGAAAGCCAACAAGGCAGAGAATCCTGGTGGCAGTCTGTTACAGAACACTCAGAAAGGCTCAAGAGGATGAAATACTCTATTAGCAGCTGAGAGAAGTGTCACAATTCCTAGCCCACGTTCTCCTGGGGGACTTGAGCTTAGCAGAAAATACAATATAGCAGGAAGGAAACAGTCTATGAGGTTAATTTTTCCCAGCCTAAACAATTCTATGTTTCTATGATAGTACCACCTCAACTCCTTAGCCTTTTATTTTCTGTATTTTACTCCTTCTATGCTTTAATGAGGTGCTCAGGGTATTTCAGAAATGCGGTCTTTTTCCCTTGTTCTCAAGCTTTTTGAGGAAGTCCACACTGCTGCGTGTTTGCAGCTTTTTTTGCAGGAAGTGGCTTTAATTCCTCTCCAGTATTCAATGCACACACTTGCTGAAGAAGCCAGTGAGTTCTTTAGTTTGTTTTGCATTTTTAAAAGACAGTTCACAGATTGCATACTATGTAGAAAGGCATTTAAGGAATCACAGAAAATAGGCAGATTTTTCATGTGGTAACAGCACATCAGCTGGAAGCAAATATAGCTCTGTCATAATTGTTGGTTCCATTTATTCCTCTGAATGAAGCACTATCATTTAGGTGATGTTGACCAGCTAATGTTAATTACTATAATTGATCAGGATGTTAAAAAAATTAAAAAATGTCCTCTCCATGCATATATTTGGTGAATGCTTTTTTCACGTTGTGTAATTACCATTAGTGGGTCCAAGCAGGCTCCTCAGATTATGTACAAATAAATTATCTTAGAAAAATTTGCAAACAGATGAAATGTTTAAATAGGTGCAGACTGCTAGAAAAATAGGCAATCTTTGCTGAACAAGCTCAGTTCTGAAGGGCCCGAATTAGTGGTTAGAAAACAGAGGCTGGGTCAGAACAACAGAGACCTTGGCAAGCCCCTGCTTCTGTTCTCCTGGGAAAAGAGAATCTGGTAGAAAGCATAGAACAAGTGCAGGGAGCCACAGCAGCAGACAGGTTTCTGTGCATCAGGTGAGGGAACAGGTGGGCAGGACAAGTGTCCTAGCACCGTTCCCAAGTGAGCATTGCAGGTGCTGCATCTCAGCTTTACAGAGTCAGGCGTCTGCGCTGGTTTCTGTGGTGCACTGATGCACCTGAGGCTGGGTGTCTCTTACTTAAAGCCACCTCAGGTGTATTTATATTGCTTTCCAGTTGCTGCTGTGATGGTTGTACAGCTGTGGAAAAGGAAAAGAGTAGAAAAAATGGAGAAAAAAAGGAGGGAAAGAGAGCGAGGGAGGTAAGGGAGAAGGTAAGGGAGAGATGTATGTAAGGAGAGAGAGAAGGAAATCTTATTTCTCAATAGCTTGATATCCATCTTACTGGTCTCCTCCTGGGATACTGAAAACCAGCTAGAACAAGAACTTAGAGGACAGATGGCACAGTATAACTCTGCTGAAAATCCGTTCTTAATTCTCTGATTCAGCCTTTGCCCAATATGTGTTGTTCTGAGAAGTTGTAGACTGCAGTTTAACTTATAGTAATGACAATTGTTGTGTCAGGAACGTTAATTTCCAAGAGTTTTTTGAAGAAAGTGCAACCAGTGGGGTAAAGCTAAAATTAAGATGTAACCCCTGAGTACTCATTCATATTTTGGGCCACAAATACCTATATTAACATACTGGATTTATAGTCGATTATTGTCATAGGTAAAAATCAGAGGATGATCTTCAAGATTCATGCGTGAAAGCAAGCTGGCCTCAAAACAGGTGTGATTTTTTTCAGACCGGAGAGGAATTTTTTGTGATATTTAGATCAAAACCAGCATATTGCCTAAATGATCTGAAGGCTTTTCCTAAAAATGTTCTTCAGAGATGTTGTCTCCAGCTAAGGGAAAGGATGACCAGAAAAACAGATTAGCATTGAAAAACTAAAAGTGGATGATGTAGAGATGGAAAGTTCAGAAGAAGAAAGTTATTTTTTAGGGCTGGCCAGAGGCATTAGGCATATGATATTCTGCCACACTAAAATGACAGACTTTTCTTGTCTATCTTTACTCAAAACTGTGACTCCAGTTCATTCAGTTCAGTGGAAGACACAAAGTTGAGACCATAACAGGATGGTTTCTGTTAATGTGGCTGTCTTGATGTTATGTTTTTCATAATAGTTAAGAAGTAGAACAGCTTGTGTGGTAGCAAGCTCAAGCAAGTGCTGTAAACATGCGTTCTGTAATTGAATCTTATTAACTTTAGTTCATATTCAACATAATTAAGCAATTCTTTTTTGCAATGTTGTCATATCAGTCAAAATCATCTATTTTTAATGAGTGTCAATGCAAAATGAATCTAAAACTGTGTTTATAATTTGGAGTTTTTTGTTGTTTCAATTTTTTTCTCGCTTTTTTTAAAGAGGATTTACCTTGACTGGAAAATATTAGTTTGAAATAATGGTTTTGGTTTGGCACGAGTTAGAGTGACTTTTCTGACTACAAGGAAATTTGTAGTCACATAACATGCACTAAAAGTATTAGAAGGTGCTAGAAGTAATGGTTTTCTGAACTGAAGAAATCATGGTAGAATTCTTCCATAAAAAGATCCAGATCAGACTGCTATTCTACAAAGTCAACATTTGCCATTTACTCTCACCATTTTCTGTCCTGCATCTCAGCCATTTCTTAAAAATAAAAATCATTATAGCCATTAAATCCATGGAAACATCTTGTATCACCATCCTTCAGAGTTCATGACTCTAAAGCTGGAAACTCTAGGGTCAGTAAAATGCCTGAACTTTGCATTAAAGGCATTAGGCGTGCAAAAGCCACCTATTTGTCAATATTTATTTGTCAGTAATTGAAATCTGGATGACAACTTTTGAATGGGAACCAGTCCGAGAAAGAACAGTTTTGTTCACTATTAAGTAAATAATAATAAAATTACAGCATTCTTTAGATACTTGTGAACTCTGAACATAGGAGCCAGCTGAGATTTGGGGTAGATTTCTCATTGTGCCTCAGTAAAGGCAGGGACTCGAAAATCAACCTCCTCATGTAGAGTGTAGAATAAATCTTGCATGTGTCAGAGCTACTCTACTTTATAGCCCTCTGGGAAACCCAGTGCCTGCTTTTCACTGAAGAATTGACTGGGTGCATTTCAGTACTTCTGAAACAGAGCATGATAAAATTTCACTTACAAATCCATTTCATGCCTTAGCCATTCATTATCTATATGGAATGATATATATATACACGTTTAACTGCAAACTCTATTTTAAAAATCTACTTTTGGGTGGAGAATTGAAATTTGAGGTTTTGCCAATTCTAATCACTTCTTTTTTTTTTTTTTTCTCTTAAAATAGTCAAGGAGTTCAGCTGAAAATGTGGTGAGAAATTTTGAATACCTACACCAACTATTGCAAATGACATTTTTGCTTGGGTTTCTAAGTGCAGAGAACTTGGCATGGGGGTGATGTAGAGCTTAAAAATCACTGCCCTGAAACTTCTTTGACATGGTATCTGACCATGTGGAAATGCTGGAATTTAACATGTTTTGCAGTGGCAGGCAATTCTTCATTAATATGCCTACAGAGGAGCAGTGCATACTAAACATTCTAGCTCACTGACAGGGCTATATTAATATAAAGAAGAAGTCTCAAGTTAATTACAGTTTTGTGTCTGAAACAGAGAAGGGTGAGAAATAGATCTTTACTTAGATAGCCAAAGAAGAAACAATTTTCTCCTTTAAATGTATATTTAATCTTAATAAATGGACAGCCAGCAAATTTTAGATGGTCTGCTATACTTTAATTATGTACAGTGTTTAGAATGTGTAATTGAGATCTTGCCAGTGTAGAAACGTAGTTTTCCTTTTTACAAGACGGAGGCTTTTGATAGTAATATGTAAAGATTTAAATTAGCAATAAAAAAAAAAGGTTGCAAAAGTTTCTACATGGAAAACTTTATCTCAAAAAATCCTTAGTAAATATCTTAACCTTTATTTTTTTTAATTAGGAGGGAAAAAGAAGCCACAAAAATTCAAATATAGAGATGGAAGAAAAGAGTAGGCAACCTTGCTGTAAAATCAGCAGTTAATGTTGGCAGGAAGTTCTTGATTCTTTTTCCTTTTAATTATGGGATACATTTTCTCATTAGGCTTCTCTATTTAAAGCTAACTATAATTGGCTTACATATTAAAAATAACAGTGACAAATGCAGATTAGGATGCATGTTTGTATGGAAGAGCACTTGAGAACTGAAGCTCTGGCAGAAAGTAACTCAAAGAAGAGAATAATTGAGCCCTCTTTGTTACAGGTGAGGATGAAAAACACTTCATTTCTTGTGAGAGAGAGCCTGAACAGAAAAAGCTCTCTCCAGCTAAGATATCTGGGTATTGCTGGTGTCAGAGCACTATGGGGTGGAATAAAGCTGTTTCCTTAAATTGCTTTACTACTGGAAATGGTCACTGAATTTTGGGCTTTGGTTCTAAGGGGAGTTGTGGGAGGCCAATGTGACACAATTGTTATGTGTGCAAGAACTGGAGGTGTGCCTGGGACAAGACAGTCTGATGAAATGCTGAGAGGTTCTAGAAGGTTTTTAAGGCGGTGTTGAGGAGCACACCTAGTGCAGGTAGCTGGGGGGGAGCAGTGAGAGCTGCAGGCTGGGCTCTGGGTTCTGGGAACTGCTGGAGCCAGACGCAAGGGGCCGTGGATTGGCAGTGACCCTTTGCACAAGGGCACGGGGACCTGTGACAGCAGCCAGGTGACAGGACACTCAGAGACAGCAGGAGCTGATGGCTCTGCAGGAAGAGCCCTGCCTGTGGCTCGCACACACTGTGAGGGTACAAATACCCAGGGTGTCCCCGAAATGCTCCACCTTGAGCTGTTTCTGCGTTACTGCGCCGTGATTAAACTGCTTCAAGGATCCAGACGTGTGGGACTGGTGTAGGAAACCTCGTCTAAATGTGAGATTGGGGTGTACGGGGAGCCAAGCAGGACACCTGGGGGTTCTCTGGAGCTGCCCATGGGGAAGGGGCTTTGGTCCCAGCAATGAAAATCTCTGGTGGTGGGAGTGTGGCAGCCAAAGTGGCTCCTGAATGCTCAGACAGGAAAGTTTCCAAAAATCTCATTCCTTTTAATGTGCCTAAATATTAAATGTATAGAAGTGTATTGAATATCTTTGTAACTTGGTCCATCTTTGTTAAATATAAGTAGTGGTCAATGAGGGAGCAGAGACCTTTTTGAATAAAAGGAGCTGTTTGCATTCAGCCTCGCAATAGCAGTCTGCTAGTATTGATTTGTTTATCTAAGTTACTATATTTGCATTGCTTTGCAGTGTTTATTCCGATGGTGTTTCTTTTGAGTGTGATGGATAGTACTAGTTGGGGTATTGTTGTAAAACCACTTATTCTCAATTTATTTCCTCTACAAAAATTGTTTTTCATTCATTCAACCACCCACATGGAACTCTTTGCCCAGGAAAATAATTCACCGTGATTACCAAGTTTTTCTTAAAAAAAAAAAAAAAAAGAGTAAATGAGAATATACAGACATTGCCGATACATCTCTTTATATAAAGACTTACAAACCCCCAGATTTCTTTCAGAAATAAGGAAAGATTTCAAGAAGCAGCCATTGTGTTTTCCAGGAACATCACTCACAAAGTCCAAGCACTTAGCAGCAATGTCTAGCTGGGCTCTCCTAATTCTCACACAGTCTGCAAACTCAATGTATAATTTGTATGCATAGAGAAACATCCTTAATCACAACAATCTAAATCAGAAATGAGTCATAGTTAAAAGTATAATTGCAGTTTTGATTTTAGTATCAAAATATTCATAGTTTTTATTACGTGACAAGTATCTGATGACAGCTATTTAGTTCACAAGTTCCCTCTGTGCAGAATAATGCTATATAGGTAGCCTTATTTTTTTGTCACTTTTAATCTAGGGAAAATGGAGAATATTGATCATTTGGCCAATTGTGTTGTTAAATTCGCATTTCAAATGAATAAATTCGTGTGTGTGTGTACATTTGCTTGTTATTTAAATTGGTTTGCTTTTAGAATAGCGGAATTGTGCTGCACTTTATAAATCTTTATACTGGCTGATATCAGATGAACATCAGTTGTTTTACAGAGCAGGTGAAGCTCTAGTGCAGGTATAGGAAGTAACAAAATCAGTGTAATGGGATGAGTGGTTGCAATGTTTTATTCCATAAAACACACCTATTGGACACTGCTGCAGAGGTATAGAATGTAAAACAAATATCAGCTTCAACTCCTTTAGCCTTAAGTGTATATTTATTAACCACAGAAATACACTTAGGTGTTTTAAACCACGAATGACCTATTGCTGGCCACATTCTGTGCTTAATAACTGCATTGAGCTGCAATTCAAAATAATTTCCTGATTGTTTGTGGGTGCCTCATCTGATATACCTTAACCCCACTTTCCAGGATCACACTGAAGGTCCCTGTAAAACCAACAGGTAATAAGGCAAGAAATGAGTAACTCTATATAGAGCTGTAAATTTTAACCCCAATGTTCATTTTTCAGTCAGTGCTCTCTGTGTGTTTGTAACTTTTACAAAAACTGAATTGGATCCTGTATTCTTTTCTCTACTCCATAGCCTTGAATTCTTTGAACGTGGCCAGCACAGGGTTGTCCTAAAAGGTTTTAAACATATGAAAAGCTTACAGAGGTGACTTTTAATCTGCTCCTGCACTAGGCAATAGCAGGAAACATTACATTTTTCAGGCAACCTCAATTAATGTATAAAATTTCACACAATATGTTGAAATAGATAGTCAGAAGGACAGAAGAAATGAATGAATGAAAGGTGAATTATTTGGTTGGCCAGATCTCTAAATATGGAAAATTTAACCTGAGAAGTGCAGTAAATCAAAGAGAAGAGGTAAGGAGTGGAACCAGAACTGTAAATTAAACATATCTTTCTGGCACCACACAGATTCAGGTGTTATTTTCATTCATTGCACAGCCTTGCATCCAACCATCAAACCCCTGAACTTCCATTATTGGTGATTCTCTGAAGAGCTCTAATGAACTGGGGCTAAAACTTGGTGCTGTGCTTTTGTATTTTGCAATGTACAATGGAGTAACCAAACAATTGTTTTAATTTTACAGAACTAAATGTGATTCATACCAAGTGACTTGAAATCTTAAATACTTCATGGAAACTTGTGATTTATATATCTGCAAATGCTTGGCTGTAGCTAACTAACAAAAGTGCTGATGAGAACAGAGCTGTACTCTTAACAGAGAACCCTTGGAATGACCAGTTAAAATTTCAAAGCCAAGAGGCTCATTTCAGTTGCACTTCATCTGCCACGTTTGTTATCAGTTTTGTCTTTTTGAAGTATGGGTCTCTTCATGTTCAGTTCTTTACAAAGAGCTATTTTTTTTCCTTTTTCATTGAGTTTGCTTGCATTTTCCAGAGAGGTTTCCATCCCACAGCATATTCAGTGGAATTAAATAGGTTTTTAGGACACTGGAAAACAAGCATCTGTAAAGATGGTGTGAGTGGGTGTTTTTTGTTTTGTTTTGCTGTTAACTAGGATATGATTTGGCAGCCCAAAAATGAGATGTTAAGTCTGCTATGACAAGCAGCATCCTAACCACGCTGAATCCTTGAAATGTGTGACCTGGGCTACCCTCCAAGACCAGGGCAATGCATTGATCCCCAAGGTTCTCTGTCACAAAGGCAGACTAATCTGAAAAGGATGTGAAGAGAACCCAGCTTGATTAGGTTTGTTACAGGACTAATCACTGAACAGTGGCAGGGATGTAAGAATTGAGAATGCCACAATTTTTTATTCATAACACACATCCCTCTGCTTAATAAATCTTGAATACAAACATTCCAAGCAAACCATGGTCTCTCCTTCAGCTGGCCGGCTTCCAGGGCCATTCTGTTTTACCTCAGAATGTGTATTTGTCAAGAGACTAATTTAAAGATTTTTTGATTAGTTTTACAGGAATAGGTATGTTCTATTGCTAGGTAGCAATTTTCTGATGATACACATAGAAAATTTTAAACTAAACCTGTAAAACTTTTAAAATTTCAGTGGGCTCCTGCTGTGTTAGACCAATGCAAGGATAAAAAGAGGCATATTTGTATCTGGAAAGGTCATAGTAAGCTGAAAGTTAAAATGCTTGTGGTTCTAATGTACCCTAATCAGAGAGTAAACCAAAAATTTGCATAAAAATGTTTTGAAATCCTCATTGCTAACAAGTCGCTTCTCATGAAAGGAAAAAGAATATAATTCTGTGACTGTTTCTTCTTTTTTTTGGTAAGAGGAGAGAACCGTAAGTTTTTTAAAGTCTGAGGAGCGGAGCTGTGACGAAAACTGTCGTTAGCGCTTTCACACCTGATTGCAAACCGCTGCAGTCAATACTGTTTTACTGACAAAGCAGTGTCAGCCTGTCAGGTTGGGATTTAACTCTGGCCTTTCAAAGCTGCTGTCCTGGAAGTGTGGAGAAGTTAAGTGAGAGCCACTTATTTTCTTTCGAGTTTCCTGGGTTTTTAATGAAAGATTTCTCGTGCTGCTGTAGCTGGTGTAGCTTGAGTGCTTTATCTTTTGCCACGATTCCTGCAAGCTTGAACAATTTCTGAATTTATGGAGGTGGGTTGCTTTTTGTATTTATCAGGTGCATTCACAGCTGCCAAGAGGAATGCCAGCTTGAGGCTGCAAAGTTATATCACTCTGACTGTAAATAAAATCCATGTTAAGACTATCAACTAATTTGTAGCTCCTCTGGCAGGCAGCAATGACTTTTTTGGACCATCAGCCAGAAACCAAAGCTGAGCAGGATGGGAAAGCTTCACGTCCCACTGATGTCTTGAGTCATGGTAAACTGCCAGTATTTGAATTAGAGCTCTTCTTTCAAATATATTAATCTCTGTTGCCAGCAAAGGTAAAATTTTTTGGGTAAGATATGCTTTCTTCTCTCCAATTTCCACTCTGTCTCACCGCTTTATCCCTTTTTTCTGGGTAAGATCTTGTCCATCAGTCCCCTTTGCCCCATTCAAAAATCAGTCTAATGAACTGCTAGATCAGGATTTCTCTGTCTCTGGTTACTCATGCAATTTCTCTAAGTGCTTTGATGAAGTGAAGTTCTGAATTTTCAGGAATCAGCTGCTTCTCAGCGGCAGCATTGCCCTCTGGTGGATGCATGACTCCAGTGGGGAAAAAGGGGGAGAGAAAGAAAAAGTTATGTGGATTGGCCTGTTTGTGTTTTTCTTCATTCTACCCAAATCTCTGTGAATTTAGAGAGTGGATAAAATATTAAAGCTACACTGCAGAATCTATTGCAAGAATCTTGGAAAATACAAGCGTACATGATCTTTCCACCAATTAATTACCATGTGACATGCATGCCATTACTGACCACGGCATTAAGTGGAGTCTTGGGGTAATGGAAACACTTTTAAAAATGTAAGAAATCTTCAGTACACAAAGAGTGTAAGTACTATAAGCAAAGGTCTTAGATAGCATATAAATAAATTCAGAATGAGGGAAAAACGCTGTCCAAAAGACAGAAAAACTCTTTGCCAGAACCATTAAAATTGATTTTAAAATATGCTTAATTGAAACTTCCTATTTGTAGCTGAGCTAGAAACTTTAGATTCTGAGCCCAAGTAACACTCAAGGGACATAATGGAGCTGGTCACCAGAAGAAATGAAAAATAACTCTAAATCATGAAAAATGAAAAAAAAATTAAAAAAGACTGAAAGCTTTGGAAATGGGATGTAGTTCTTTATGCAACTCAATAACTGAGCTACAGTTGATGATGATGATGATAATAGTCTCTGATGATTTCTTATGTTTCCTGCATACATATCCCGTTTAAATGAGAACCCACACCTTTGACTGGAGTTTTGAAAGAAGTAGAGAATCATTGAGAGGCCTTTGGAGCCCGCCACCTATTTACAAACGTTCTGTTGATTTAAAGTTTAGAATTTGTTGTAGTACTTGGTGGTTTTAGTTTCCCTCTGGTATTAAGTTCCGTTGCTTTCAACATGTATTTCTTCTTCCTGGCTGATATTAGAAGAATATAATTGAATTCTGTTTTTTCATCAGCTCCTGGGTTTCTGGGCAATATTCTATGCTTAATATTTTGTACTGAGAATAGTAGCAAGAACATAAATACCCAGCAATAAAAATAGCCTATTTAAAGATTCCTCAGTTGTGAGTCTTTCAGAAAACAGTGTTTGCACACGTGAGGACCGTTTTAGTCCATGGGCTTTCTTCAGACCACTTCTTTGGAGCCCTCATTTTTATGTCAAGGGACTTTATTGTTGATCTTTTATAATTCCATGAAGAATGATACATTAAAATCCAAGTCATCATTATTTCATGTAAAAAAATTAAGAGGATATTAAGATATAGGAAGGTGTTAATGATTTAAAAGCTGTTTAATGGTCTTATTATATGTCTCTCCAATGAAAACATGTGATACTTTCATTCTGGACAGGACTGTGGAATTGTTTTGAAGTATGAACAAAAATGAGAGTGCACAGACACCATAAATGATATCTCATTTTAAACATCTTAGATATTGTATTCTTCTTCTGCGTACTAGAGGTTTAATGATGCAGATTTTAAATAATGGAAATGGACAAAGTAAGCTGCAACGGGGAGAGATTTGAACTAAAATTTTCAGATGGTCTTTTGATGCCCCTGCATAAACTCAAGCTACAAGTACAATTAACAGATAAAAGTAATCTTTTTTGCCTTTGCTGCTCTGATTCATTATTGTTTTAAAAAATGCAAATACTGAGAAGAAAGTATATCAATAGCAAGGTCATTATTGAGAAAAAAATATTTCTGCATCAGGAATCAGTAACTAGAAACATACCAGTACCAGAGAACAAAATTCTAGCTTTGATTGCTGTATTTCTAGCTAAAATCTGAAAATCTCGTTATGAAAATCACAGTGTCTGTGCTTTGGATGCTTTTAGATGGTTTAGATATGGAAAATGATTACTATTTAAATGGAGGAGGAGATTAAAGTCAGATAAATTCTCTTTAAATCTGAATGGAATGTTCATAAGAAACAAAACTAAGTCTACCCTCATGTAACAATTTTTGATGAAACAGTGTTGAAATATCAGATATCTAAACCAAATTTGGATCCTAGCACAAGCTGAAATTCCCATGGTTGCCTCATCTGTAGTTATTGAGAGATAATTCTAAGAATGTGTAATAATAAACTTATGGCCTTCATGACAGTATTCCCTGTCTTCCATCACACATTTTATAGCTGTTTGTTTTTTTTATTTTCCCCCTAATGATTATGGAATGTTTTCAGATTTCTTTACCACTACATTATCAATTTTTACCTAAGAGATGTTCTTTTTATTTAGAGTGCTTGGTTCTAAGTAATTTTTTTTTTTTTCTATCTGTCTCTTTTATTAGCCATATTTGGAATAAAAAGCACAAAAACCTTATCTCCTTATTTCTCACTGAAGATTAATTGGAGTTGGGAGCAGTTGCTTGAAAGTAAATTTTCAATGAAGCTTGTTTTTCAAAACTGCTTGTATTCACAAACCATCTGCCAGTTCCTCCTTAATTTACCGAAGCTTCTAGGACAATCTTGGCCTTTTATGGAAACACAAGGCAAAACAATGCTGAGAAGTTTTGATCTGAAAAAAAAAAAAAAAATAAAAACCGTCATGGTTCTCTCAACAATTAAAAAAAAAAATCTATGAAAATAGAACAGTATTTAGGCAAAGTTTCTTTTCCAATTTGACTATTTTTTCCAAATCTATTTGAAATGGAAGTTTATCTACATATTTGCAATTAGAGGAAAATTCTACCATGAGTATACGGATTTTGGCCTATATCATGCTTATTCTGTTTTATTTTTTGTTCTCCCTACCATTTTTTTCTGACCACTTGGCAGTTCAGTTTAGACCTGAATATGGTTCCTGCTAGCTGGAAAGCAGAAAGGAAGTTATTTAGTAGCATACAGCAAATTTTGGAAGAGCCTTCTTAGGTAATTGCAATGGAAGTGATCCTTACATCACCTCTAGTATATGCCAAGGTAAATGAACAGGATTCTGGAAAAAGATGCATCCATAATTATTAAATAATTTAGGTAGGTTTTAATGACATCACATTTTTTCAAAATTGTATATAATTTAATATCAATAAATTAATAATATAAATTATTATGCTGCTTCTTTCAGTTTAAGTAAACTTTACCTTCTTTGGTATTTTCTGCCCATCCTCAACTTTCATGCCCCTTCAATCACTTCTAATCAGTTCACTTCTTTATGAGCTGTTGTTTTCAATCTTGTAGAATACATCCCATGAGAGCACTTCTATCAATGCATTATCCTTCCTGGATTATCACTCTGTTCACTATTAATTCATGAGACTGATTCACCCCCTTCCTTGTAGAGAAATATTAACATGTAATTAAGATACAAATCCAAATGTGAGAGCATAATAACAGGAAAGCCGTCTGAGGGAAACAAAATCACAGCAGTGACATGTTCTAAAAGAGGGCTGCAGCTGAAGATTAATTGGTGAGCGCTCACAGTGACAGCAGATAACTCATGTGTTGCATTGACAAAGGGAATGAAAGACCTGGAATCTGCAGCCTCTTTGTCATAAATAAAGGAGATGGCTTTCTGCAGAGCAATTTCTAAATCTGCTTACATTTAAAATATTTTTCATGTTGAAAATAATTTGGTGAATACTATGCAAAATCTGTGTAGTTCCACTGTAATCGGGTCAATTCACACTCTCTTGGCTCTTCTGTCGCTTATCAATCAGCAGCTGTGAATTCAAACAAGAGCAAACTTTTAATAATATCACACTATTGGAGCAGCAAATGGGTTAATGGCATTCTGAATACATGTTTGGCATTTGCTGCTCAAACCTTACAAGGTGTATAAACACGCAGGGAAACGCTTTATTGATCTGGAGTTATCTCCTGTGTTTATGTGTATGTGTGTGCATGTGCTTTGCAGTAAACTTCAAATTCCTTGGGGCACTAACCAGGTTTACTAAAAGGGAAGTAGACTGCATTTTTTAATACATTATTACACTGGTGAAAAACAGATGAAGATTTTTAAGTGGGAATTTTGCAGGAGATGGTTTGTGAAGAGAGGGACAAAGGTTAAAAAGAAATACTTTGAAGTCATGTGTCTGAAAATGAATTCATCTTTGTTAAAGATTTTAAGGCACTGCAAAGATGTTCCATGCAAAGTTACTTGTGCCAAGAATACCACGGGATGAAGAGCACAATTCCAGTAACACCTTCAGAAAGTGATATCAATAAATGAAAATGCACATACAATTAGGTACTAAAATATTCATATCATTTCAGCAATGGAAGTGTTATATTATATGAAAGTGAGAGCAAAAGCAGATAATGAGGCATTAATAGCTAAATCTTACATAAACTACATTTGAATCAGACAGACACAAAATGCAGCTCGTATATTGAGTATGAATTCCAAGTGTATAAAACTTCTCATAGAAAATATAAGTTGAAACTAAACTTCAAATTGAAAGATATTAGGGGTTTGAGAAATTCAGAATAGAGTGGGGGGATTTTGCAGAATACAGAATTAACAATATGATGTACCAAAGCTGGGGCACCCATTTTAGACGGTTCTGCTGCACAAACAAATGAAGAAAAGGCATGAAAGTTGCCTATAAATACGACACATGAGCAGTCTGTGTTTTAATCTTGGGTTGGGTTTTTTTCTCCTTCAAAAGAGTAATGCAAAGGTTAAGAGGTGTTCTTGGGAAGGAGTCTCTATCTTGCCTGAAACTTCCCTGGCTAATGATGGCTGATATTTACCACAGTGAGGTAGGTTGAATGTGAGAGATCAGTGTTTGGAATTCTGTCTTCCAGCCAGTCTTCTCAAGAGTATATAACAGGAACATAATTGATCCCACTCTCTTCCCCAGTCCCATTCTTCACTCTCTGTGAAAGGATAAACTTGGCTAACTCTGAAATCCACCTTGCAACGCCAGAGTGGTCATATCACCACACGTGGTAGGCTGCTACAATGGTACAGTCATTCCAGCCAAACCAAAATAACTGTATGAATGAATCACACAGGCTGCGAAGACAGCTAGGAGTTGTGAATTTGGGCATGAAGTTCAGGCGATCATTTGTAGCTTTATACAGTTCTATTTGATATGGCAGAGCTCAGCACTGAAAATCAGAATCATGAAGTCTTCATCCTTCAAGAAACACTCTGCTAATCTCTTTCAGGTGGTACAGATGTGGAAAAGTCGTTCTCTCAATAATTTAAACCACTATCAAAATGTTACACTAAAAATCCTGCCCTGAATTTTCATTAGGAATATCCTTTAAAAGACTCAGTTTTGCAGTCCTTGGCTTTATAGTTTGCATGTCCTGAACAGTGAAATAATACTGAGAGCTGTGTATGAAAGAGTGCATGTCCTTCCTTCCCATAATCACATTCCAGATATGTTCACAAGTAGCCAGTGCAAAGTTAGACACAATGCCAGTTTGGACTGGAGATTGTATGTATCTTTTGAGGGACTGTGTAATTATACCAAAAATAATTAGGATTGGCTTGAAAAAGTGTCTATTGAGTTGACCCTTTTCAGCCATCCTTTTTACAATCATCCTGTCTGAACTAATAGAAAGTAAATAATGGTTAAAAGGTAATGAGAAGTAATGGACCTTAAACAGATTGACTGTTGATTGGGTACCACCAATTTGCAGCATTTGTGCTTCCTTCAGGGCCCTCGAGCTGTGCAGCTCCCTAGCAACAATGAAATCTGCTCTGAGATGTTCTCATACAGAAAAAGCTGCACTTGCCAGCACGGTATGGTGATAATCGAGCTGGCAAGAGCTGAAATTGCTGTGCAACAAATACCCTTACATTCTGCAAGATGTTACGCTCTGCACTGTGCGTGGCAGCCACGATTATAAAGCTTTGCCTTTCGAGAAAATATTTTCATACTTTAATTTGTTTTCCACGTGCAAAAGTTGTTGTGATGGGGAGGGGGTGTGTGTGTGTGTTTATCTCATGCTTACAATGTCAGAACACTGTCAGTATTCTGGGGTGCTTATCTGCAATATAATGTAAAGCTTATATGTAAAGCTATGTTTGGACAATCCAAATCCGGACTCCAGCTTCTTCAAAATATTTGTGTTGCACTTCTTTGCTACATGTTTAGATTTAGAGGAATCTTTTCCCCCATGCCTTATTTTCTCATGTATGAAAGAAGACAATATTATTTACGTACATCACGGGGTTGAATTAAGGGAGAAAATGGAGGTAGTTTCAGTGATAAAAAATTTAATTATTTCATTATTTTGTGAAGTGATTAGGTAGAGATGGTACTGTACCTTTCATATAGTATGAAATCTTATCCTGTCTAGTTTGCTGGGTCTATTAACATTAAAGCTTGTTCTAGTCAGAGAGGGAAATGGCATCAAAAGGGCAGCATTCCAGTCATCTGCTGAATTTCTCTCTGTAGGAAAAGACTAAGAACCTAACTAACCTAACCTACCTTGTTGAAGTCTTTTTTTAACATAGAACATCAAAACCTCAGGTATAAAAGTTAATTTTCCCTACGATGAACCTTACCCTTACCTTACATTTACCTTGAGTAAATTTCTCACAACTAATTTAAATATTGAAATAATTTACAAATGCTATAGCTCTTTTTATTATTTCCTGTAGCTGAAATGAATATCGATTTTCAGTTTTGAGAGAGGAATGTTTTAATGTCCTATTGTGGACAACATTTTAGCATATTAACATAGAAAATTATTCTGGTTTTTGTCAGAATATCTCTGTCTTTTAAATACTGCTTTCTGAATGCAGGTCTTGAACTGTTTTCAGGGCTCTACTGTTGTCACTGTTATGCTCAAGCAGGATGTGTTACTGTATGGATATTATATTTTAGGTGGTATTTTTGTTTTGTTTTTTTCAAGTGAGATAGAAATGCCTCTTACTAAAAACTGCATACACCTGGTCTCGACAGCATGTATCCCTTTTTTTACCTTGTGTACCTTTTTTCTTAACAAATGTGATTGCAACCCCCCCAAAAGTGCATGTTACTTTTGATTTCTCTTTGGTTCACAAGCCTGGGATGCAGTCATTTATTTATCTGAATAAATAGCATGGCCTTAATGGATGCCTCATCAAATTTCTGAACTGTTAACATGGACGTAATATCAAACCATTCTAAATTCCAGTTCCTTGTAATTGCCTGCTTGTCCAAAAGTAATGTTGAAAAGAAGAATATTGAATTAATTTGTTACGTGTCCATTAGCTAATTCTGGTTTTGAGCCTGGCAGTGTCGGGGAGCAGCATACAAACCACATGGAAAGCAAAGTTTGTGTATGCTGTTGCTCTTCCTTGTTTGGCTCCCTCAAGTGTGAGGGGGTTTCAGTTCACAGAGAATGCAAAGTAGCCTCCATGAGGCAATGATGTGGCTTTGCCTTAGGTGTGAGTGCAAATGCGAACCCTGAAATGACACAGTTTAAAGAAAATACTGTATAATTAATGTGTTTTGAGATTTGGCATTAACTTTGCTTGCTGTGGTTGCTGAGTTTGATGCAATTTAATCAAGGTAAGCAATTTTGAGTAGCCAAAGATGGCTTTAAAGAGAGGTGGTGATTTCTGGGTTTGGCTCTACCTGCCTCTGTGGAATGTGAATTGGAGAGTGAAATCTGGTCTTTGATTTCTATTGAATGACTTTGAAACAAGCACCGTGGGGATGAATTTGTTTGACACAGTCCTACTGTTCTTCTTTTAATCCTTGTGTGAAACATGGTAGCTGCCTTTACAAAGTGTCAATTTTCCAAGTCTTTTGGAGCTCTGTCTTAATATTAATGTGTTTTGACAGAAACCAAAGCTTAAGTTTTTGTTCTTTATGCCAGTTCTACAAAACCAAAATCATCTCTGATAATGAAGCTCTGATTCGATGTGTTCAAATTTCTATTCTCCTGAAGAATAAAACTTGGTGTCTGTTTCCTCTGCGATTAAAAGTGTGCCAGGGGCATGAAGTGTGGCAGGATTGGGTCTTCATATGGTGCTCATTTTGGGGAATCTTGCACAGGTTTGAATTTATAAAGGCCTTATTCAGTATGTAAACAAATCTGGTTTTGGTTTAAAGAATGCCAAAATGCTGCTTTACTCAAGAGCATTGCAATTTACCATTGCAACTTAATCTATAAGAGGGTTAAGATATTCTGGCATTAAAATCTTAAAACTTAAACATTACTTCTCCCCCCTCCTAGAGAATTTGTTATTTTGTTATTAGTTTGTGAATTACATTTGAACTATCTGCGTTTTCTTTTTTGAGGCAAGCTAAAGTGTGTCTGCTGGAACCTTTGAACTTTTAATAGTGAAAACTCTTCTGGAAATCTATGTTATTTTGGAAAAAACCCCAAAAACAAACCAAAAAAAACCCCAAACCAGACATACACAGACACAGAAAAGAAAAAAAAAAAAAAAAAAAAAAAAAAAACAAACAAAAAACAAACAAATGAAAAGCCAAACCTTAAAATTGCCTTCAGATCTCAGAAGTTAAACACTGTTATTGTGGGTTGTAAGGTAAAAATTTTTGACAAATCTTCCTTAGTAACTTGTTTTATTTAGCAGTTTCTCTACCTGGCTCCTCTTGTTCTCACAATAGTCATAGAATAGTTGGCTGCATATTGTAGTACCATCAACAAAGCCTTGGAGTAGATGTGTTTGCACTTCTCATTCCTCTCAAGGTATAGCACAATGCGTGGGAACTTTCAGTACTACCTGATGATGAAACTTAAGGGATGACTAAGACAAAACACCAAGGAAATTATTCTGTATTCTCTCATTTTCCTATGGTTCATTCCCAGTGCCTGAGAGGCAGCTTCATACCAGCTGCAAGCAGCTCAGGAGTAGATACGTTTCAGCTGGGGATATGCAAAATACTTTCTTTTATAGTGATTGAACTTAAAGGGACATTATCTTTACCAGGTGTGAGGACACCAGTGGTTTTTAAGGAGGGTATCAGGTGTTATATAAATGGTGCTGGGTGTGGCTTTGGGTTAAT
This sequence comes from Eulacestoma nigropectus, assembly GCA_013397775.1. NCBI lineage: Eukaryota > Metazoa > Chordata > Aves > Passeriformes > Eulacestoma > Eulacestoma nigropectus. The sequence continues at coordinate 370,412 of VZTE01005753.1, forward strand.
TAAAGTGGAATAACTGACATAAGAATCGATGTCTGCATGGTCTGTGAGTCTCTTCTGCCTGTCACTTATTCCTGGACAATTCCAGAAAGAGCATTAGTACAGGTAAGCATGTAGCAAGACTGCTCTGGGGTACTTTAAGTGTTTGTGGCTTGTAGCTTCCTGAGTGACAAATAATGTCTGATTTTGATTGCTGAGCTTTTTTTCTATATAATTCTTTAATCCATCTTTGAAATAAGCAGTGGTCTCACCTTAACTGTGGACTGTGTGAAGAATTATCTCTTGCTTTGACTTGCTTCTGCTTCATTCAAGGGCCCTGTGCATTCGTATTGGGGAAAGATTTTGAACAGTGTGATGTTCCTTAAACACCTTCCCATTTTGAGTGTGACTATATGGTCTTGTGTCATGTCCTGCTATGGGCAGCCCTGTTTCAACTGAGCAGTCCTAATCTATTAAGTTCTTCCTCTTAAAGAAGGCTTTTTGTGGTTTTGTTTGTCCTTGTTACCCTCCTTATCTCTTATATGGATGGGTGGAAATATAGATGAGCAACACAGAACTTGTGCAATGGCATTCCCTTGGTGTGATGGGTTAGAAAGCATATTATGGTGACATGCACTACAAAGAAGAAACTTGTTTTGCTCTGGTAGCATGTGAAACTGAAGCATTTTGTTGTCTATACCTTGAAAGCACTTAAAATCTAAACACTGGAGCTGGGCAGGGAAGAGGGATATAGCACACAGATAAACAAGTGAGAGCACGTCCCATTTGCACCACCCAACTGACATGGACATTTTTTTAGGTTATTTTGGTAAATTTCTTTGTTATCTAGAATATCTATATCAGACCAGTAGTAGATGCTTATGAATAAGCCCTGTTTCAGTGAAATTTGAGAGCACTTGCTGATAATACTCTTCAGGATATTATATCAAGAAGAAAGGAAAGGAATGCAGAACTGGGAGGGAAGCCCCGAAGATTTTTGAAACCAAAAGGTATTGTGTGAAAACTGAAGGATGTGGAGGCTCTGGAACATTTTATGAACAGCTAGACTTGAAAAGGACTTTTTAAAACATAGGTTATTGAATCACTGTTGCATTACAGCTCTACTGAATTATGTCAGAAATGTCTAGCAAAAGTTCTTAAACTTAGTGAGATTTCTGTAGTCCTAGTGGTTCCAGAATTGATAATAGACTGTGAATATTTTGTGTTAAATTTTAATAGCCTCTGAATAAGAGGATTTTAATTTCAGTCCTGTGTTTTATATGAAAGCTTGAGTCAGCATGTGGAAGAAAGTCAAATCCTAGGTCAGTGGTTTGGAAGTTATTTTAACAGATATGGGCTGCAAAAACAGCTCTTGGTCTCCTAGTTTAAGCAGAAAAATGAATGGGATATGGTACTTTTTTTGTCTAGAGAACAGAAAATTCAGCTCCAGATTCATAAATGGAGTGTGTTTGCTGTTGGTTTATGTTTAATATACTCGTTTTGTGAATAAAATCAAACACAAATTTCTGAAGGAGCAAATACAAAAATTTAAGAACATGACTGTGTGGTCGGGCAAATCAAGCCATTCTTCAGTGGCACATTCTTGCACATTGGTGATGTGCTGAAGGAAATAGAGCAGCTCTTAATCTTCTGTTGTCAGCGGCTGGATTTCTGGATTTAAAGGTTTTCACTTCTGTACAGATTGTTAGGTGTTTTTTAAACACCTGAGGAATTGAATTCTGTTAATATGGTAGAAGCATATTTTTTTTATTCGTCTCCTATCTTATTCAGACTTACATGTGACTGATCTGCTCTGCTCCCAGCATCAAGTGCAAATGGCATTTGTGTGTTCTTTGATTGGAAAAGGCTTATTTAGCTCGTTGTAATGTTACGCTGATAGTGCAACCTGTGCAACACAGTTATGTTCTACTCAGCAAGCAAAACATTTGAGTCAGCAGATAAATGCAGTTTGCAGTGGCATAAACTGTCTGCTGTGTGTTTATAAATACGCATTTACAGTACACTTTCCAATACTTATTTATGCTTTTTGAATGTATTAAACTAGCATATTTATCCTGCAGATTAAACAGGAGCTTGTTGTACATCAGCACAAAGTTATTTCCAGAAAAAATAATGTATTTAAATGTGAAAAATCAACAATGACTGAAGTACTACTTCCAATTTTCTTTCAAATAGTTTTCTCTTTTTCCTCTTAATGTTTGTGCATTTTTGTAGCTGAAGTGCTATATCTGCTGGTTTTGATGCTATTCAACTTGGGCTATTACTATAAAGTTGCATTATACTTAGCATATTGTAAATATGAAGATCATCTGAAAGTTCTGATAATTTGTATGTTTAGGATTTACAGTACCAAACATAACAATCATATCACCTGATTATACTGTAATCCACTGAGCAAATAATACCAATCCAGCTTTTGTGTTCTTAGTGAGTGAAGCAGAAATAAAACAATTTTTGCTGGTGAGGATGAAAATGCATGATTGTGGCCATTTCCCTTAAGCAGATTTGTAATATCTGCAGGCATAAATAGAGTCCTAGTACTCTGCAGAAGCTGATTGAGTCCTGACCCCTCATTAATTGGGCCATGCCACCATTCCCAGGCAGTGTGGATGAATAAGTGGAGAGCTGAGCAGTCAGACTTGATGACCTTGCATGCAGAGCATAGAGGTTTAGTGACCTAACTGCTTAAAATCTTTGACAAACTTCAGAGTGACCCAGTGGACTGGATGCCCGTTTGCTCCTGTGAAATGTTAGAGGCAACCTTGGAGCAGAATTTTCGGTTTGATTCGGAGGAATGCGTTTTGTGGTTCCTGGGGACCTGTAGTACACGGATTACTGGGAGAGGTACCTGAAAAGCATCCCCCCGATCTGAAATACAAACTTTAAGGTAGTTGGACCTGCTGTTGCTACGTTGCATGATGGGTTTTGGTGTCACAGGCATTACCTAGTAAACCTTCTAATGTAAGCAGACCTATGTTTTATTAGGAAAATAGGATTCAGGTGTGGGAATTGGTTTCAGAGTATCTTCTGGCATTGCCATTGTTGTTTCTAAAGTTAAGCACTTTTGTTCATTCTTTTGAAGTCTGTGAATGCTTTCTTTAACTGTGCTTACTGGGACTACTACTCACGGTCGTTGTGCAGGCAGGTGTGCCAAATTTCAGCTGTTACAAATGTGTGTAGTCTTTACTTGAAATGACCTGGTTTGTTATCATGTGAGACTGAAAAAACAGTCACAATATTGTCTGCTGTGAAATTTTGCCTGTAGTTATTTCAGTAATATGACATTTAAAATAAAACTTTTCTTTTTCTTTTATTTTTGAACCTCTTCTATTTCTTTTCTTTTATTTTTTTTATTTCTGCTTATTAATGAACTTTTAAGGCAATTAGTCTGCACAGCTGATCTCTTACATAGTTGTGAAAATAATGCAAAAGCCAGTAAGATTTTAATCTTAATTGCTGTAATGATGTTTGATAATAACATGCTAAAAAATGAAGGCCACAATTGCAAAAATTGTTTGTTATACATTTCTTGACATCATCATATTGATCAGAATTCTCCTGTTAACAGCTATTATATTTAGTTTGTTATAAGTCCTTCATAAACAAATCAACTTTAAATTTAATGTTACATTTACTTGATTTGAAGCTTTTTGGCCCATATGCCTTTTCAGGACCCTCTAAATTGTGTGCAAATTTTTTAGTAGTGACTGGTATTGTGAGCCAGTGTTTTTTAAAAACTTTCTGCGTAGACATACTTAATCACTTGTCAGATGTCGACCAAAGGTACTCCCTTTGTTTCTTCACTTGCTTGAAGGTGTAAAGTTCAAGAGATTATACCAATGTGAAACTGAGGCCAGTTCATGTTGGGTTTACTGATAACGCAGTACCTATAGCATTCTTTTTTCTGTATCTCTTGAATAGGTATAAATTATTAATATGCCATTAATCGGTGTTGACTGTTTAATAGGAGCCAGACAGTCTTTTTTCTTAATATTTTATTTATTATTATTGATGGATTTTATACATATTTGGTGTCTTTGTTTGCTTCCATATAGAATTTAGCATCTGTGATATGTATTTATATATATCATTAGTATAGTAGTATTATTATTAAAACCATGGGGGAGGAAATGTGCTTCCCTAGTTCGTGTGGTGCTTGTTTGAAAATGAATGGCTGTTTATCTGAACTCTGATTCAAAGCCAGGTATCTCTCTTGGCAGGTGTCAGTCCAGGTTAGGTTTTCATCATCAGTTTTTTTACTCTGGAATGGAAACCCATAATCTGTGTGCAGGCAGGCCTTGAACTGCAGTGGAGTTGGTATTTTACAACTATGCTAAGCTATAATTATGCTAAGTAGTTTATGCAATGAATTTGGGAAGAGTAAAGATAAGGATTTAATGTCTGAAGGGCCAAGTTAATAAGGTCACTAATTATGTAAATACAATGAACATATTCATTCTTCTTTCAGTTTTCAAGCTAGTTGTCTGAATAAGTAAGTAACACAGTGGAGGACCTGGAGATTTTGGGGACTGCTGGTGGTGAGGAACATCGAATGTTGTTTTCAGCTATGGAAGTTCCAGTTGGAAACAAAGGGATAGGATGAGATGCTGGCAGTTGCCCTGGCATCAGGTAAATAAGGCCCTATCAGACACTCAGTTCCCAGTTTAAGCACTTAATTGTTCTGTGTACTTAAATTATTAACCATCTCCAAAACATCAGATAATATGGAAAAAATCGTATACTCTGCTGAGAACAATGAAGTTTTTCTTATTTCAGGTAGTGCTTAAAGCACTCTATTAAGCAAATTGGATGGAACATCAAGCATCTTACTGTTTCTTAGGGTTTGCTTGTCACTTTTTCTACTGCTTTAATGAAATCAAAGCCAGTTAAGCTACAAGTCTTGCACCAGATTTGTGGCAGAAAATCAGTGTTTGATTTATTCACTTTTATCAGCAGGAATCTCTAATTTACTGATTGTATACATTGCGTATGCTAGACTTGTCCTGAGATATTGAATGTAATGGTTAACACTTGGGCCAGATGTCAGGTTTGGCTTTTATGTCTTCCTTCTACAGTTTTGTCTTCTGAACCACTGAAAGGGATTTGCTCAAAAATACACATTGCTTCCAGCTGAAACCGCTTGATTGTTGCAGCTATTTTTCAAGACAGCTTATTCATCCTAAATATCCCCTATGACCAAATTAGTGAGCATTATCTAAGGTGTAATATGCTTATTTTCACTTATTTTTTCCTCTGATATACTGCCATTCACTCTTTGAGTCTCTGCAGTACAGAAAAACTCCTCAGTTCCGTTTGAAACCTCTAAGATATTTGTTAGGGGGTTTTACTATCTTTGCCTGCAACTCAAATTTAGACCATCAAATTCTGCTCAACTGCCTCAAACCCTGCATATGGCAGGAGTCTCTGAGAGCTTGAAATTCTAATGCTCGTGTTCCCTCACTGCCTTATGTTGTGCTTCTGGTCCTAATCTGACTCACCTCAGATGCTGAAATGTTCACTAGTGCCAAGACTAAAACTTGACAGGATTTGAAGACGTGGGGTTTTTTTTTCCCTCCTTGTCTGAAGGTGCCTGTTAACTTAGAGTGCAACATCCTTCCTGGGTCTCTTATATAAATTGCTTAATTGTAAGAAGGGTCACATAAAATATGACAGACACAGTCTCAAATTATACTGTTGCCATGGAGGACTTGAATTTAATTTCAGCTCCTCAGTGCTTCAGTGTGGAAAAGTAACAGCTTCAACAAAGAGGGTTTGGGAAGCACCTCCAATGAAGGGCATAGGATTTTGGTTATTTAGGGGATAGAACAGCAATATTGCCTGTGAATGATTTCCAGTCAGCTGGGTTAGCTAAATTGAATTTTAAATCTGAATGCTAAAAACTGTTCTGTGGAAGGAAAAGGGCCTTTTTGTTTTTCAGATCATTTTTCTTGCCAGCTAAACCATGAATCTGGATTTGTTAGCTGTTTGTTTGTAATTCCATATGTGGCAAACGCATAACTTAAAATACTTGGATGTGTATCTCCGAGCCATAAAACAAGGAATTGTTAGAGAATTGTTAGGGAATTGTTAGAGAATCCAGAACCAAAACCTTCATCTCTTCTGGTGGTTGTTCTTGCAAGGGCCCATAATGACAGGTTCAGGGAATATCGTTTTTCTGTGCATTTAGAAAATCCTCATGCTGATAAAGAATTTATTGAATTGAAACTGTTTGTTCTCGACTTCTCCGAGCTCAAAACATTATTTGCTTAACCTAAAAAGCCAGACTATAGTGCTTATGAAATAATTAAACAGCCTTGAAAGCTATCTACTTGGACAATAATCTTGTTGTAGAAAATACCACCTTTTTCATCCAAACTGTCATCCAAATAATTCCAAACCTAAGTGCAGTATATCAGCCATGACCACTTGGCATCTGTTCCACTAGAAATTGCTTATGTAATTTGTTTTGCCTCTTTAGTTTGGTGCCTTAGGTTTTTGTCTTCAAGTGGGTGGTTTTTTTTCATAAAACTACTTTTGTTTCACTAGGGTGCTTTTTCTTAAGAGACTGGCGATCTAAGTTTGAAATTGGGATTTAGAATAACATCCTGACTCTCTCCAGCTCTGAGTTGTGCGTGCTATGGAGTCTGTTCTTTCTTCATCAAGTGGATACTGATGCAATGAGAATTTTTAAGGGGGAAAATACACAAAAATTAAACCGTTTTTAGATGCAAATATCTTGTGGACAGCTAATAGATGCTTGATACTTAATATCCAACTCCTTTTTTTTTAATTTATAATCCTCTATGGTGTTTATCTATTGTTAGATGATGGCAGACCTGTAATACAGCTGCAAAATCTTCTCACCCCTTAGTGTTTAATAAAGAATAAAATACAACAAACCAAGCACAATTCTGCCCACCATATTTTGAAAACCAAGCACTGAAATGCACTATTTTAATCCTGGGACAAGTTCTGTAAGTTTGTTGGTGATATTCTGTTTATTACAAAACTAATCGACTTAAAAATGATGAGAAGTTGAAAAAGCTGTTTTATTATCTGTGTTTAAAAAGGAGGAAATAAAAAAAAAAAACACTTTGTAGTTGCTCTCTGACCCTCAAGAATTAGAAGGAACTCTAATGTTTCAATGACTCTTCAATTGTTTTACTTGGGGAATGAACACCTTTTGAGGTATTGATGTTCCAGCTCCTGTAAAACAAGTAAAAAACTGAGCACTTCATTTAGCTTCTTAATAACATGCTTGGAATGGCTACTGGGACTCTTTAATCTCAATTAAAACCCTTGAATCTGTTTTGAAATGTGGGGGCATATTGATTCCTGGTCTAACACCAAAGACTAATCGAGTTTTGTCCTATTTCAGATTTTTGGATTGGGGCAGCTCTGTCAAATGCAAAGCTTTGAATATAGGTTTTCAGCTTTAAGTATCAACATCAACTTCAGCCATGTGGTGACTTTACAGTTCAAAACCAGGGTTTTGTTTGAGGCAGTCAAGAGGAGGTGGAGATGCATTTTAAAAATCATCTCTTTTTGATTCAATCAACTGTGTGCTCTACAAACTTGTCTTGAAGGAAGATACCAGACCCCAAAATCACATTCAGGCTGCATGAAACATCAAGTGTCACAGTTGCCTTCAGTGCAGTGACATTTTGAAGTAGCATAAATGGTGAACAAGTCCCATCGTCACTGCAATCTTTCACACTAACCCACCATTACAGTGTTCTGGTGTCTCAGTTTATGTTCTAAGAAGCTTCAAAGATGGTAATCTTTTGCAAAAGTCTGTTTTAACCAGCCTGCTGTGGTGTGTAGCCATACTGTGAAAAGTAAAATGCCAGTGAAGTGGTCTTATGTTGGTCTAAATACTTGTATGATATAGTTAGTGGAAATGAGGAAATAGATTTCTTTTCTTTTTTTTATGGGGAGGTGGAAATCCTCTGGTTTTGGAGTGGTGATTTGTGTAGCATCAAGGATTTCTTTATTTGTATGTATTTATATAACTGAATACTATCTTTGGATTAAGATCTAAAACTAAATCAGTCTAATATTGTCTAGTAGAAAAACTATGATTTCTAGTTTTTTATAGCTCAAGCATTTTTGGTTCTGTGATTTAATTGTAGCTGACAGAAAGGTCTAGTCTTAAAATGCTCAACCACATTTAAGTTTTAAGAGTTAAAACAGGCTCTAAAGCAGTGAAAGTTCACCTTAAAAATAGTGATCAGAATAAAAAAGGAAGCCAGGAGGTTTGGTGTGTATTGGTAAAAACTGTTCTTTGCTCCAGGCATTAGCTTCCTACCACATCTGGTCAAAAGTGTGTCTTTTTGAGGTCAGATTGTAAAATGCTCAAGCAAGAGGTCACATAAAGTTGTGTCTTACATGTGTAAAGCCAGCAGACTTGTTTTGGTTTAAACTGGTGTTACTGAATTTAGATTTTTAGCCCAGAGCTCTACTGTAAAAAAAAAATAGGTATTAAATTCATGCATCCAGGAAAAAACCTTCCTTCAGGTTGACCCTTCCCCCTCTACTTCTAGTCAGATGTGCTTATTTTTCTGTGACATTTAGGTGTGGAAATTTTCTCAAGAAATTAAGATGATGTGACAGATTACTGTACGCACAAGAAAGAGGTGATGACATTTCTTCCTTGACAGAGAGGAGCTATATGGTGATACAAGTTTTATTTTGATATATATCTAGTTATGACATGTGCTTTGTTTTACATTGATTAGGAATTCGTGAAGAATAGCTGATGTTATATTAACATTGATGAAGAACATGCCTACTACATTTGGCATGCAGTTGCCATGGCAACCGTACTGTAGAGTGACCCAAATTAATTTTCCACCAGTCACTAAGTGCCCTGTCAGGTTTGGTTTTTTTTGGTTTTTTTTTTTTTTTTTCCTTGTGCTAGGGATAAGCAGGCTCTAAAGTACTTGGGGTTTTTTTTGAGGAATCCTGCCTTATGATTTGTTTCTTGAAAGCGATGGCTGAGCTATGTTAATCAACCAAAATCTCTTACCTTCATTTGTGCAGTTAAAAGGATGCTATTTAAATCTCAGTATTATAGAGAGAAACACTTGAATGAATAACAAGTAATTGAACAAGTATCTTCATAGTAATTGGAGCAGACAACATAGTATGGTCATTTGCGACCTCTGGCTTTGCACTGCTCTGCTGCTTCCACATCCAGGCTTCAAAGTCCCTCTTACAGAGCAAGTCTTTACTGAGCCTGATCAGAAAGGGAGCAGAGAATACCATGCTCTGCATATTTGTCTTGCTCTCCACAATTCATTAGCAGGGTGCTCAGTGAACGCCAGTAGAACATCCTTTGGCAGTAAAAGGATGCAAACTCCTGATAGAGATATTGGCTGCTTATTGCTGGCATGGAGGTGAGTCCTGCTTCCAAATGCTCTTGCTTGTGTAGCTGGTTTGTCATGGAAGTGACATGAAGTCAGCCATTCAAGTTTAAAGCTACTACTCTTAATTATTTGTCACTGTCATATAACACAGCATTTTGGTGTCTGGCAAAGACCAGGATGATGATTTGTCTGTGTTTCCCCTTGCTGGATGTGGTCTTGCCTCATCCCCGTCTTTATTCCCAAAGGATTTCTATCTCTGTGTCAATGAATGCACCTTCCTTACTTGAAACTTGTTTGTGCCTTTCCCATTTGTGCAGCTTTTTCTTCTATGAGGGTCGTGTCTGTATGCAGAGTGAATGGATCTGTTTTCATATACACCTTTGTAATATGTAAAACAGTGTAATTGCTTTGTATTTTCATAGGTAGGGATGAAATACTTTAAAAATAGGATCTTAAAACACCATGTGCACGAAAGTTTTGCAAGTATAATGTATAGTTTTGCTGCTAACTTTGCAATAACTGTTCAAAATATATGGTATTGTATTGCTATGCTATCAGCTTATATCTAGGCAGTTCTCATACTGTCTGCTCTGTTCATTAATACAGAGCTCTTAGATTGATTCTGGTATTTGATAGGTTATTTGCAAAAACTAAAGGAAGTTCAGGTATACGACATGATTTTGAGAGGAGAATGCCTTTCATTGGCTTTTTTTTTTTTTAACCATTCTGCTGATCCAGCCAAGATCAAAAGTGTGTTTATTACTTATAGTATAGGCTTTACTTGTTAAATTTTTGAAAGGAATATGTAGAAACTCTGCAACCATAATATTGCATTCAAACTAACACAAAGCTTTTAATCATGAAAACATTACCTGGTGTCTCTGCATTTAAACTGTTCAAAATGCTTGCATAGCAGCTCCAAATGTGTAAAAAAGTTCTGTTAAGTTTGTTGTACTAATGAATAGACAAGAATTCCTGCTGATAATGCCTATTGTCTTACAGCTTTTGAAGCAGGATTTTGTGGTGTTTCTCTGAACATCTTTTGTCAAGTAGCCTTTAAAAGGATAAATCTGTATTTTCGATATGAAGCCAGTGGGCTGATTCCACACAGCTGATCACTTAAAGTATATTTATATGAACTTGGGAAAACTTAACCTTATATACTTTCAGGCATTATTTTTATTTGAAGAAAGAGTAGGACAGTCTCTCCAGCGTCTCATGGTGACATGGTTTTAACTGGGTACGGTGTGTATCCAATTACAGAGAAAAGCACTGGGCAATCCAGAATGGTCTCTACCCTTGTTGTGAGGTAGTGGCTTTTTAAAAGAACCAGTTTTAAAGACAACTGAAAACATGCTGTTGATGACTAATTGCATTCTGTCTCTGAAACATTAACTTCTGTGGAAGCCAGGGTATTTATGGGAAAAGAGCGTTCAAATATCTTGTCTTTGAAGACAAAGCTTTTTAACTCTGAGAAGCAAATTTTCTTTTGACTCATAAAAGCAGACAGGGTTTTAAGGGCTGAGCAGGTACCGTTGCTTCATTTTTTGCAAGTGGTTGCTGAGATGAGAACATATAATAGTGTACTCACTTTAAAGCCTTTCTGTAATAATCAATATGCATAGACCAAGTAATGAAAGGCAGGGACAAACTGAGGGTGGGGGAGGAGAGGAATTTGCACTGGTGGTCACTTTTCTGCCCTTATGGACTGCTAAGACCACTGGAGTGTCATAATTAATGCTTGTGTGTATGCCTATGCCCCTGCTGTATTAAGGAAAGTAAGTAGACTGCTTCTAGTATGAGGGGCTGAAATTGGTGACCCAGGATGTCCTTTCTAGTCCCGTGTTCTCTGATACGTTCTCTGATGTGATGGTCTTGAAACTCTTCTGTTAATAATGTGTAATAATCCAATCCATTGTAATAATAAAAGGTCTAGTGCTAGACTTAAAGGAGTAATGTGGTGAAGTAGGTGGAAAAGAAGCTCCATCAAATTTTAAGGAACATACCAGATGTCTGGAAAACTTATTCAAGAATAACAAACTGTGTGATTATACTATAATACTCTGTAGTCAAATATGGCCTAATTTCTGATTCTTGTCCATGAGTGTGGTGTGTAACATCCTAAAAGACACTTGAATGTCCTAGATTGCTTTTTCTCTGCTCAGTTCTTGCACTGAGGGAAGCTGAGTAAATGCTATTATCAGAGCGGTTTTTTTTTTCTTTTTTTCCATTAGGCCTTACACCTGTCATTGAAATTGGAGGTGCATTATAGTTCTTTGCAGTAAGACTTGTAATTTGTTAAGAAATGGTGTAAGAGATTTGACTCATTCCTGAATGGCTTTCATCTTTCCAAAATGCTGTTCTTGTGCAGTTCTAATGATGATCCCAAAAGCCATTAACTGAGGTTGTAAAAGGATACATCCTGAATTGAATACTTGTCTTCCTCTATATGCATAGCAATACATTATTTATTTGCGTGGAGACTTAAGGCTATTGTATCATGACTCTTCAAAAACACTATATTGCTTATGACAGAAGCCTTTCCTCTGTGCCTGTGTTTACTTATAATACAAAGTGGGGAATCTTGCCAGCATCTGCAAGAGAGACACAGGACTCAAAAAGCTTCAAAAAAAAAAAAAAAAAAAAGGAGGGGGAAAAAAACCCCCACCAAACCAAAAAAACCCAACGAACCAAAACTTAAAGCTCCAAGACAAACATAGCATGTCTGTCCCTTTTCTGCCCCTCCTCAAGAAACCCCAAGCTCTCAAGCCATTGCAGTATCTCTTATAGTGGCAGGGTTTCCTTTCCAATAATCTAAGTTTAAAAAGAAGGGATTGAGGAAGTCACAGTACCTAATTTTCTGATTCTGCATCTTTCTATGCTCTCAGTTTCTGAATGCTTGCCTTGGAAATGCTGTGGGTTGTCTGAGCCTTAAAAAGGCAGAAAAACTGATGTCTCCAGTTGATGTTTAATCAACTTGAAAAACTCGACTCAATACATATGAAATGTACATTGAAAATTAATGCATATCAATGAAAAATATTCTGGTCATTTTGGAAAAAAGGCAAGAAAAATTCAAAGGCATCCTGAAGCTTTAATAAGCATAATGCTGATTTGCCTAATAAAGGTGGAAGATCTAAAGATTCTGAAATGCTTAAAACTGCATTTTAATATGGAAGAGGTATTTTTATTCCGTTGTTTTAGCTACTCTGTTTTGAAGCCAATATAAAGATATTGGTGATAAACTCCTTGGAATTTTAAAGAGAAGTAAAAAGCAAAGGTAGGATACACAAAAATGTGCTGCAGGAGGGTGAACATGTACATGTGCCTGCATGTTGTGGTGCTTAAATATAAATTTTACTCATTTCCATGTGAGTGTGATAAGGCACAGATGAAAGGAGTTATATTTAGACACCAGAACAAGAGTTTGTGTTGATGTTTCAAGAACTTACTTGCCCTCTTGCCGTCTCCAGTTGAATGGTTTTGTTCCTCAGGTAACACTCACAACTATTGCCTGTTGCCGTGTCCAGAACAATGAGGCTACATAACCAGCTGCTGATGACTGCTTAAGTGTTCTACTCTGCCTTGTAATAAGGTTTAATTAAATGTTGTTTAGCTGGTGGGGACGAAGAAAAAAGCAATTAAACATGCTAAAGTATTCTAGTTTCAGTTGTAAGTCTTATTTTTCGCTGTTGCTTCTAGATCTTATTGAGGATGAATATTTCGTCTTTAAGTTTGGGGATTAGAGAAAGGGGTCACATGTGAATGCTGAGTGACTCCATACAGAATTATTATGTTTTCAGGGAATAAAGCAAATATTTTATTACCCCTGCCTCAGCTGTAGGCAAAATATTAAAGTTTAATTATAACCACTGCAGAAAAGAGGCAGGAGGGTTTAATCTTTCTCCTATTCTACCTCCTTTCCTGTCGCCATCCAGTGGTTAGAGAGGTTGCTGGGGAGTGTCAGAGCAGCACCCTGAGGGATTCTGCTTAGAGATGCCGTAGTAACTTCAGGCACACTTGCACAGAGGGGATTTTGGAGCAGGGAGTTTTGGCAAAGTTACTTCAATTTCTTGATGTTGAGTAGTCCCCTTTCCTCAGAGGATGCAGGAGGAAACCTGGAAGAAGAAAAATGTTCTGTGAAAAGCTGTTCTGAACGTGTTTGCGAAATCTTTTTAATGAGTGATTGTATGATGGCAAGCATGTGGTGGAACTCTGCACTTTCCACAATATCACTCACCTGTGGTGATAAAGCTTGAAAATGTTGTGTTGGGGGAAGTGGGTTAAAGTAGTACCTGTGGAATAGGTGCAGGATGCTTACTAGCTTGGTCAGATTTCTGCATTCTCCAGAAATAGATGCTACTGTTTAAAACCTTTCATAATTATACATGTATGCAAAAAAGCAGTGTTTGCTCTTAATGCTATGCTTGTTTTAGCTTGAAGAAGGTAAATGCAGCAAATACATGTAAAACAAGAGAAGGCAGTAATAAAAAGGGAAAAGTTATTGGTTTTGAATTCAAATTGCTACCACTCAGGGTAGCAAGGTTTGTAGTACTTGAGGGATGACTAGAAGATTGGTCATATGTAAAATGAACTGGCAGACTTGGAGGAGGGGAAAGGGAAAGCAAATGCATTGCTTCCTTCACCAAATAACCATTTTATAGCTACTTGACTTCAATTTGGTTACAAGTATTTGAAAAAAATTCTAATTAGAAGAAATGTGATGATCAAGAAACGAAATATAACCTTTATTTAAATTCTAGAGTTGGTGTTGAAAGGAGCCTGCGAGCACATCATTTTTATTGTAAATTGTATTCTAGTACAAGTGTTTATGAACTATCATATTGCCCCTTACTGAAGAGTCAGCAGGTGTGGTTCTCTTACACTGCTCAAGAAGCTAAATGCCATCTACTTTGTTCACGCTTGTGAGCAATTAGCTTTGGAAAAGTGAGTCATCCCTTTAATGTGGATCATTTGGATAGCTGAGTGACGTTGCTTAGTCAGCTGTCCTGATAAAATAAGGAGGCAGTCTGTAAACTAGTTTTGTTGTGGTGGCCGTCATCTCAGAAACAGGACACTTTTGCATAAAGGGATAAAAGTCACTTACCTGACCCTCAGAAGTGTCTGTGGCAGAGCTGCTCACTGAATGTAGAGTTTAATAATTTCAATGACTTACCTGTATCATTGTCCTTCCATGTAATCACAACCCCATGCCACTTTGACCAAGTTGCTGCTATCGTTGGGCTGCCTCTGAGAGTTAAAAACACCACAGCTCTCAGCTGGGGGCTTCTTGCCCAACAAACACTTTCCTCTTTTCCCTGTGCAGTGGCTGCAGGTCCGTGCTTCTTCCCTTAAGTAGGTGAGCTTTGGAAGCAGGCCAAGATCCAAAATGATATTTTTAATCTTTGTTTAATCTTGGCCTGGTCAGCCCTTTCATTGGCCTGGGTTGCCATGTAGCAGGATGAGAGTGTCTGTAGGAGGAAAGCAGATGCTGTGAGTGTGTGGTGAAGGCAGATCAACCTGCTCTCAGACACCCCTGGATCTGCTTAGGCAGCTTATGAAACTGTGGCTTTATGGGAGCTAATAAACTTGTTTGGGGTTGAGATCCATGAAAGTCTTCCAAGACTGGGCCTTTCTGATCTGTACTTCTTAACCACAGAAAATCTGATATTCTCTTGAAAGTAATGAGTAGATTTGAACTACAAGGTTTAGTTTTGTGCAAACTGAGTTAAATTTTGTATTTATTACTCGAAACAACCAGCTAGATAACTCATAATTCTTAAACACGCATACAAGCTTGCCAGGATGACTAGACTGGCTGAACATCAAACATTTGAACATTTTGCAGTTGACTATAGTTCTTTTGGAGACTGTTTGCCAATGGCTTATTTGATTGCTGGATGACTAAGCATGCAAGACAAAATCCAATCTTTGGTTTTTTGCTCCTTGAATGCATTTCTGAAATTGGAAGCCAGTGAAAAATGATCTACCTGTAAGTAAACATTCTGCTACCAGGAAGGAGGTAAGAAAGAGCATGTTGTTAGCCTTAAGGAATCTTTGTTTAGCAGGAGGTAATGGTGGCTGGCTGGTACTCCAAGCCAAGATGAATTACTTGTGCAGCTTGTAATTTATTGAACCCTGTGGTCTTCCAGAACGATCCAAATTGGAATTACATCATGAATGTATTTGACACCTATTTTTCTTTGGAAGCAGTAGCTCACCTTAATGCTTTCACCAGTGGGTTTTTCTTCTGACTTGCAAATCCCTGTTGTGTGAGCAGTCAGAGACTAAAGTAAATACTGGTCTCCCTTGCACATTTACAACAATATCGACATTTAACTCAGGAGGCTGTAAAGTTCTTTAGTAGGAGAAGCTCATATGCAGCTGAATTCCAATTCTCATCTTCCTGGACCACACAGCAGAAGCTGGCATTGCTGTTTCATGTGAAACAATTATATCATGTTACATGGTACAGTGAGTGAAATTTTCTGCTAAAATGATCAAATGAAAGTTTACTGTCAAAGTATTGAGCCTGCTTATTTTCTTCTGGTAAAAGCCATCATTAGTTCATAAAATGCATTCTTGAATGTAACATAAACCAAAATTAGCTAATTTTCCTTTGAAGGCAGTAAGTCTGACAGCATTGCATCTTTAAAGACCTTTCAGAAGGCTGTAGAAATAAAAAACAAAGCATATTTTTTTATTTTTTCTATTCCATTAGTTAAATGTGCTCTCTAGATAATTTGCTATGCCACGTGATGTATAGAATTTGTCACTGGGTGGTGTCAAGAGTTGGTCCCCTGTTGCTGGAAGACAGAAGTCTGTGGGAATCCCAGATCAAGTTTGTATCACAGTAAACCACAGGAGATCAGACTCTCAACTCTTGTGTGACTCACTCCAGTACTTAGTTGCTTTTCAGATTTCTATATTTTTGCCTAAAAATCAGTCCATTCTTCCTTGCCTGTAAAAGTATTTTCCATGTGTCTGAATAGGAGGGATGTTCTAAAATTGATTTCCAGGCACTACTGAATGCAAGATTTATGCCTCTTTTTTTGATAACTGTAACGACACAGCTGCAGCTCTTGCTTATTGAGATTTCTGACTCTGTAGTTAAATTTCTGGTGCTCACAATCCATTCTTGATCCCAATGAGGGGATTGCTAGCAGAAGCATGTTGCCTGTCTCAGAAATATCTATCCCAAAATGATTAACAGTATTTCTGGGACTGTAGGGGAAGGAAATTATGTAAAAGATTTAAACTTTTTTTTTTTTTTTTTGCTATTAAAAGAGAAACTAGTAAGTAAATGGAAGTGAAAGATCATTTGTGAGTTCAGGAGAGTGGAAAGAAAATATGGGTGAAGGGGGCTAAGATGAGATGCTACTTCTTTTCCAGATCAGTTAGAAAGTAACTGTGATGTCAGATGGAACGTGTCCTCGGTGAAATTTTAAAAATCTAGCATTTCAATGGAGATACTTTAATTGTATGGATTTTCCTAAAATGCTTGCAAATTTGCAACTTCAGTTCAATATGTCATTGCAAAGTAACTTTGTAAAATACTTTAGCCTAGAGACAGTCATAACTGAGCCAGTTGCTTTTTACGTGTTCTGATTTAAAAAAAAAAAAAAAAAAAGCAAACTCCTGAAAGTGAACGTTAGGAATTAAATATTTTCAGTATGACCTCTTAATGGAGAGACTATTTACAAGAGCATGTAGCGGCAGGATAAGGGAGAATGGCTTCAAACTGAGAGAGAGTAGGTTTAGATTGGATATTAGGAAGAAATTCTTTACTGTGACAGTGGTGAGGCTCTGGCAGAGGTTGCCCAGAGAAGCCATGGATTCCCCATCCCTGCAGTGTTCAAAGCCAGGTTGGATGGGGCTCTGAGCAACCTGGTCTAGTGGAAGGTGTCCCTGTCTGTGCAAGGGAAATTGGAACTGGGTGTTGTTTAAGGTCCCTTCCAGCCCAAACAATTCTATGATTAATTATTTTTAAAGTGTTTTCCCTATGCAGAAAGTGAACTCTAAGGCAAAATCCTCATGTAACCTCTGAAATGTAAGGATCTTAGACCTCTATTCAAGTTCAAGGAGTGAAAACTACACAGAAGAGCTGACTTGTGAGAAATGCTTCTTAGCTCATTAAGCATCCCGTGGCCATTTACAAAGAAAGTGCTTAAAGGGTTTTCCAAAAATCCACTTCCCATTAATCTTGCCAGAAACTCTGCTGCAGTGTTACTCAGGGAGTTTAAACTGGGCCAATATCGTGGTGCCTACAAATTCAAAATAAAGGCCACGCAGAGGAGATAAGTGAATTAAAGTAACAACATGAAGTTGAGTTCTTTTGGCAGAAGATTTGCTGGTTGCATGACCAGCTAAGATAGTAATGGAAAAAAGGGATATAGAAGTGTCTCTTTGAGTCAGTCTGTTTGCCAACAAATGTCTGCAACCATGCAAGAGTGTGTTTGTTTCTTTCCAAGCAGAGATTGATATATTTTTTAATACCAGGGTCTGGTGATCTATCACTCAGGGAAGGGTGGCTTGAAACATGGATGTTATGGTGTTTAATT
Organism: Eulacestoma nigropectus; assembly: GCA_013397775.1. NCBI lineage: Eukaryota > Metazoa > Chordata > Aves > Passeriformes > Eulacestoma > Eulacestoma nigropectus. The sequence goes on from VZTE01005753.1 coordinate 388,338, forward strand.
TGCTTTCAAATCCATGAGAGTTTCCAGATCACTTCTTGATACCACCTGAACATTCTGGAACTGTGCAAACCTCAGCAGCAAGGTTTAAAGATTTTTATGAATTATATGTATTTCTTTTTCTTTTGTCTTCATGGAAACTTGAGATCTACCATAATAAATCAAAACCTAAAACCACCTTTTCATGTACATCACATGAAAAAGGCATGAAAGAACAAGAACGTAATAGGTTGTATCTACCACACAGAATTAAGAAAAAAAGATTTTATAGTATTAGTATCTAGGCTGTACAGTAATAATTAAGACTAAACTCATGGATCACTAGGCAATGTGTAAATGCTGTCATCTACAAGTTTTAAAATTGAAATAAAGATAAGCACGAGGTAAAGGACTCAATGCAAAGTACTGCAAACACTATTAGCATTCAAGTTTTGGAAGGAATTAGCTGGTTTAAAAGGTGGCTCTTTCTTCCTTTTCTCTAAAAGGAAGTTTTGAGAAGGTGCGAGAAGAGTAAAGCTGCAATGATGATATGAAGAAAAAAAGTAATTGAGGAATTGAGAAGAGAGAGTTCTTTTAGTGTCGTAAAACTCGTTTGTACAACTTAGCCTTTCCCACTTGTGAGGATGTGCAGTTCCTTGCAATCCCTCCTTTGCAGCCCCCTTCTATGGAGAATGAAGTTGGAAAATTTTCCCCTGCTCAAGTATAAACTCTAGATTGATACAGACTTAGAAGTGAAGGTCTCTGGGTGACCTCAGTTTGAGCAGTCAGATTTGTAAGTCTTAAGCTTTATGGAGTAGTGGCTTAAAAAGAAGGCTACAAAAATAAGTCTTTCGAAGTTGGGGAAGAAGAGAGAGAGTATTCTGGTTTTAAAAGGTGGGAATTGTTCAGTAAATTTGGTGCAAGGGAATATACCAAAAGCTTATTTCTGAAGCTTATTTAGATCCTGATTTTTAAGAGTATCACATGGAGGAAAAGTTATTAGAATGGGTATTCTGTTGTAGCTCCCTTGAGTGTGCTAAAAATTCTTCAGGTATTGTAGGAAAGCAATATAGAAAATATGCTTTTAAAATAGAAAATGTCTAGTATTTATAAGAATCACTGTGCAGGTTAAAGTACCCTTGGCATTCCTGGTGGGGTTTTTAGATATTGGGATGCATACTTATAATTCAGCATTGATTTAACAGTGAAACTTGAGCGAAGAGAAGGGAAAAAAGTCCAGTTGCCATTAGCAGGCCCTACTTTTGCTGAAATCAGTAAAGTAGAGCTGTTTGCTTTATTAGGTGAAAAGCTAGTTAATGCTGGGAGACTATGAAGTACTATTCTGAATATTTAATTTAAGCCTCTGTTACTATGCAAAACATGCTCCTAAAAAAAATACTCCTAAAAAAGTGCTGCTTTATTTCAGGGCTGTAGTGGAATTTGTACAAGAACTTTACAGAACAAGGTGGGAATTTATTTGTATAAAGAATATTGTGGTGCTATATGAGATAATTAAGTAGTCTGATCTTTATTAATGAAAATATACTTAGTGATTTAGAAACTTTAAAAATTTCAGAGAACAGTTATTTGAAGATTCTGTTACTGTGTTATTGGTTCACCATTTGGAAATGTTGACCTGTTGTTTCTCAGAAATTTTGACAACCATGTTCAGTCTTGGCATTTACTTTTTTTGTGTGTGTATTCCATTACCTTTGTTCTTTGATGAAAGTTCGGGATCTTTGGATATATAGATATATATATTTTTTTTTTTGGCACTGCTTACATCATGTTGCCAGAAGCTCTGAAAAACTAATTGCTAGGTTAGCAAATGAATGATGCAGCACAGTGTAATAGGAGATGGGAGAAAAATTTCTCTCTTGTTTGAAGCACCCTTGTTGCTAAACAAGGACAAAATTTTTTTTTGTTGTTGTTCAGTATGTTTGGTTCGTGGTCATGATGTCAGTTTTGGTTATCTGGGTATGTTTCACTTTTCCTCTGAGAAAGGAAAACACTCAAAATGGCTTGTATTCACTGTTTTGGAAAGGCATGTTTAAGCGAGAAAATGAGCTTTAATTTTCTTTGGTCTTGTTTGGATTTTGGCCTTTGGGATATAGGTCTGCTGCGAAAGTGCAGTAGACATGTTCAAAGTGCGTTTAGATTAACACTTAGAGAAATTAGATTTAAATGAATCTAATATGAAATTAGATTTAAAATGAATACTCAAAGTACCTTGTAAGGGAAGTTGCAAATGTTTCTTAATTTCTAGTTTGAAACCCATTATATGTATACACACACACACAGGTAAAATGCAATGGTTTTTTGTGATGGTCTTGAAAATGTTCAGCATACAGCCCCTGATGAAATATCAACTTGATCCCCAATTTATGTAAACTAACTGGAATCCAGTATTTGAATCTGCACTTCTCAGTTTTATCAGACCTTTGTTACCTTCAAACATCTTTGTTCTCCTCTGCAAAAAAACTAGCAAAATTAGGGAGAATATTCAGTGTATGTGGCTTTGATTGGTAAGAAGAAACTTGAGCTGAAGGCTAAAGCAATGTTGTTAGTAGGAACAAACCCCCTTTTATTCTTTTTTTTTTTTTTTTGGTAGTAAAATTTCATTACCTGTTTGTGAAAGAGGAGGTGGGGGAAAACCCACTCTTGTAGTTGCTTTTTGTGTCAAGCGTCTGCCATCAGTTTTGTGTTTCCCTTTCAGAGTGTTTGGACAATGAATGTGCTGGTAATAACTTATTTAAAAATTAATAGAAATGCAAATGTTTTCAAGTGTAATGTCACACATTCAACTCTCTGGAACTAATATGTTCGATTGGATCTTATTTTGAAGAGTGCCATAGCACCAAGTAACATAGCAACAGCCTTCTTTTAAGAGATGCCCAGTGAATATATGCATATAATGTTTCTTGTGTTCTGTCTTCCAGTCCCTCCTTTATTCTTGTCTCTCTTTCTTGGTTTCAGTTCTCAGTGATTTTTTTTTTTTTTTCCTTCTCAGTATATATTCTTTGCCCAATTCAGTCTTTCCCAGCCTGCTTCATTTTTTTCCTATTTGTTCTATCTTTATTTTTCTTTATATGTGATTAGATGAACAGAGCTCAAGGAGGCTGGGCGATAGTACAGACTCCGAATGCACTTTCATGGTATGTCTCAATGGAGGCTGATAGTAGGAGAAGGAGGTGAAAGACTACCTTATCTTGTGTTTCCTGTACTTTACCTTGCTGGGTTGTTCAGGTTGTTCTTGATTTTTGTGTGGAGAGGGCTGTATTGATCTATTTATGTACAGTAAAATTGAGAGAAGCAAGTCCCTTACTGAGGGGACAGGAAAGGCATATGAAGAGAAGTGGCTAAGGAGAAGCCTTGCTAAATATGTCAAAAACCTTGGGCACCTAAAGTCTTGAACGGATGAGCAATGGTGATTGAGGAAGAGCCATGAAGGTGTTTGGAATATCTTGGTGTTTCCTAGGATACAAGGTGATGTTCAGCTGCACAACAGCAATGACCTATTGGGCAATCTTCGTTCGTTCTTGCATTGTAACCCTGCCTTTTCATTGTACTCGCTTTCTTTTCAGCACTGCTGCAGGTTAAACGCAAATAAGGTTTCGAAGGGAATTTAACTGAAGTCCAGCTGCATGCATTATCTACCTAGTGCATTCAGCCTTTTGAATTTTCTTCCTAATTTGAGGTTTGGTTTGCCTGTGCTCATCCTGCTTTCCTATGCACCTCAAATGACATCGATTCTCAGTTGTTCTCCCGGCATTTGATGGCTTCATGTTTTGATGGAAATTTGTTTCATAATTCACTACTGCAATTAACTGCTAATCTTTGGGTGCCTTAAGACATAACTGCTTTAAATGAATGTGAGCCAGCCATTCTGTGTGATAAAGAATGATGCAGAATTGTGAAGGCATGTGAACCCCCGTGCTTGGCTAGTGCCAGGTGAACACTGTGTTGAACTGAGAGACCCTGCAGCTCATTTTGTGACATTTTTGAACAGTTTAAAATGATGTTGTAATGTTCTACACAGCTAATGCTGCTGCAGTTTCCATTTCAACACAGTTGTCTGTGTTTTCAGCAGTCAGGCCAGTTTGCCGCTCCTCATTTACATGTGTTATGCTATCCAGTTTATGTTCTTAAAAATAGGTAATTTCTTCTTGTTCCTAACTGAAACTTTTTTAGAAACTGCAATGCAGATTTAATTGAGGAAAGCAGTTGGTTTCTGGAGATAGACATTTCTATGAAGTGGAGCTATGTATTATACGAATATCATCACTTGATATGTGTTTGGAAAACAAGGATTTGGAGCTATTTGAGAGTGTTTCAATCTTAGAGAATGTGCTGGTGGATTCTTTTTGTTATGGATTCTATATGGAAAATTCTGCTCAGTGGCTATTCAGGGAAATTTGGTGTGAGTAATGGATACAAGGGATACATCAGGTCAAATGGAAAATCAGAAATTATTGTCTAAGGTTAATTGAGTATTCACTGGGGGTTTTTTTAAGTGGCACTGAAAACGTTAATAGATTTTTTTACATATCTTTAAGAAATTACATGAGCAGTCTGAAAAACATCAATCTTCTTGATATGGTTTTTATTGACAAAAACAGTGTGAAAAAACTGAAACTAACTTGCAAAATGTTTTATCATCAAATATGTTTATGCTTTTAAAAAGATTTTGGATAACAATTCTGAACTTTTTATGTAATATTACAAAGACAAATACATCTGTTGCATTCCACATGATTATTAAACCGTAGGGGTTTTTTTTCCGTTAGATGCTAAATTTTGTCTTTGGTTTAGCAGTAAAATGTTTTGTAAATAAACAGAAATGCTGGAGGGTGAATTCTTTCTTCTTCATGCATGCAGGTGTGCCAGGAACATTTATAACTGGAAGTTACAGGAATGGGAAGAGAATTTGGCTTAGTTTTTTTAACTGATTATTTAGAAATCAGCCTGTCTTTGTATTATTCCTCCAATACTGTGGTTGGAGGATATCCTAAAATATAGTAATTCTTAGAGTATAACTGCTGTTACTTCTGTCAGCTCTGAGAAGATCATAGTTTCCAGTAGGTGCCTTAATAGACACTTCCCTGAACTGGAAGGGTAAGAAATAGAGAACAAAATTATTATAATGACCAGGAAATTAACAATATTGCCTTCATATTCCTCATTTTTCTAATACTTGATACCAGTATTCCCAGAGCCCTGCTATGTTTCATTTAAAATTCCCAGAGCCAGTATGAAAGAGCCAGAAATAATCTTTTGCAGTAATAGAGCAAAAGGAAGAAATATACATCTCTAGTGTAGTTCTGTTTATGTGGGTGTGCAAATGGTGGAAGAAGTTCAAGTCCACTTGCGTTTTCTCTCAGAAAAAGGGTTGATTAAAGCATGCCATGGCAGAGAAATGTGGTAGAACTGCTGGATTCCTGTGGAGTTCAGCTCCCTGACAGTCTGTCACTCAAATTCACGAGGTGCTCTCGGGAATACTTCCTTCCAATGCTCCCTACCATATAAACTTGGCTGCAGTGATTGCTTCACTTCCCCTTGATCTCCTGCTGCTGCCCTCCTTCTTTTATTATCTAGGAATTCTTATCTGGCTTGGGGAATAAAGTCCTCTGATATATGAGCTTGTGGTGGGTGCATAGTATTTGTCAGCCTCCTCACACAGGATAGATAAAATATGGCACTGTAATGCTGTTGAGGAAATTGGATGGGCTTTTTACAGAAATGTGTCTCAAAAGTAATTTCAGTCATCTTCCTTATGATGTTTTATACCATGAAAGCCAGCTGAACAGAATCTTGTGCAGGATGAAGGGGTGGACTATTAGAGACAAGCCCTTGCCAGCAGTACTCTAAATGGGTTGTGTGCTCCAGTCCAAGAACAGGAGTCTTTTATCAGTAGAACTGATTAATGAAGCTGCACATTTAAAAATATTAAGGTGTAATATAATTAAGAATTAGGTTAGTATTTTTTTCTGAGTGCAAGTACACAATTCTGTGAAACAGTGGCCTGTAGCTGGCGATTTCGAAACTCTTGGAATGAAGAGTTTTACATTTATCTGATTTCAATGTCTTGCAGAGTAGGCATTTTTCTCAAGTGTAATCCAAGACATAATTATGTATTTGTACCTACAGTCTAACATCTTTTGCATACTGCCCATTTTCTTATAGCTGATAAGGTAATGTAAAGGTATTAAGATTTTCAGGGTGAACACAGAACAAAACTGACATGATCAAACAGCAGCTTTTCCTAGGTTTTCATGCCTGCTTTCCTGCTCAGTGCATATCAACAGTACCTAAAAACTCTCAACCTGAGGTTCAGGCTGCATTCAACAAAATGCAAGGGAAGTGAAGAAGTTTGTACTTATTATCCCACCTTGCCCTTAGCCCCTAGGTAGCACTTCTCACAATTTTTAGTGTGTTCATAAATGGTATTTTGCATTAACTTTGTTATTGTTTATGTTGTTGTAAAGCTTAATTTAGTTCAGTGCTAAGATTTGGTTGGGTTTTTTTAATTCTTTCTGCAAGGTTATATGTATTTACGTTCTCCAGCAACAGAGGATGGGGTATTAAGTAATTTTTAAGATGAAGATCGATCTTAAAGATTTTTAAGAGGTTCATGTTACCTTCATCATGATGAGCATACTATTTTTTGCCATAGTTAAATTACTACACTTTACATATATATATATACACTTGTTTCTTTGTATGTACTAACTTGACTGATTGAGGAGTTTGCATGTGTATAGTACATTCAAAAATCCCTCTCCAAGTAGATTGTCCAGTAGAGTTAATTTGTAAATAAATCCAAGCAATATGGAAATTTATTGCTGGGAAGAAATTTCTCTGAACTATTACACTTAATTAAAAACAGGGAGAGAAAAAAGCCAGGAGAGAAGAAATAAGTAATTCACCTAATTATAGAATGGTTTGAGTTAGAAGAGACCCTAAAGATCACCCAGGTCCAACCCCTCCTGCCATGGGAAGAGACACCTGCCTTTCATCTGGGTTGCTCAACCTGGTCTTGAGCACTTCTAGCAATGGAACATCCATGTCTCTGGGCAAACAGAACCAGAGCCTTACCACTCTAGTAGTGAAGAATTTCTTCCTAATATATAATTTAAACCTACTCTCTTTCAATTTAAAGCCATTCCCCTTTGCCCTATCAATATATGCTGTTGTAAAAAATCCTTCTCCAGCTTTTTTGTGGGGCTTCTTTAAGGTACTGGAAGGCTGAAAAGAGGTAGAGGTCTCCCTGAAGTCTTTTCTTCTCCAGAGTGAACAACCCCAACTCTCTCAGCCTTTCCTCATAGGAGAGGAAGAAGGCAAATTTCCTGTGCCACATAACAAGGTTACAGTATTGTTTTACAGCATTGGGAAGATTTGTCATGGTGAAGGATTTCTGACTGCAGAATCAAGGGTTCTGTCCCTCTTTTTAAAGCAGCAGGGGTGCTGGGAGGTCAGTTAGCCCAAACCTCTCCTTGAAGCAAGTTCAACTAGATCAGCCCAACCTGTAGGTCAGTGTGATAAGCAGAGGACTTGAGAGTTAACCCCAGCCTATTGCTTAAGTTTGCAAATGCATCTTCTCTGAAAACATGTTTTTTTCTTTAGTTATTTAGTCTAAAAAGTGTTTATCTTCTTTCCCTTTGCATTGCATTTTACAAGCTTATATTAGTAAATTTATGGTGAAATTGTTTGACGTTCACTGATCAAAAATACTTCTGTAACGCTTTCTTTGTAACAGGATAATCTTGTGTTTGTGTACTGCATACATAATTTTCTCTGATCCAAATTAGTATATTATTGTGTGGTTGTCACCTCTAAATGTGATCTGGAATAGGCTGACCCTCTGTGCAGCCCAGGCTGTTCAATATTAGCATAAAATTTCTTTTTCTGCCATTAGGTAGTTCCAAATGTTAGCAGTTTGGCAGCTCTCAGGCTTTTTTCTTCTGATGTAAAGGTAAATCAGACGAGGCTATTCTGAGAATGTCTGCTAAAAGTAGCAAATGAATCATTTATCACTGTGGTTAGTTTAGGTTCAAGTTTTTGTGAATTCACTTATTTTGAAAAAATTTATTTTTGAGCAGTAATGCTGTGTGTCTTCCAAACTTGCTAACGCATACTTACTCAGGCATTTCATTTACTAAAAGTGGCTCAAGGTGTCAATGCTGCAAGCCAACTCTATTTTTCTTTTTGCTAGAGTAAATAATGGGCTTTACCAAATCACAGGAGAAAAATAAATGCCAGAGAAATAATGCCTCTCCCTGTACTTAACAAATACATACTCATAATCTGAATATAAATTGACATTATTGGAAATTGCAAAGTTTACCTGTGGGGAATATTAATGGTTCATTAGCTTTCGAATTTGCTGGGAAGGCAGAGAACAATTTGCCTGGAGCTCTTCAGACAAGAGACAGAAATCACGCGTGGTCCTTGACTTCTTCAGTGTCTTTATTCCTGTTGGTAGGATGTGATCCAGCTGCAGTGTGCTGGTTTTACTCAAACCCAGTGGTGGATACAATCCATGACTAGAAGACAGCTCACATCAGCTCTCAATGCAATGTTCATCTCTTACCACTACAACACTTAGAGAGCCAGAGTAGCATCTTCTGTTTCTTCTAGAGTTAATGCATATTCTTTCAAGAGTGATCCTTGAAGACAGGCATTTGAATACTTCCTTAATTAGAATCTGAATGAAGCATTGACAAACGTGTGGTTTTTTGCATTCTTCTTAAAGAGCTGTTTGATGATGTGTTTATACGGTCTCTAATTGTAGAATTTGTTCATGTAAAGCATCTGTAAAATTTCCCTTGGAAAACTAGATTTGATTAATAGTGACTCAAGGTCTGGCATCAGAAAGCTAAGTAGGATTTACCTTTTCATTAAGATAGTTGCAAGAATCTTATAAAGCACGTTCCCACAGTGCCAGTCTGTCCCATCTGGCTATAGCCCTGGTCCTCTTAATCCTTCACTTTGATAAATGTTCAAAGTCACCTGGTCTCTGCATGTTTCACTCAAAATGATTGTAGTAAGTCTCGCTGTACAAACCTGTGTTCATGTAAGTCTGCCTGGTGCTGCCCTCAGCTCAGTTAAAGTCAGGAGAATTTACAACTATGATCCAGGCAGGCTGTGGGGAGTGGGGCCTTAGCCTGGGAGGGGATTCCAGTTAAAACTCTGGCTGCGTTTTATGCCTGATATTAATTGTTGATAGGCTGTGGGACATTGGTGCAGAACAGACGCGGAAAACAAAATAGTAACTAATCCTATGCCACTCAAAAGGAAGGACTTGGAAATTTCCCTTGGACTAGGAGTTAAAAAGGGTGTACCTTTGCATATTTGCAGTGCTGTATTCTGACATCCATCACCACCTGGTTCTATTTCTTCATGCTGGGTGAAAGTTGGGAAGACAGTGGTATTATTTCATCTGTAGTTATCTGTTTACTAAAAAGCCGTTATAAACTTATATCAATGTTTTTTCTAGTGCAAACTAATATTTGCCTATTGTCCTTCTGTCTGCATTCTGACACAGATTTGTTGTGCCTTGGGGCAAGTAATCAACCTGACCTTTGTTTCCATTCCTATGCATGTACAGTAGAAACAACACTCTCATTCCTTAAAATCAGTTTGTTTGGCTGGCTTTTTGAAGTGACATGCAGTAACTGATACAGGCATTAATATTTTTTGCAGAGATGCATACAAATTATGATGCATTAAAGTGTTTCAAATCTGAGCCACTGACCTGCAATGCCATCTAGGAACTTCCAGGTTGGTTTTATCCACAATAGAGAGGGTAGAAAAAGGCAAACAGAATTCCCTGATTTTATTCAGCTGTCACTATTTTGCTGTGTTATTTAAACCTCCTGTGCATAATAGGAAAGAGTAATGTATTCCCAAATCTGCAAAGTTTTAATAAAAACTTCTGCATTAAGCCACATTGTGCCTTACCCTGTTTAGAAACAGCTCAACAATGCATTGCCCTTATAGGTACCACTGGGAAACTTGTGTTGCCAAAGACAGAATTATAACTGACAATATTGGGGATCTAAAATCTCCTCAGGTATTGGGAGAATCTAGAGTGTCAAACTGGTTATGTAAGTGTAACCTCTGCATAGAAATGGGCAAGAATGAAGAGGCACTTGATCTAGATCTAAAGTCCTCAGCACTTGGTGTTTGAAATATTGGGAGCTATGATCCATTAATCTCTGGAAAGGTGTGATGGAACTTAACAGGGCACGGTGGAATAGGATCTTAGCAGTTGTCCTTTCACTGTGTATGTATTATAAAGAGGATTCATTCTTATAACTAATTCCAAATGCAAAGTCAAAGTAGGGCTGAGGTATTTAAAAGTGAGATGAGAAGGAAGTGTTGCAAAAAAAACCCAAACCCTGTCATGGGCTAAACAACCTCAGTTGCATTTCTGGAGTGTTTCAATACAATTTAGAGTGAAACTTCAGTATAATAATATTAAATCATTTGCTTTGTTTTTTCAGCAGCAGAGGGCAAAAAGGCTGTTTTAAATGTTGTTGTCCATAGGCACTCTCTTGGGACTGATGGGTTGAAAAAAAGGATATGGATGGACAGAAACACTGAGTGGCAGGATGAACAAATATGGCCTTTGTCCCTAAAGCCCTTTTTAATTTATATATATCCTTTTAAACAAGCATGGTCATAGTTTTGGTCCCATTTTGACTAACTGAACTAAAACTAAACAAGAAGGGCAAAACTGCAAGACTGAAAATGCCTAGGAAAAACAAATTATAGATCTAGAATAGAAAGGCTTTTAAAAAATTTCCTGCTGTTGGAGAAGGGCGTATAAGAACATGTGCAGTAAATCTGCAGTGGAAAAGAAGTACAAGATATCTCATAAATTCATAAAAATTAAATTTTGAACATCAGTTACATAAGATGACCCTGGAACTACCTGGCTTTTCTGAGGCTGTACTGTGGTATTTAATTTTATTTGTATTTTTCTGGATGAAGAGTGGCAGGCAGTAACCAGTAGTCAGCAGCTGGATGTGTTTTAACATGTAGACCAAAGCATGCAGAACCCCTAACTCATAGTTTGTTACCTGATAAAAGATATTATTTTTTTTCCTAAAGAAAACTACTGTCACATGTGTAACTTCTGTACTGTGATTTATATGCTGGAAGCCCCAACTGATAATGACCTTTTTTTTTTTCCTTGAAATTTGACAATTTTACTTTGAATGAGTAGTTTATAATGTCCATTAAATTGTAACAGTGCCAGGAAAGAGGGATGTTTCTTGATCGACTGTTGGCCATGAGAAATGTTGGATGTGAGTAAATGGAAGAAATAATGATTTTTTTTTTTTCTAATGAAAAGCTAATGACTATTTTATTTTTTTTTTTTTTTAGCCTGTGATAGGTTTAGCAATGATTCATCAAGCTAAAATGTGAAAACACCACGAGTTGATCTATTTCTGGGCAACACAAATCAAAGAGATTCTAAAGCCAGATTTTGGGTTGATTTGCATACTCTCGCTACCCCATGAGTCCAGTGAGATCAGAGTTTAAATCAGGTCAGCATTTGGACTAGTTTCTGGATAGTTCATCAGTTAAAGACCAGTCTTGTCAGCTGTTATGTAGAAAACCTTCTGCTGAGTTTTCCATTCTTATGAAAAAGCTCACAGAGCTTCATGATTTCTTAGAAGACTCTTAGAGCTGACTGTTGTGATCCTCTTACAGAAAAGAGTGAACACACCTACTGAAAGTTATCCGAAGAAATGGCTGTATCCTGAGCCCCTGGTTGATAGCACCAACAGGGAAGGTGATTAATGAGTGGGCTTAGATTGGAGGTCTCACCAGAGTGCTGGGAATTGGAGTCCTCAAAGCAACAATCAACATTAGTGAAGGATGGAGCAGATGACAGGGTTGTCATCTTAGTGTCAGGAGTGAGTGGTGAGTTTATGAGGTGAAATTTCTCAGATTTTTTTTTTTTTTTTTAAATACCAGATTTTTCAATAAATACCAGTGTGAAATCTTCATGGAAAACAAAGTCCCATTTTTAATATAAAAACAACTTGACATTTTTCAGTATACTTTTTAATGAGCATTGCTCTGAGCTATATTATAATGAAATTTGCTTAAAAGTAGAACAGGCTGGTGATACTTGGCAGAACGATGTGGCATATGGTAAAACAGTTGTGATTTATTGGCAAGCACTCTCATTTTTGGGAAGAGTGGCTTTCAGCACAGTGATCTGTATCTTGATATTCAGGTCTTTAAGGGAAAAAAAGACCTGCTGAGAGGTATACGTGGGTTACTTTGAAAGGCCCTTTAATAAGGGTAGGATATTAGAAGCATTTTGTTTTTTGTTTTACATGTGGCATCTGACTTTTGTCAAGATCTTTATCCCATTTTTCACCTGTTTTAGAAACATCAACATACACTGTAGCTTGAAGGTAAGTGAGCATTTTAAACTTGTACAAGATGGGATTTCTTGAGCTGGCAGATCCACTTCATTGCAGCTGTCCATGCATTTACCTGTTTATTCCTTGCACTTTATAATATCCTGCAAAACTACTGGTAAAGTTCTGGGTACCCAGTTGTGAGCATTCTCCAGCTCACATTATGGGTCTTAAGTCTGTTTTCACCTAATGCAAGGTGTGGGAGGAACCCAACTAAGATGAAGTATTTCTAAACTTCTCCAATTACCTCAGTATTTCTTATGCTATAAATTTATGAACGTGGAAAATAGGAAAGGAAGTTCTAAATGCCCTTTTCTGGGTTCTCTTCTTCATGGCTTGCTCTTCTCTGCATGTGCAGTAATAGGTAACAATTCTTGCCAGTACCCAAGGAAGGATTGTGATGCTGCCACTAATTCTTGGTTCCTCAAAGAAATAATCAGACCTAAATCTTTGTGGTGGTAGGGGGTTTTTAAATACTGGCATTCTTTAGGGACATTTTTTTTTGGTCAGAATTCAGTGTTTTAATTGGATGTGGGCTCTTGAAAAAGGATTATATAAAGCTATCAGATTTTAGGGTTTTTTTCTAAAGAATATGGCAAAGATGAAACCCCACAGTACGCTCAGAAGAGAGCTCTGTCACTAGAGGTGCATATTCCAGGTCACACAGGGAAGGAGTGGAGAAGATTTACAGGAGAAGCTGCAATTACTTTCACAGTTTGGTCAGATGTTAACCCACATTACAGGTCTCTGGCTATAACCCAGACTCATGGGCTCATGAGTTATTAGCCTGGTTTTTTTGTGTGTGTTTTTTTTTTTTTTAATTGGAAGATTTTTGCTCTTGTGATTGCAGAGCATGAAATAATGCTCTGAAAAGTAATTTAGAGGGCAGAGCTTCTGTGAGGCAAATGCCCTTTGAATGAGGGGGCACGGCTACAAGCTGGGTCAATTATCCTGGTCTGCGGGCATGTGTGTGGAGGGGTGGGGTCTGGCAAGAGTCAAGGAGAGAGGTAGAGTCAAGTCTGAATTATCCTCATTTGAACTGGCTGCTTTTTAACTAATTACTAACTCTGGACTAAGACCTTAGCAACAATATAAACTAAGCTTTCAGTATCAAACATGTTCAGTTCCACCCTCCCTTTTTCACAAAGCTAAGAGTGACTTGTCCTGAATTTAGTGTGTTTTGACTTGGTAATGCACTGAGAAATCCTAATTGTTTTGTTTGTTTGTTTTTAGGAATTATCTTATATTGCAGTATACCAAATATATAATTACTGAGATTTGCTAAATACCCTTACTGCTGCATCCTCTCAAGCTATTTTTAGAATTTAAGTTATTTTCTGGGGCTTTTTAAGGAAATATAACTGTCAATAACTTCTTTCCCCTAAAATTACTCAGCCTTTGTTCTGTTGTGCTTATGTGTGTGTATATATGTTTATAGATGTATTGCTGATCTTTGGGTTGTGTAGATGTAATTGAGGGATGTCTGTGCCAAAAACTCAATTAATCGTTGCCTTATTTGGGGTTTTTGACCAGCATGCAGGAAGTGCCTTAATTTTTCTTTTTCCCCTCGAGTGTGAGCAGTGAGAGGGGTTTCCAATTAGTGAAATTTATAGGTTAGTTATGAATCATCTCCTGAAATCAGCTCCATGAATTGAGTCATTAGTACTGGATGTTTTCCACTTGGGTCTTATGAATTTCTGCTCAGTGTTTGGCAGGAACAATGTGTTTGATGTCCAGATGCAGTTTTTCAGGGTGTGCACGTTCTCAACCTTGAATGGAAGGGCTCAGTCAGGATGTGACTTCCAGTGATATATGCTGAACACTGGGTTTTAGGGCTCTGCAACTTGGGAAATTGACATTTCACTGACAGACAAAGGTAAGTATGTGTAGAGATTTTATTCTACATATGCAGCAAGTGTTATTGGACATAGTTTGAAAGCGATTACATCATTTTATTTTAGGTTAATCTGGCTGTGGACAGTGAGGAAGGTTTGCTCTGCACGCTGAGCACTCCATGAGCAAGAGGTGGTTTCTGTCCAAAAGAATTCCTAGTCTGTAGCAGGTGTCCTGGTCCTGTTAATGACACTCCCAGTTAAATGCCAGATCTGGCAGTGGTAGTGCCTGTGTAAAATGAAGTAGCTAATAATACCTTGATAACATGTGATCTTTGACATTTTTGGATTAGTCTGCTTTAATAGACTAAATAAAGATTCTAAACGGTTAGGGGTTTTGTGGGATTTTTTAAGAACAATAATCAGGCTTTTTTTTGCTTTTGTTGTAGGTTTGATAGATGCTAATTCTTTTAACTGGATGTAATTTCCTGTGATTTTCTTTTTAAAAACTCTACTTATACATAAAGCCCCTAGAAAATATCGAAAACATCTTCTTATCTGAGAGACAATCAACTGTATTGGACTTTAGTCATGGCTTTAATACAAGTAGAAACAACTCCTTAGTTTTCAAATATAAGCATAGAACCTGAGAAATTATGAAACTAAGTTGCACTCTGAATAAGCCATGGGTTTAAGAAAAACTTGTGATCCCTAACTCATAAAAAGCCACACAAAATTGTTTATGCCACCTGGTAATAATCCTCACCTGTAAAACATCACTAAGAATAACTTTGGGTATATCTGACACCATATTGTAAAAAAATAAACCAGGCCAAAACCTATATTTAGATTATTTTAATGCATATTATTTCTGTCCATAGTGGGATGAAATGAATGATGGATGAAAATAACATTTTTATCTGCTTAAATCCTAGCATTAATTTATTTGTTGCAGAAGAATCATGCAAGTACTGAAGTATTTTCTTATCAACATGGAAACTTGCAGCTTATCTCGCTGCCTAACATGTATAAATAGAAAAACGTATTTTAAAGTCAAGCTCCTTGATGACATAGACACAAGAACGACCTTTACCCAAGAGCTGGGATAACAAGAATCCTTCCAACAGTGTGGTGTGAGCTGTCAAGTGGCCCATTTATAAGAATGGTACCAGATTCAGATTGACAGTGGAGCATTTGCTGTCTGCAGCGTATATCTGCCACAACAATGGAGCTTGCCAGACCCCTTGCTGTTCCTGTGAAATGCTTAAGCAATGACATAAAGAGCAAGGTAGATGTTCTTGGTGGGTTTCTGTTTAGGTTCCTCCTCAAGGAAGGTGGTTACTTGTGCAAAATGGAACAGTTTTGGCAGAAGTGATGGAGGGAGTGCATTCAAGACTAGCATATCCCATAGACTCCAAATTTGAACCACTCTGCCTTCCAGCAATCTTAAGAGATGACTTAACCCTTGGTACAGGGATGAATTGCACCCAAACCTTGCATAAGTATTTAAATTCCTGAGTTCTCAAATTAAAAGTAAGGAAAGATTTTCTTCTTTCTCCTCCCCTGTCTACTTAGTTTTCTATTTGTTTGAATTTTCTTTGTGTTTTGTAATAAGACCCAAGGTGCACTGTTGTAACTACTCTAAATGTAACCAGATACCTCTCTAGGGAGGTAGGAGTGGGGTTTTCCCCCTTACCTTTTATGAAAAAGTAACTAGAATGAAGTGAGAAGGAGAGAATTCATTACTGGGTTGGTGGGCCACTTTAAAGTTTTAAGTGTGTCCATTCTTTGTAGCTGTACTGTGAAAAATTATCAGTGAAATGATAATTATTACTGTGAAATGTATGTTTCACACCTGTTCTGTCTCATTTAAGTAAAATATTTTAATTTAGAGAATAATAGAATCATACAAGCATTAAAATCATAGAAATATCCTATATTAGAGTTATAGAAATACTTTATTTGGCAAATGCTACTGTTTTAGCCAGCATTTTGGTGGCTGCTTTTGATGCAATATTTGTCCCTGCCTCTATTCTCCCAAAGCAGACTTGCACATGATAAGGCAGCTGCTACAGGGAGAGCACTGATATCATTGGCAGTGTACGTAGCAGAATCAGGATGGGAAATCAAGCTCCAGAAGAGAACAGGGGACTGTTCCTTATGAGAAGGAAAAAGCTAAAGCAGCTGTTTGTATTTCAAAGTATGAGTCTATAGAGAAAAGCAGCCTCGGACTTGCAGAAAAAAATGGCTGAGCTGGAGGGACTGAGAATACATTGAAAATAATTTATGTAAAATATCACTACTGTTAAGTGGGGAACTTGTGGCAAATTCAGTGTAACACTGGCAGATAAATGAACCTGAGGAAAAATTCTAAAGCTTAAAGCTAGCTTTTTCTAAATAATCTTAGACATTACTTAGCCATGCAACTGAAATAAATAGAATCCTTGATACAGAAGGAACCTCTGTGATCCCTCAGCTTTGACCTCTGAAAATGGGGCTATAGTTATACACTGTACAGGATCTGTATTGTATTTACATGTTTTCAATTTATCTGTCATCAATCTCAGAGTATAAGAATAATTTTGGGGACTGTATGACAAAAGGATTCTCATCACTTATTTAGCCTTGGTTAAATGTTCTTTTGAGTCCATTTTCTCTAATCTCTGTATTAGATACATGCCCTACCATTATGCACCATGAACTTTGTGGTCCTACTGAGTGTCAGGAACTGTAAATGTAAAAGAGTTAAGGGGTTAGAAAAGTATGTATTTTGATCTGCAGAAGAACAAAATATTCCAGAGAGCCTGTCTTAAAGAGCCAATAGCTTAAGATCTATGCCTTGCTGTCTAATCTTCCATTCCTACTGAAAGCACTCAGATGTCACTGAAACTGAGGTACTTCAGTGTAATTGCATCATCATTCTCTGCATGCTTAACCAGGACACTCTTCCTAACGTGGAGAGGCAGCCTATTAAACGCAGTTCTGATCTTTTGTAAAAATAGTGGAGCTTACTCTATGTAGACTGAAATGTCAAATATTTTTCTAATGCTATACAAGATTTCTTTTCTTTCTTTTTTTTTTTAAAATCCTCATGGGTTTGACTTTGAGAGTTTAATGTACAATAAAGATAATCTAGTACTGCTTCTTGGTATGTAGTCTATTGAATGAGCCTGAACTGAGCTAGGAAAAGGGATGGAACAGAACAATGTCTGTGGAAAGACCACAGTCTTGCTGTGGCTGTCGTAGCTTTTAGAAAGCTGATATTTATGGATATGACTAATGAATATCTGTGGAGGCTCTCCTTTTTTGTGAGTGGATGAGGTTAGATGGGACTTGGGCACCTTTATAATGTTCAGACCCTTTGCTCAAGCAGGGTTACCTAGAGCTGGTTGCTCAGGTCTGTGTCCAGATGGTGTTTTGAGTATCTCCAAGGATGGAGACCTTGCAACCTCTCTGGGCAACCTGTGGCAGTGCTTAGTCACCCTCACAGTAAATTCTTCTCCATGTTCAGACAGCACCTTCTGTGTTCCAGTTTATGTCCATTGCCTCTGGTCCCATCACTGGCCAACACTGAAAAGAAACTGGGTCCAGGTTCATTGTAAGTTTCATTCAAGTATCTGTATACATTAGAAAGATCCTCCCCAAGCCTTTTCTAGGCTTAAATCACAGCTCTCTCAGCCTAAGTCCCTCAGTTTTTGAAACTCTCGAGTAGCTTTGTATCTCTCTTGCACTGAGAGCCTAGACCTAGACCTGGCTTTTGTGTTGCTGGCAAATATAGACATGACTATTTAGTATGCAAAAGCTGATGATGAGTGTTCAAGACAAGAAAAGGTGGTGTGACAGGACCTACTGACGCCAGGAAGTCATCACAGTAGAATTTCCTTATTCTCTCTGGTTTAGGAACTTATGAAATAACTAAGCTCACCTATTGGCTTTATCTGCATGTCGTTGGAAACGGGGTCCCTCTTGCGAGATGTTGTTTTTGTTTTAAATATATAGGCGCTAGCCTTTACACGATGAATACCCATTTATCTCTGAGGTGTGAATCTAAACAGCAAATCACTTGTACTACAAGTATGCGTTTGTTCTTGCTTATAAAGCCTGTGTGTTTCATGCAACTGTAATGTTTTAGTACTGGTTGGGTGTTATCCCTTCCTTTTCCCAAGCAGCACTGTTAAGGAGAATCAATACCCAATTCGAAGGCTGAAATTGCATACATATATTTTAAAAGTTGGCATATACATGCATAATTGTAGTAAAATTAAGCCAAATGGTTTCATTTCTGTGTGCTAGGAAACAAAAATAGCTGAAGAGCTGTGAGTCCTCATAGGACCTCTCTACTGCCAGTTGGTATTTCAGCAGTGTTCAGGCTTCAAAGCTGAGCCCTAGTACTCAGTTACTGAAACAGGGAGAGGTGCATTTCAAAAGCTGTGGTGTCCATAGTAAAGTTCAATTTCAGTTGTAGCTGAGTGATGCACATGGTGTGTCATCTTCAGTGCTAGTCTAAGGACAGTCCACCCAAAGATAAATAAATCTGGGGACTCATCAGTGTTTTTTTTTCCTTAATTTGCTTTGGGGAGAATTATCCTTTCAGGTTCTGTCAAATAAGCTACGTGATTGAGGGAAATAACACTTCTCCCTCACCCTCAGAAAGCTCAATCCTTGATTGGCCATAAAACCATCTGCAGCTTCTAGTTGTAAAATATTAATGAATGTGTGCTTTGAGATAGTTTTGTTATAACTCTATTCAGACTTATAAGTCTGAATTTTACGTTAGCCCTAAACTTTTAATTATTGCTGTTCAACAAATAATTGCCTTCCTGCTTTTGCAGTCTGCACAAGGATGAATAATCACTTCTGAAGAGCTGTAAAGGGTAGTAGCCATGTGTCTTGGTTTTAACTGGGATAGAGCTAACTTTTTTCCTAGTAGCTGGTATAACACCATATTTTGGATTTAGGATGAGAATGATGTTGATAACACACTGATGGATTAGTCCTTGTGAAGCAGTCCTTACCTTCAGTCAAGGACTTTTTGGTTTCTCACGCCACAGCACCAGTGAGTGGTTTGGGGGACACAAGAAGCTAGGAGGGGACACAGCTGGGACAGCTGGCCTAAATTGGCCAAAGGGATATTCCATAGCATGTGATGTCATGCTGAGTCTATAAACTAGGGGGAAAGCTTGCTGGGGGCTGCGGCTGGGGAACAGGCTGGGCATCAGCCCGTGGGTGGTGAGTAATTGCATTGTGCATCACTTTCTTTGTATATTCTAATTATTTTATTGTTATTATAATTTTCACTTTCTTTTTTTTGGTCCAGTTAAACTGTCTTTATCTGAAACTACAGATTTTACTCTTTCCCCCCAGTTCATTCCACTTGGGTGAAGCTGAGAGTGAGGTGTTTAACTGCCTGCCAGGCTATACCATGAGACTGTGTTAGAAGGAGCTGCTAGATTTTTGTGTGTGTCTTCAAGGGAAGATGTTAAAATCCTCTGGCAAATTTTATTGATGAAGAAAGAGAAAAAAAGCAAAAGCCTCCGGAGAACTGCAGCATCTGGTCTTTGAATATGGTGAAACAAGGCACTGAAGTAATAGTAAACCTTAAAAAAGAAACATTAGAGGCCCACAGCAGAAGTAGTAGTGGATTCTAAATTAGATCTGGGCAGCTGTAATGACAGGGCAGTATATAAAGTAATTTTGAGACTTGTGTTGCTGAGAGAAGAAGCTACTAATCTTTGTCATGGCTTTAGTTATAAAATATTGAAACTTTAATGCTTTTCAGAAATCTCTGTATCATCCATAACTTAGAATATATAGGAAAGATGATGTATGTGATTCTCCCAGAGGTTTTGAGACAGATTCTTGTTTGGTAGACCTAATCCAAAGTCCATAGCTTTCAGTGAACGATAATTTTCTCTAGTAGGAGACCTTAACTATGGGGTTCTCTCCAAAACACTTGGCAATTTTGCTACAGAAGCGCCACATCCAAGCTGGATGATACGCAGAATATAAGAAACCTGCCTACACTCTGTACCAAGGAATCTCAACATTGTATTTGTTACAAAATTATTTGGATGATTTGAGTGCACTGATGGTTTACTTGGGGTCTTTGAAACTGATTTTTTGGGTGTAACTTGGTGCAAATTCAAATCTTTTTTTTGAATATCAGTATTTGCTCCTTTGTCTCTGCTTATGGACTAAGGTTTTTTCCAATGAAATATTTTAAATACCTGGTACTTGTAATCATAGAGGACAATTGTTCATAGCTTGTTTATTTTATATATGCTGTCATGGGTGACTTAGCCTTTGTTCATGGAGCATGTTGGCCCTTATACTTGAGGTAGCTGGAGGATGCACAGAGGTAGTTTTGCTGTGTTTCTCAAGAGAGCAATAGTTTTGATTAAAACCAAAAAACTTAAATAACATATCTTTAAATTCATGCAGAACAAATTTATAATAGAATTTTAAATATGATTAAGCCTTTGACTCAGAAGTAGTCAATGAGCACAAATATTTTTGTTCTTCATAAAAAATCCTTAAAGTTGACTCACAAGGTACCTTTGAAATGTTGGGTAAAAGTAGGTCCAGAGGAGGGCCACACAAATGGCCAGAGTACTGGAACTCTGCTCCTGAGAAATAAGTTGGAATTGTTCAGACTGAGGAGGAGAAGGCTCTGGGGAGACCTTATTGTGGCCTTCCAATGTATATAAAGGTGACTAATGAGAGAGACTGAGACTTTATTGCCAAGGCTTATTGAAATAGGATAAGATGTAATGGTTTTGAACAGAAACAAGGTAGATTTAGTTTGGTCAAGAGGAAGAAGTTTTTTATGAGTGCGGTGAAATATTGGCACAGGTTTTCCAGACGTGTTGTGGATGCCCCATTTATTGAGGTGTGCAAGATCAGGCTGGATAGGGCTTTGAGCAACTTGATCCAGTGAAATAGATGTCCCCACCTGTGGCAGGGAGGTTGGACTGTATCTTTCAAGATCCCTTCCAACCTAAACCATTGTATGATATCTAGAAAGGATTTAGGCAGCAAGAGTGATGTCTTGTTGCCCACAACTGTTGCAATTTGTCTTCCCTCCCCTTCCCACTTCCTCATAACCCTCATAACATCATTCCTGTGCTGACGTCATTCCTGTATTTCCCAAGTTACCAGTGCGTATTGTGCTTAGTGTTTGACACTTGGTTTGCTTTAACATGTAAAATCACCTTTTCAATAAGACTTGGTAGTTGCTGTCTTTATACAGCCTCATTAAAATTGCAAGTTGCTTTTAAATACTTATATTTTGTTCTTGTGTTAAAATTACATATTTGTGATGCCTTCATGGAAATTTACCTGACTATGGGTATTAAGCTATAAAATTATCCTCTAAGAAAACAGACACCAGAATAACTTTTCATCTAAATGAGGGATCACAGATTACTTGCTTTTCAAGTTGGAAATTGCTTAAATATACAGGTAAGGGAAAAACAAAACAGTTTTAGAAAAAGCAGAATTGAAATTATCACTGCTGTGATGGACGGTGATCTGTGCTGCTCATTATTTCTCTGAAATGCCATTATTTTCTTGAAATTGTAGGGCTTTGATTTAAGGGTGTTTTTAGAGGCAAAGTCTTTTTTAACGTCTTGTTAATCTCTAAGACTGAGCATGTCTCTCTCCTTCATTCCCTTCTTGGCACTTGCAGAGTGCTTCTTTGTTTGAAGTTTTCACAGGAAAGCATGTGGTTGCTTTGTAAGTAGGTGGAGAAAGGGGAAGAATTTTCTTCACTGTGCTAGGTTTGTACTCACATCTGCAAAAAAATGCAGTTCGTTTGGAGACCAGCAACTGGCACAAGGGCACAAAATTACAAAATTGATCTGCCTTACACAGCACATCAATTTGTGCTGCTGGAAGATTTATGTCTCTCGGGTCAGTCCTAAGTTTTCCTGCTGATTCGAGTAGCTTTGTGTCTTTGCATCCTTTTATGGTTCCTTACTGTATGAGAAACCTCTTTGCTGTCTCTTGGCATGCTTGCGTGTCAGACCAGAGTGTAGTAGGGGGATGCTCTAACTAGTTATAATTGAGCCACCTCAGGTATCCAAAGCTTCCAGCCATGACAGAATGGATCTCTGCATGATTAATTTACTCCTACCCTCACAAGCTTTGTGAGGCTGCAGTCAGGCTCGTCAGAGAGATGATTCATTTCTTCCTTCTGTAGAATCTGGGGCTTACAATGCGTCTCTGCTATAGTAAGATGGGTCGTGGTAATAAAAGCAAGAAGGATGCAAAATAGAAAGCCTAAGTTTGAGGATCTGACCTGCTCTGGAGGTGTGATGACGCATCTGTCTGAAACTTCGTGGTAAGAGAGTAAAGGAGTTGTGCAGCATCTAATTGGACAACACTGGGTTACCCTGGCTGCTGTGAGACACTCAAAGTGGGACTTGTGGTGCAGAATACCAAGTTCTTGGTCACTTACTCTTCAGGAAGCATGTTTTTGTTGTGAAACTTACGGGTCTCAGCTCAAATATCTGAATATTATTTGGAAGGGTTGTCACTTTGCAAAGAGCTTTCTAGACAGGGAAGAGTAAATGTGGCTTCTCTTCCATCTTTAGAGATGCATAATAATCAATTCGCAAATTTAATTGTGAGATTGCTGTTCAGCACTACTTGTAAGGAATTATAGAGGGACAAAAATTCAGTGTATTTAATGCTCCACAAAAATCATTCAGAGTTGTGTATTCTGGATAATCCATGAAACCCTTAAGCCAAAATTTAGACTTTTAATTTAGGCATTATGTAAATATTTTTAGTTTGGTCATGTGCTTCTGTATATATGAAGGAAATTGTTTTGTGTACTCACTATTTAATTCACTAATCAGTGGAGGTTTGAGAATACGTGCACTGAGCAAACTGAAAGAAAAAATAATAAATTCTAGTTTTCTTAGATATTTGATTCTTGGAAGCTACAATCTGAAATATTTCTGCTAATTATTTTTAAAGTAAGGGATGAAACCATTTGTCTTGTGATTGAGATTTTTTTTTTTTACCAAAAGTATTAATTTTTTTTCACTTTTTTTGTTTTTGTTGTGGTTTTTGTTGTTGCTTAAAACTGAAAAATCCCTTGAAAAGCTGTACCCTCTGCAATTCTGATTTAACAATTAGTGCCGTGTGGCTGGGCATCTGCTTCCTAAATCAGTCCCACTAATGGCACTGGGAGGGCTATTTCCTACAGCTCTCAAAGGGGCTGGATGCCAGAATATGGTGTTGATGTAAGTCTTTTTAAGGATGTTTCTCTGTATTCCTTTACTTTCTATATATAAAATGCTATTTCTGTGGAGCAGTTCCTGTCATTGCAGGCAAAATACAAGTTAAGTCACGCAGTCTGCACAGACTTGTTTCTTTCTGATGCTTTTTTGTTGAAGGGGAAAAGTATGTATTCATAGAAAGCTGCCCAGTTGCTTGTTTCCCAAATTCGGAAATTTACCAGCTGTGAGCAGGATAAAAACATGTCTACATCGCATCTTCCCAGAAAAAAAGTATCCTCACTCCTAAAAAACATTATTGCATTAAAGCACTACAATATAACTTCTAGAAATTGTGCTAAACTACCAATATTCACACAATTAAAACATGTCTACGGGTTTTATTATTTAACTTCTTTGGCAACGGGTTCTGTATTACTTCTTTTTTATCTTTTTAGGTTATGTGAAAGTAAACTCCAGAGTTTTGGAAATATTGGTGCTTTGTCTTATAATAAGATTAGCAACCAGAATAAGCATGAAGACATTTCCTTGGTTGGTATGTTTATCATGTAGCTACTGGAAGTTTTCTTTCATTAAAGACTGGCTGTCCTCTCCCGTGTTTTTAAATGACATGTTGGCTAACAACAGCAAATTGTGTGGTTGATGGATTCTTATGTTCCCTCACACTTTTATTTTTGGCAGTAAATTACCAGAGAAGGGCCTTGACTTAATTCCCGATGCACAGCTGTTGTGAGATTGGAATGTATTGATGGGTTATTTTTAATGAGTTGGCAAGGACTTGTTAGCCAAAATGTTGTATTGACAAAATAGAACCGTATTTTTGAAGCAATGAAATTCCTTTTATGTTTTTCCTCCATTATCAGGAGGTATTTATTTCAAGAAAACCACAATGAAGGTTTTCTGTGATAGAGCATTAATGTGAGGAAAAAAGGAAAGGCAAGACTAAAGTAGGGGAAACCCAGAGCCGTTGTCTTGGGTTTTGTGTGTTCTCTATAAAGTCTGACTGAACAATCCAGAATATTGCAAGTTAATATCTCTCAGTGAGTGCTTTCATGAGACTTGGACTGTGAGCTTTTAGTATTTCTGGCTCCATACTTCCTGATTTCTCTATTTCGCTTGATGTTTCCAAATTGCAAACATTAGAACTTACAGGAGAAATGCTGGGAGGAGGATCTCAGGTTTGTTGGTTGAGGTTTTCAGGAAGATGTTATTTTTTTTTTTCTCCTCAAACACTTCAGAGTCCAGTTGCAACTTTATATCCCTTTGATTGTAACTCCATGAAAACTCAAACTGATGACAGCAGTAATTAGCCACTGATGGTAGCCACAGTGATTTCTTTTTTTTTAAAGCAGCTGCCTTGGCTGTTTTCAGTCAAATCAATCAGGGTAAAAATAAATTTAGGATAATAATCAGATTTAAGGTTTATGCATGGCAATATCATTTTGAGAAGCTTCCTCATCTTCCCTGTCAGCACTCTTTGTTCCAGTGGTGTGCAACAATGGATGTACCAGAACATCAGTGATATACAGAAAGCATGGAGAGGAGGAGGTGGCAACCTGAAATTCATGTTAAGTGCTTGATAACAGAGAGAAAAAGATCATTTTTCTAAGGCTGATTCCCACAAGTGCCTTATTTCCTGTGCTTGTTTTTTTCTTTATAAACACATCCCATTCTGTTCTGCTAAAAATGCCTGCAAATAGGCAGAAGCATTTAACTCACTGGTGAAGGATATTTTAAACACAGAAAGAAAGCATCACTTTTTCCTTCTCATCCCCATGTGGTGAAAAGATGTGGGCTTGACAAAAATGTTGCTAAGACAGTTACTTAAGGCTAAGCAGATGATAATCCTCTGCATAATACCTTGAGTTGGTTACAGCAGTAGTGCTGATTGTAGAACCCCCGACTGATTGACTTGCAAGGAGCTAGACTAAATAATGCATCTTATTCAGTGGTCATATGAAAGGCTATATTGTAAAGATGAATTTCTTTCTTTCTTACATTTTAGAAGGATTTTTTTGAGAGCTGCACTCGGAGGAATCAGCTCAGTCTCTCTGAATGAAACCAGAAATCGGGCAGTTCAGAGCGAACTCTTAAGGACAAGTAGGAGAGATGGCATGGACTGTGGGGGCAAAGGAGCTTATGCAAAATTCACTTTTAACAAGTGTAAGAAGGTAATAACTTGGTTCAGCAGGAGAAGATTTAGGCACAGATTTTAAAAGAAGAAAGTTGCACAGTGCATCTAATGGGTAGACTTTATGGCCATGAGCTCCTGGGCAGGTCTTTCCCAGCTCAGAAGATAACTGCAACACAGTGGGTGCTGTGAGGTTATATAGGTAATTCAAGACTACTTGGGAAAATGGTGGTTTCTAGCATCTGGTGCAGTTTGCAATGTAACCAGTGTTTTGTGTTACCAAAATTCAAAACCAGTTTCCATCCTCCTGTGGGAGGAGGCAAGAGTCTCCTTTCAAGCGTGAGGAGTTCAAGCAGATAAAACCTATTCATGTCGAGGTTTATAGGGAGGGTAAAGAGAAGTATGAATGTACTGTAAGGATAATAAGGATAATAAAATAGATGCAGACATGGCTGATTGCCCTTGAGCTGACCGCTAATGAGGCATGCTGGCACAGGCACCTCGGGTAAAAGCTGAGCATTCTGAATTGTCACTGAAATACCTGGAATGAGTTCTGAAGGCTTACATCACCTGGAAATCAGTCTTACCCAGTTTTCTTTCATAGGAGGCTTTTCAAAGTCATTACTGAAGTAAATTATTTTACAGCCATGCGGTAAATGTGTTTTGATTTCATATAAATACACTTTTTTTTATTCTTAAGCGCATAAGACTGTTACAAATGAAGTTTAAGTAACCTCTTTTTGGTGGGCGTCTTATTTTTTATTAAGAAATGTGCAAAGGCATAGAGAGGTTCAGTAAGGTGAATATTAATGAAAGCTTTTTAAGAACATTAAACATGTAGTAGTTTTTCTCAGATACTCATTGCCAGGGAAGGATGGCTGATATCCAATTTCCTAATACCTATAGTTGTATCAGTTGCATATAGTTGTAGAGTAATTACAAGTACAACTTAAGAGCTTTGAAAGATGAGTGCATAAATGGACTCCTCTTTCCTTTACTCTCCTGGGAAAATTAGCTCTTAACCGTGTTGTAGAGAATACATGGAATGCTGGGAAGTTGTGCTAAAAAGGTTGTGGTTGTATCAGTGTTCCTCTGTGAGTTTCCTTAGTTTAAATTCTGGTTTTGCAACTATGTATTTCCGTTGATTTCAGAGCAGTCATTCTTAATTTTTTACTTCTGTAAGTCATGCCCGAAAGAAAACTTTCATTGGACAAGGAGGATTTGGCAGAAAACACTCTTTAGAATGCTGCAGAGTGGATGCAGTTGAATCAAGAGGTAATATTATGAAAGATAAAGCTTTTTTTTTTTACATATGCAATAGCTATCATTTGCATTGACAGCATGTTGGGGAATAGATTCTTTTAGTTCATGTTACTCTAGGGAACCATTTTCCCTCTCTTGCTCAGTGTATTTAGAGCACTGAGAACAATAAAAACTGGCTGCACCTGACCTGACTCAGACTGTAAATTATTGGTTGCTTTGAAAGATATTCCCACATCCAATGTATTGTTGACTTAACAGTTACCAAGGCTGCAAGTGAAGGAAAGCTCTCTTTTTTTCCCCCTATTTATTTTTTTAACATACAATAGAAATGCATCAAAACATTGGTGAGGTGATGATTCCCAATGTGTCTGTGAGTGGGGAAATTGGAAAATGGGGTCAGATGCATTTCATGTCCTGCTTTTTTCTCCAAAGATGTTTTTCCCTTAGTTTCTACTGTTGATGACTTTGCTGTTAGCCAGTGAATCCAGTTTCCCAGTACTTTGCTTTTCACCTTAAGCATAGATTTAATTTTTCAGACCTATCATGTGGCTCCTGACCAGAGTTGAAGGGTTTTTTTAATTCATACTTTATTAAACATCACGAGAAATCAAGTTGACAATAGGTATAACTGGAGAGTTATTAATCCTTGCAAAACAGTAAAAGCGCCACAATTTCGCAACCAGTTTTCACTCACTTATAGTTGACTTCAGAACAGTATGGCCACTTGTAGACCTATCTGCAGGGATAGCAAAACATGAAAACATTTACAAGGGTCTTCTGAGTGTAGATACTAATGGATGAAAATAAATTTCTAATACCAGAATTTTTTGAACTCTGATTGCTATTTCCCTTCAAAATCTACTCCCAATTAGAAAACTTGCTGATATTTCTGCCTGTGTTCTTCAAGGTCCAGTAGAATTAAGGACAATTTTTTTTCAATATGTCTAATCCTTTGCAGATAAACTAGATAACCTTGATTAAAAATCAGTCTAGAATGAAGGTGAAATATTCTGTTCTTTCAAAGATGAGTCTTGCAGTGTTTCAGAGATTTTTTGAGTGTGCAATAAGGGGAATGTAACTATTGCTGTGAACTACCATTAAAACCACATTTGTAGTTGTTCAATCTATTAGAAAAAAGAAAAAAAATATAAATAAAATGGTCGGAAAAGAGAAAGCACAGAGGGTAGAAATGAATGATATTCACTTTTCCAGTAAGCAACATAACTTGGTATCTGGCCTTGCCATCATGGGCCTTGCAACTACCAGAAATACAGAGGAGTTTGTGAAGTGTTTAGAGAATTTCTTGACAGAAAAGTCTTGTCTACATTTATTAAAAAAAAAGTTAACGAGCACCAGTCAAGGCAGTTTTGAAATTGCGGGATGTCAAAAAGATATGGTTGGGGGAAGCACTGTTCTGAAAGTATTTAATTATTGACATTTATATTTATTTGTGTATTAGTATTTTCTTCAGTCACTTTGACTACTGCAAGAGGTGTCATGCTGGGTTTGGGTGCACTGATGCTACTGCTGTTGCGCTCTGAACAGATATCAGTGTACTGAGCCTATATCTGGGCTGAGAATAAGTGTCTGAATTATTGCCGCAAGTGCTTTCTGCTCTTTTTGAGGGGAATCTGAGATTAGGGGTTTTTTTGGGGTTTTTTTGTTGTTTGTTGTGGTTTTTTTTTTCCTGACACTGTTCACTCTAAGTTGTACAGTTTAAATTCTTCAAACAGAAGGACTACTTTTCTCTTCTTACATGGACAGACTGAAACGGAGAGAACCTGAGCAGCTTATCTTGTATCTTCTGTAATACCATCCTGTTGTGGGACCCTACTGATAACTGGTGTGGTGATGTGCATTTGATCTTTTTGTTGCTTTTTTCTTCTCTTGTTCTGCCCTTTTGAACGATGTAATTATTTCGGTGATTCAGCAGGGTGCCTCCATTGGGGAAGTGAGAAATAAAGAAGGAAGAAGAAAATATTCTCAACAGACTTCTGAGAGGGACAGGGCAAATGGTTGGCTGGATGTTGCAGCTGGTTGTCATCAAAAAGTCTTTGCTGGAGTTAATGAAAAGGAAAATAGCAAAGAGAAGCAGTGTAGACTCAATATCTTTTGGATTTCTGTGTTTTAGATTTCAGAAAAAAATCTTCTCATACACTGATAAAATACGCTCTGGACCAAAGTCTTTTTATTTTTGCAGAGAAGTAGTAAAGGGCATTTTAATGAAAGGGCAGCAAAATGGATTGTGTTGCTGTTTGATAGTATGAATATAGAAGCAAGAAGACAAATATTTCTGTGAAATGAAACTTCTGATGTTTCAAATGTTTTAATAATTTTTCATAGGAATAATTTCTATTCATTTTGTGCAGCTTTTACTCCTGTAATATAAGCATGTGTCTTATTTGATCTCTATTTTTATATATTCACTGCAAAAATCTATGTTGGAATTTTCCTAGATCCACAATTTAAGAACAAAACAGACCAGAGCTACTTATTTCTTGCAGTATTTACATACTTCACATATCATAACCTGCACAGCATTTTTCTCTGCCAGTTCCAGTTGTTATGTCCTAGGAATCATGATGATGCCTCACTGGAAATATAAAGCAATTAGAGTTTATTCCAAAGATGTCTGTGGAAGTAGATCAGAGCTGTACCTGCAGGTATGGTCTATGGCATAATTTTGATAGAAAATATCTTAGTTTTCAGGTAGAAATATTTGGAGAGCTTTAAATAAAGCTATGCTTCTTACTCAGGAAGCAGTGATGATTTTCTTGAATAAAAGCATTAAGGAACAGACTCAGCCTTACAGAAAGTGGTGATTTGGAAGGTGATGAGAGAATAAAGGAAGAAAACACCAAAAGTTTTCTTTTGTTAAAGTTCTCTCCTACACAATGGGAAAACTTCCATAACCAAACAGACCCAAACCATGTCATTGTTTATGAGGGAGGGGGGATGGCGACAGAATACATCTCTAGTTTTTTATATGTCAGAAATGAACCTGAAATGTAGGCAAAGATAACTAAAGAGTGAGAAGCCTTCCTTCTTTGAGAAAGTTTTCCATTTGGGCAGTTTCAGCCCTACTTTCAGTTTAATACTTATGGGGAGTTGCTTGAAGAGATGAATTCAACACTGCAGTCCGTCACTATCTGGATGCAGTTATTTTCATTCCCTCTTACTTCCTCTAGACCAACTGAATTAGGTTTAGGGAGTAACTTCTTGGCAAGGTGGCAAAATACGAATAATTGGGTCTATTCCTACCCAGATGTAGCAAAGATGCCACAGCATTCCAGGACCGTAAGAGCTTGATTTAATTCAAACTGTATTTCTCAGAATAATGATTAAAAATCCTGTCAAACATCACTTTTAGTGTATTTATCAAAATAAAGCTGTGAGGCCAAGATAACTCCCCCATTTCCTACTGGAATTAAAATAGGTGAGACAGAACCTTCTAAAGAAGTCTGGTGGTGCCTGGTATTGTGCTACTTCTCCAGCCCAGTGCTACAGCTGCAGTTTCTTCTGAATTTAACTAGCTGGAGTTCAAACAGCCTTCAGCTGAATTTTTAAAGTTGTCTTATAAACAGGAGCAGCCTCCTGATGGATCTCTAATACACATGTGAAAAATAGTGATTGTCCCAAAAACCTTTACAGTTTAACAGTGGCATTTAGAGTCTTGCTAGAATTTACTAAAATTAGAGTTGAACTAAATGGATTACAAGGTATAAACACCCCCCTACACACCTCAAACTAAACAAACAAACAATAGCAAAGATGAGAACACCTTTCAGGCCATGATTTTCAAAGAAATCACTTCTCAGGACACTGAATTGAGAATGGTTTGCAACTTCCTCTAATATACTGCCCAGAGCCCATGTGACTCTTAAGTGTTGACTAAATTCACTATCAAAACACCAGACCTTCTTGGTAGAAAACAAGAAGTATCTTATTTCACAGCATAAGCATGTGGAACAGGGAGTCAATAAAGAACAATTTATGCTACAGAAAATGCAGGCACATATTACACATGTGCTGTGACGATGCAAGATGTCTGATTCTGGAAATACGGAAGGAAAATTAAACCTAATATATGTAAAATCAAGACAAGAGTTCATTTCAGAGTGAGGGCAATAGAGAAGACAAAGTCTTACTGTAGTACAGTAGCTAAATTTCAGACAGTGTTTGAAAATCAGAACATGAAATCTTAATAATCCAGTCTAATAAAGAATTGCAGGGTCTGATACTTGAGACTCAAGCTGTTTCTTCAAGCTTGTTTGTTTTCTGGAAAGCCTTGGCTTATTGGAGATGTGTTTTCCACCTTTGTTTTCTCATGGTGTCCTCTGCTTAGACCACATTTGCGTTTGTGACTAGGGTTAGCCTGAAATACTCTGAAGTCCTTATGCAACTATTCAAAAATACCACTAGCTCTGTTATATTGCAGAGACCATAGTCTTAAAAAGTGGAGATTTAAAGGTTGATGTGCACTTCTTACAAATACATATATCTTGCATCTGTTTATAATAGATCAGAACTCTAATTTTGCACATATTTCGTAGCTTCTAAATGTTTCTGTATTGTATTTGTCCATGCATAGGTGTGACCATCACTGTACATTTATGCACCTTGGTACGTAATGCTGCATTCAGGGGATGCTGTCCTAGCTTTAAAATTACAGTTTCATTGCCTTCAATGTTCGTTTACTGGCAATGATTATCGAGTGTATTGAATTAACTATATTCCTTTATTTGAATAAAATCTGTTCGAAACAACACATAAAACTGATTTTCTGACTGAAAAACCCTGACTAAATATATTGTTATCTGCAGAGAAATCATGAACTAGAATAACTCCTAAAAAATGACCATAAGGGCACGTTTTACCCCAAAAATAGTTGTTTTCTGAAAACGATCTTTTAGTCTTTCTAAGTTTCAATAAACAATCTATCTCAGAGTTAACTTTTCTCGGTATTTCAGTGCTCTTTTTCATGAAACATTTTATTATGTATTGCATAGTCATGGAGGTATATTCTTCTGGTAAACATACAGAATTATGTTGTTTGTAAAGCCTATATATTATCTTAAAATTGTGTCAGAAACAGACATAACGTGCTTGTGGGACCTCGTGCGTGCAAATTTTGGCACTGTGAGTATGGGTATAACTACACATGCAGATGAGTGTATATGTACAGCTGAAATGCAGCTGGGAAGAAATGAACCTTCCTTCTTGAAAGCTTGGGCTTCAGACAGATGGGTTGGGCACTAAAGCTTCCTTGGGAGGGATGGGTTGCTATTTCATTACCATTTTGAAGTTGTTTTTTTTTTTTTTTAAGACTGTAATTTTGCTTTATTTTTCTTGTTTTTACTTTCAAACTACTCCTGTGTCTGATTTTGGTAGCATGAAGAATTGTTAGTAAGAATGAAGACTATATGAATAGGGTATCTACAACCTTATTTAGAAAAGAGGACAAGGCCTTCTGCGTCAGAGAAGTCCACTTCTTAAATTCTTCATGTATTGCATATTCTGAAATGAGTCAAGTCCTTATCATAATTGAGTGGAAGTGTAAGTATGTCTCAGGAATTTGGATAATTATCTCTTTCAGAGTTTCACAATGGAGATTTTAAAATGGAAAAATTAAAAGTCTCTTTGGTCAAATTAAACTTCCATTTGCTGGACTGGTAGACCTGAAACCGCCCCTGAGTGTGTCTCACTAAGTTGCTCTTGTCAGATAAGTCAATTTCCCTCCCCACCAGTATTCCAACAGTCTC
Source organism: Eulacestoma nigropectus (assembly GCA_013397775.1). Taxonomy (NCBI): domain Eukaryota; kingdom Metazoa; phylum Chordata; class Aves; order Passeriformes; genus Eulacestoma; species Eulacestoma nigropectus. Next base: position 420,990 of record VZTE01005753.1, read on the forward strand.
CCTATGCATCTGCTTCTAGTGAGTATTTTTGACAGATGGGGAGAGAAATGCCATTTTCTCCTGCATAATGTGGTGTGCAATATTGCACACAGACCTTTAAATTGTCTGTAAAGATTTATCTCTGATCACTGCAGTAAAATATCGCCTTATTTACAATTAAATGAAAATCTCTATTTGTCAGGCTCTCCCAGACAAGTATTTTAAATGTCAAAAATCAATTGTTTGCTTCAGATTCAACAGTTATTTGATTTAGTATCTCAGTGTTTGCAGGGGGCACAGGGTACACCAATGATAAAGTGAAAAAATGAAGCAATGTTCAAGTCCTGGAAGGTGCTGAGAATTTCCCCTAAAAGCCAGAAGAATGAATGGCACCTAGAAGAAAATTTTTAAAATAGAATGAAATCTAAAATAAATTTTAAAATTCCAAAACCGAACAATAAAAACGGCCCTTCAAAGCCAATGTTTTATGACATTTTGGAAATCATTCTTTTGTTCTCTGTTAAGTTACTTATAACAGAGTTAATTAGCAGGACCCTATGTATGCGTGCAATGGCATAGAATAATCTTAGCATGAATTAGTAAGTGAGAAATCCTGTTAAAATAGTGATTTTCTGAGCTATTGGGTGACAAACCAAATCAATCTCTTTGTTCCCCAACACAAACATAAAATTCACCATTGTTGTTGCAAGTGTGTATTTTTTTTTTTTTCCAGAATGGCAAGACTTGAGCTTTTGGGCCTTGCTTTCAATATTTTTATTGATTGGAAAATGAAGAAAAATAATTTTGCAATTAAAGTTGCATGAGCTGGTGAGGGTACTGATTCAAAGTACAAGCAGAATAAGGAAGATTTTTGAAATTAGCTGATCAGATCTGATCAGCTGATCAGATACAAGCTGAGATGATATTTTCGTAACATTTCTACGTTGAGATTAGGTTTTCCCATCTGTGGATTTCCTTGCTTTGTAATTAAGCTCTGTTTAGCTTGAAACATACAGTACACAGTAGCTCTTCAGTCTGCTTTTATTCATTAATGCTTTGTCACCTGGTAAGGATTCCAGCAAAGACTTGGTGGTAGACTTGGGTATGTGAAAGTAAATAACATAGTTAGCGTTAAAAGAGCATAATAAGAACATTATGGATTAGGCATTATTGAGGTGATAGCAGTCAACAGGTGAAAATGATATACCTGGAAAAAATGTCCACTTTTAAAGGAGCTTGCACATGGTTTTGCTTAGTTCACACTGAGGTACAGCTGTCTCTTCCTCTTGGGAGTAGTCAGCAAAGTCCCTCCTGAGGGTAGGTGCACCACTGCAAAGAGCTCCAGTGTGTTGTCTCAGTAAAAGTGTGTGACTAGATACATAGATAGATGTGTGTGTGTGTGTATATATACATATATACACACACCTTTTTGTAACAACTTGTTAAATGAAGGTGCAGGGTTTGTTGACTGTCTCTGAGCTTGCAGAGTGTGTAGCAACAAAAATGGGGAAAAGGGCATTTGGGAGAAAGCTGTGACATTCCCTGCCACTTGGTCACTCTTTTTCTGGCCATTCCTACTTCTCTGGCTAGGAAATGCTTTGTCAAGCCTCTGCAGAGATGTGGGGTTCAAGTGGTCTGCATATCAAGGCGCTTTGCAAGTGCAACAGAACCCCTGTTTTGATTACTTATGTCAAAATAAGTGATTGCCAGAATGCTAGGCAATAGGTAACTGGGGAGTCATGCCTGTATGCCAAGCTTTCTTGAAAAGCAGATTCGGGAATTGTTCGCCCTTGTGTAAATAAACCCTACGCTAAAATTGTTCAGATCTTGAAATAGATGAAGTTCAGCAGCTTTGATTTTTGGGGTATATAAGGGACATATTTAGCTACTTGGAAAGATAACACTGAAAAGTCTGGGGTTTTTTTTGGTGGTTGTTTATTGTTAAACAATAAACAACACACAAACCCCCCCACAACACAGACACAGCAAAAACCCCGTCTAATTTATGGCAGCTAACAAAAGTGATCTGTAACTTAAACCTAACCACCCCGCTAGTAGCTGAAGGATAAGCCTAAGCTAGTCTTGAGCTTGCTGGTCATGCTACGATGCCATGTGGCTGTTAGCAGGAGTACTTAGGCGTTAAGTGCTTGGCTGGACCTGAGCCAGAATGTGCTTAGCCCATTCTAGAATAGGATTCTAAATTACTACTGTATGGCAAGTGTTTGTGGGGAGAATTGAGAGTTCACTTAGCCGTGTTTGTCTCTCTCAGGGAGGCTACTTGGGTGCTGAGGAGCAGAGAATAAAAATGATAAAAGACAAAGTAGGGTAAGATATTCACCCAGACTTTGCCACTGCTGTGGTTTACCAGTCCTCCCATGAAGTGCTCATGGAGGCATAATGGATCTGATGCCAAGCATGATATGATTTTTATTGCAGGCCTGATGAAATCCTTTCATGTCTTATTACATAACCTGCAGTCTACCGTTTGTATGGCTATTCAGAGATATTTAAGATAACATGAATGAGGATATGATCTCTTGTAGAAAATCAGAATATTACCTGCCAATGCATGTGCCTAGCTGAGAGATGATGTTGTGCCGAGTGAAGCTCTGAGTTAGAGTTTCCATGGATTTGCAATTATGGCTTGTTTTATAATAATTTTTTTACTATTTAGAAGTTATAGGAAAATGGTCTGCAGTAATCCATGTAGCTGATTTACTAACATCAAGAAATAATGAAATAAAATAAATCCTGAAGACTAGAATCTAAAAATTTAGCTGTGAAGAACATTTTAATATGTCTGACTGAGAGGCTGAGGTCAAAATCTGCAACAATAAATAATGACAAGTCCATTTTTTTCCCCTAATAATAGCAATGTATTTTTTCTACTTTATTTTATATGCACGGTAAGCTGCAGATAGCTTTGCAAAAATGGTACGTGAGCCAAGCATACAAAGTACATGAAATATTTTATTTCCTTAGAAAAATAAAACTGCAGCATCATACCATGACATGGATTCAGTTGTAAAATTGTATTTGAAAAAATGCTATTCTCTCTGAGAAACAAAATGACTGTAACTCTGTCCAGCTTGCATAAACAAGCACTAAATCCTACTTAATTTTTGAAACTTACTACCGACTTTTTGCACAGGTAAGGTGAGGATAATAACAATGTCATGTTGCTGCTGGAAAGGTTTTTATCTATTACTTTTTTCTTTTGCTGCTTGAAAGGTAGGCCATCTGCCACAAAGTGTTCTGCATTTGTCTTTAGCCTGCCACCTGCAACTTTTAGTGAGACTTTTAAGTGAGATTCTGTCTGTCCCATCTTCTCACATGCTGGATTTCTTTAAAAGGAAATAGGATTTTTTTTTTTTTATTTTTTTTTTTTTTTTTGATGCTGACTGACTTTTGCAGAAGAATCTTTAGTTGCTCAAAATGGTTGCAGTTCCATATTGGCAGATTATATTCAACGTGGGTTATTGGCTTTTTTTTACCAGAGAAGGTATCTTGATCAGATGCTGTGCTGGAGATACAGCGATGAAAGAGATACTAAATCAGTGTCTCAAAATTATATAATCTCCTCTAGTGCTGGGGTTTACATTCATGACTGTGAATTAGCTGAAAATATGTAGATAGAAAGTACATTTTTGTAGGCAGGGAGATTAATTTTTAATTGAAGAAGTGTATCCTTATTTTGGTGCTTGAAATGAAACTATAACTCCCATTTCTAAACCCTATGTTCCGATCTGATGATTTTAGATATGAGAAATAAGTGTGTGTACCACACTGTGTCATGTCTCCATTACTGATTTGACCTTCACTCAGCCTACATCCCCCAAAGGTACTTTTTTAGTGTGCTGTCAGTGAACAGTGGATATAGGTTTAAGGTAACTTCTGAATAAAGGGATTAAGCTGCTCTTAAAAATCCACTGCCTTTTTTTTCAATGATATGGTTCTGAGGAGGAGCTGAGTGTGATAATTAATGGGTTGTTCAGTACTTACTATGATATTCTGGAACTGTGTGCCTGAATGGGAGCTTCATGAAAAGGAAGTATGAGAAATGCCAGGGTGTGGTTTGCAGGGAGGAAATCTTGATTGTTTTGAAGCTGATGAAAATGGAATGGTGGATTTTAGAGACCAGACTCCCTTATTTCGATATTGTTTTCAAATTTCTTGAATTGACAGTCCAGCTCCAGCAATATTCTTGCTGCTCTGAAATATTAACAATGGCAGCTACACCAAAATTTCATAGTAGGAATGCACAATACTGATGTAAGGGTGAGAAAGTTTTTGAGAATGTTGTGTGGAGATGGAATTACTGCAGAGACTGAAGCAGGCACTGTGACACAGGAACAAACTGTTGGTAATGAGTGGGAGTTCAAGTAAAGCACTGAGTGACTAGATCATAAAGTATAAATCTCACTCTATTTTCTTATCTCTGGCTGTTATTACTTACAAATGTAATGAGGTTGGTTGCAAAATTAACTTTCTGTGGAGGGTTCATAAAATAAACCAGAACAAAGTATTATTAGATGGGTGAATTTTATTTCAGTGTGTTAGATTGAATTAGAGTGTAATTTTTGCAGTCTGATTAGTATTTTAAACATGCCTGGGAATTAAGAAGAAGAAAGAAGTAGTTGTAACATTAAAAAGAGTTCTAAAGCAGCTTTTTAGAGAACACTTTGACCTTGAAAAACATAAAACGAGAACAAGTGTAAAATAGAAAGAAAATGATCCTGCTATTAGCACAAAATACTATAGCACAGTACTGTTCACAAAGTAAGAAAACAAAAGAGTAAAGAAAAGGGTAGATAAAAGGTCAGTATTCATAGTAGTCAGACACTTAGATCTATTAGTAAGAAATCATAGTCTAATTAATCGCAACATGGTTCAATTTTATTTTGAATCTGTTCTAAGCTACCATAAAAATTAAGGGTTTAAAGGGCCTGGAATAACTGACATTTGGAATTTTTGTTTTAAATATTTCTAAATGTTTCTGAAGTTAATGTTTTAGATACTCCAATTTAGCATCTTGTTTTATACGTACTATATCAACGGAAACACATTTCAGTGGCATTACCGCAAAGAATGCGAGATTGCAAAATGAGGAGCAGCTCCATTACTGCCCTAAACAAAAAGGAAACTGTCACAGCCTGAAATTTGTTGTTACAAAAGAGATCTCTCCCATGCTTCTCTCTTGAGCAGTTAGAATGTATATAAGAATGCATATATTGATTTCATATAGTTTCAAATGGGGAGAGTCCCTCAGGCTACAATATTGATTGAAGTGAACATAATGATTTGACTGTCAACATGAAATGAATATGTATTTATAGCTTACATTTGCTATTTTAAGTTTGGCTTCAAAGAAAAAAAAAAAGAGTTGTGGTTTATGACCATTTTCCTTAATAAGCTTGGTTTAATTGGGAAATAAATGTTTGGAAGGGGCATCCAGAGTAAATCCAATGACAAAGGCAACATTTAATTTTTATGGGGTTTTTTAGGGGGAGTTTCTGGGGGTTTTGGTTTTGATTTTTTTGGTTGTTGTTTTCCGGGGTTTTTTGTTTGGTTTTTTGGGATCTTGTTTGTTTTTTCTGGGTTTTTGGGTTTTGGTTGGTTTGTTTGTTTGTTTGTCTTGGGTTTTTTTGCTTTCGATTTCTCCCATATGTACTTCTACAAACTTTCAAAACTACAACAGTTTTTCTTGAGTTTTTTGGTAAAAAAATTGTTGAATTTGCACTGCTTTAGCCACAGATGGGAAATAAAAGTCTGTTTAGACTTAGTCTTGCCCACAACCCAATTTTTAGTTTGTCATCAGCTGAGGTATACTTTGTGATCTTTGTTATATGGTCTTATAGTAGAAAGACAATGCAGTTATTTCTGCAGGGTTTAACCTAAAACTTACCTCTAGCAGACTTCTTTATAGGATTTTTCTCCTTTTTCAGAACAAGATGCTGTTTCCTATGAAAATTGGAAGGACTGACAAGATTTCAGGAAACATACATCTTTTATCACCTATCTCATTCTATTAGTAGATATTACTTGAAAATGCTCAAATGTGATGTGGGCAGTGAAGGATATTTTGCAGAATATCAATTGGGTTTGTAAAGGTGGAAGGTTTGAATGGAGAGGTTTGGATTTCACAGGTTAATTAGTGTAGTTCTTACACCATATTTTCAAATGATGTCAAGTCGAAGCATGGAGTTACTCAGGTCTCTCATTTAGATCAAATTACTGATGGTGTCAGATTTAAAACTTTATTTTGTAGACAAACCAGTATGTTAAGCCACGGTGGTACTTAGCTGTTGTTTTTTTAGGAAACCTTACATATAAAATTACATACAAATCTGATAACATCTACGACATATTTGTTCAAATCAGATGATGTTGACCAGTCTCTTTAAATGTATTAAATGAAAAATGCATACAGAAATCCATTGCTTCCAGTAATAGGTCTAAAGATTTTTAATACATGCACATAACATCCATACAATGCCCTGGAAAACCTGTTTTTCCCTTAGGTAAAGAAAAAATCTGAAGCTGGGGCCATGTTTTGAGCTAAGAAGTAGCTGCAGAACCATAATGGGCAGCAAGCCAACTTGTCCATTTTATTCTATTTCTGAGAAATTTGCTCAAATTTTGCTAGTATTTAGGTCTTAGTATTAAAGCAGAAGATATAATTTTGTTTGCAGTGGTTAATCTTTCTAATATACTCGGCCACATGAAAGTAATAAAGCATCATAGGGACATAAACACAGAATTCTTGCTTGCAAATGTGGGTGTTGAATAAACATCAAATTAGTTCTGGCTGTGAGGGTAAAAGTAAATATTCCTATCGCATACGGAACACTCTGCCAAGCATTTTCTTCTTGCAAAATACTGCTGGAAGGAGCTTTTCTATTGATTCTTCATATTTTTAGTTTAAAATTTCTGAATTCTGATTGGTAACTATTTTTGGTAAATTAAATTTGCAATACCTCTTAAATTGAATAATCGTGAATCTTGTCCTGTCATCTTCAGGGGTCTCTTTAGAAATACAACCTTGTGTTTTTCCTAGCCTTTCTGTTTTCTGGTACAGCCTGTATACAAGTGCTGAATTTAGCCCCATCCTTGGTCAAAATACAGTAGTGAAACATGTTTGGAAGAAATAAGTATTCCAACATAATTTTCAGACTGTGTATTAGGACTTGGTTCTTTCTCCAATGATGTAATCTAATAGTGTTGGGAAACTTTAGTTAATGCACAAGAAGATATTTCTCTTGTGTCATGCATGAACTTTGTGGGGGCTGGAGTGATTTCAGTTGACTTCAAGTTGGGAAGCAATTGTATCATCAGTATTTGACTCTGTTTCGTAGCAGTTTCTCTTAAGCGAGGCTGCAACAGGAAGGTGTTCCATGTCTCCATGCAGCTGTTGCTTAGAGGGATTTCCCTAGGTCAAAAGAGCCAGGATTAGGTTACATGAAGCTAATACTACTTTCTTTTCATAGACCAATGTTGATTATGATAGCAGACATGACATTTTTGGAAAGTCAGCAGAATATCCCATTTATAGATTCAGTGGCATATCTTTAACAGAGCAGTGCACTTTTAGAGACAGTGGATTAAACCGAAACTTTTGTGCCTTGTCAAGGCCAGAGTTTAGAAACTTTCTTCAACAAAATCATTTATAGGCTGTTTAATCTTGTTTGCTAGGCAACTCTTCCTTATCTGTCTTTGGTTTTGTTGTTGAATGTCTAAGGATACACCTCCACTTTCTATTTACTTCAAATGTAAATAAAATATGTAGTGAGCCTGGAGAAACATCTATTGGGGAAATCCTTCCCTACTGTTTTGCTCTTGATGTAGCTGAAAAAATCTTGAAATATAATGAAAACCACTCTCAGAACACCAGAGTACAGTGAATTTTTTAGAAACCATATGAAAGTTTGTCAATACTTTTAATTAATCTGAAACAGCCTTACGGTTTCAGTTTCCTAAAGTTCTGCAGTGTTTTGGGGATTGGACGAAGAATTGCGTATGCACGGATGATGTGGATAATTTTTGACGTGGTGAATAACCTTTTCATGACATCATTATTTGTTCATGGTAAGGTGATTTCTGTTCTTTGTAAAGAGTGTTGTTGTTAAAGATGCTAGAATAATCTTACCTAAATACATTATTAAGTGTTGATACTGGAGAAATTGAGAGTCCTATGCATGGCTCCATAAAAAAAGTAAGGATTCTTCTCTGCCACTCTCTATTACAGCATCATAGATACTTTAGGATTAAACTGTAGAGCTGAAATAATTGATACAAATTCACGTTTACTATGAAGAATTTTAAATTAATTCATCTACACAGTAAGGATCACCAAAAATTAAGGAATAATTCTGGAAAACAAATCTCTAGTCTTCTGAAATGAGAACTCCAGCACCACTGCAACAATTTTTTTCAACATTTGAATACAAGAGCAAGTTTGAGTCCTACCTAAATCTTAGAGTTGGAGTATTAATTGTAGTTATCTTTAACTGTATGTTGTCTAAAAGAAATTAATACTTTTTTTCTCCTCCACTCAAACATTTTGTACAGCAATAGCAAGAAACCATGGTTTTTATCACTTAAATGGTCTTTCCATCCCACCTCCACTCATGTTTCAGCTGTGTGACAGCTTTTAAGTAGTTAGAACTTACTGAGCTTTGAGATCTCCATCTCCAAACCACTTGGTGTAGAACTTGAGCAAATATGTTTAAACTTTCCTCAAGAGGAGTCAGCTTGAGTGTCTGAACTTGCCTCAAGAGAGTGTTTAAGAATCACTCTCGATTACAAAGTTCCCAAAGGTAGACAATGTTCAGTAGTCACCATTTTTGTCTGTTGAGCTGAGCCTTAGAAAGGGAAAAGGGAAGTTTTTTGAATCTAGTGACTTTAATATCACTGGGGTTATATAATATGCACTGTTAGTTTTGCAGTGTTAGCTGCTATTAAATTTAATCTAGAGTTTAGTTCATTAATCAAAGACTGTTTGCAATCCTGAGTGAAATAATTCATGGGCAAGAGACAGAAGCCAAAGAATGAACTAGAATTCTGTTTGGCAAAATTTAATCATGCTAGATGGCAATGAGAGATATTTCTTGGGTAGCATCTGTGCACTTGGGAATGTAGGATGTTGAATTGCACAGAAACATCATGCTGTTGATTATAACAGAGGTAATGATAATGTGCCACCTTTAGAGAATAGCTTCAAATGGTCTTTAAATAGAAAGTAAAAATAAGTAGTTTCTGCCAAATAACACAGTAGTGTAGCTTCAGGTATCAGTGTCAGGCATAAGAATACTGGGATTGAGAGTACTAAAATACTTTCTCCTTAGAAAGTACTTCACAAAGCAAATGGCTGTATGAACATGTCTTCATTTTAAGTGAATAGAATATTCCTTTCACTTGTATATGCTAATATTTTTCTATTCCTGATAAAAATACTGTCTTGATGGTCAAACTCTGCATGTGTTCGCCACAATGCTGGTAGAGCAGTCAGTCCATTTTCACAGACTGACCCTTCAAAATTTCAGCACAGTTGGCAGCATATTCTGCTGTTGCAGATCGTGTATCAATCTTATTTTACCAGTAGCCTCTTTCTGTGTTTTGCACTAAAACCTGAAAGCAGAAGGAAAGGTGAAGATTCTTGGCTCTTCCTCCAGAGAACTCTGAAATTGTGCATGGTTGTTGCAGGATTTGTTAGCAGCTGTTAAGCACTAATTCTAATACCTTAAAGCAAACAAGAATTTGCAGAATAGTTAGAGGGAAAAAAAAAATCAGTGAAGTATCAAAGATATTTGGTAGTCATGTAGAGAATGCAAGTTTATGTTTCTGTTAGATCAAACTGTGCATTGGCAGGTTTGTTAGTGTACAGTGATTGGAGATTCACAACACATTCCTTTTTTGAAAAGGTAACTTATATGGTTAACTCCTTAGAGATTGCAGTAAGTAGTTCAACGTGCACATGGTAAGAATGTTCATGGTGACATAGAATAAAAATACCTTTGATAAGAAGCTTTCGAGTGCAGGACGTCTAAAAATGCCAATTCATCAGCTAGCATTCATTTATCTTATAGAATATATTAGTACAGGAAGAATGTGCCCGATGTCTGTAGGTTAACTAGTAAGTTTGCATGCATTAACATCTCTGCACTTGCAACTCCTTGCACTTAAATCATTTAACTTAAGGTCAAATCTCTTACAGTTTGTGAATGCCTTTTAGATAAGATACGTGTACCTAAAACTTTCCAGTTTCCAGTGTAAAGTCAGGCCTGATTCTGCTGACGTTAGATTGGCCCCCTGACAGAAGCCTTGGGACAAGGTGGCAGCCTGAAAAATGTCACAACTATTCATTAAAGAATTTTTAGCAAGTTACTCTTTGGTCATCTACTACATTGTTGCTCTACCTGGTGTCTGTGACCAAATCAGTATTTGGCTTACTTTTTGGAAATACAGGTTCTTGCTTATGGCATAACTCTGAAATCCAAGACAGAAGTAAAGATCTTATTTTGAGTTCTTTGTCTCTAATGTCTTGTTTCATTTGGGTAGTACAGAAGGCAGTCTTCAGCAAGGTGAGGTTTAAAGATGATGTTTCTGCTGGTGAAATGTAAGTAATTCTTTCAAAAGCAGAGAATTGCATCTAAAAAGGGTACAACTAGATAGTTCTTTAATTTGATGTGGAAATGTGGGCCTGTGTTTTAGCAGAACTCTATGCCTTATAGCAGCTGCAAAGTGAGATTGCTACTGCATGTGACAGATATAGGGCAAAAACTTGATGCTGTGAAATGAAACTAAAGTGTGACCTGCAGGGTACTGGTCAGCTGAATTACCCACACTTTTACGAGATTCTAGAAGAATGGAAGATTTTTATAGTATGAAAGACTGCAGTTGTATTTACCTTTGTAAATGTTATTTAAAGAGAGTTCTTTTTCTTATGTCAAAAAAAGATATGTAGAAATCCTTCATTTAATGATTTGTAATAATTCTACCACAGCTTTAAAATGTTGATTGGGGTTTTCTTTCTTAATTGATGTAGGTATGTGTTCTAAATTCAAACACACACAAGCAAATGTAAAAAATAGACATGTATATTGTAGCCACTGGACAAATGAGAGAGTATGGAGCAGGGAGTTCAAACCATCTCAGTATTATGTGGTTTAAGAAAAACCTGTCAACATCAGGCATATGTATGATCTCTTCATCTTCTTCCTCCAAGTCCTTCAAGAAAATAAAGTCTTGTACATGCAAATTTCTTTATGAAGCTGTTTCTGTATTAAGCAAATGACTGCATTAGTGTTTCAATTCAAAAGATGTGACATTTGATCTTGCAGCATGTCTCATCAGACCACAATAACTGGAAGCAGTGGCAAGTGGAAGTGACAGCCCCTGCCAGACCACAGCAATACAGTAGTGTTATAGCTCAGTAACAAGGACAATAATGCGTGTCATGCTTGTTAGACCTTTTTTTTTGTAAGAACTTTTTACCTCTGGTTTGATACAGAGTAAAAGTGGTATTAAATGCTAACAGTGCCAGACTAAAGTCTGATTTTGATATAAGCTGAGAAGCCTGATTTTCAGAATGATGACTAATTCTGCCCTCAAGTTTTGTGCTCTCATTGTCGTCGCTCTGGATAGGCACTGGTGCTTAATAAGCCTAACAATCCTATTATAACTGGTATCATACCATCCTGTGTCACAGCCCCTCAGAAAGTCACTGTCTTGTGATAAATGCATGCAACATGATCTTTGTTGTGACTGCAAACCAATTAAATCCAGACAGATGATTAAAAAGAGGGGGGGAAAAAAAAAAAAAAGCCTTGGCCTTATGATTGCTTTTGAGGGGTAAAACCCCAAACAAATTTGCTTGTTACAGGTTTAAGTAGCTGTTGTGGCACCATTGCAAGTCTGCAGTGCCTTTGTGAAAGAAGGTAACAGGCTGGAGGGAAGTGGGAGAAAGACAAAATGAAGTACTCTTATGTAAATACAGCATGTCTCAATTAGGAAAGCGAAGTCAAGAGATGCTGGGAGTACTGAAAGGGAGTGAAGAGCCTGTTGGGTTTAGCCATACAGAGAATAAGATGTTTTATGGTTTTCTTGGGATATTATGAAATCGTGTGCTTTATGCCATCAATGCTGTTATTGTTTGTACTGTTGGGCCACCCAGAAACCCTATTAATAGATAGTAAATTAATTCATTATTTAATGAGCCCCTTTTCTGCTGTGCAAAAGGACAAGTATCAGTCTCTTTGAGGTAGAGGCTTTTTTCTAAGTATTATAGGAGAAAACAAATAAATGGGATATATGAAGCTGTAGTCTCAGTGCCCTGCATAACCATTGTCAACTTTAGGTCTGATTTTGCAGGCAAATTGCTTGAAATTCTTTGAACATCTCTTGATGACAACAAAGATGGTAAAATAAGTTTTGGCAAATCTTGTAGATGACATGTCAAAACACATTCCCGCTTGCTGTCTTTTTAGAAAGTATTGATTTTATTGTGTGTGTGCATCGCTGTAAAGAAGATTTATCTGAAGAGGATGTCAAGATGATGGTTATGCAAAGGCTCTCCCTGAGAGGAAGGTCAGCAATGGAGAGGTAAATGGAGTCTTTCAAGCTGTTTAGTGGGCAGGTCAGAAATGGTAATCCCAAACACAGGTATGGTTCACACCACAAGAGATTTCAACTGTGAGAGTAAATAGCTGCATTTTGAAGGTGGGTTTGATATTTACAACAACAGCAATAAGAAGGATGCTCCAAGTGTTATGCTAAGTGGATAGCCTTGTCAACACGGAACTGGATTTACAGTCCTTAGATTATATTCATCAAACCTATGAAAACAAACTTGTGGTTCAGAGGTAAGTTGATGGAAGAAACATTTTGTGAAGCTGAAAACCATACAAACAGATTTAATGTAGAGGCGTTTCCTCCTCACTGTTAACCAAGATTTCTTTTATCAGTGGTGGCATGACTGCTTTTGAACTCTTGCAACTTTCTGGATATATTTTGAACAAAAAAATTGTTTAACAACTTCCTGATTTTTTTTTCTAATTAGACCATACTCTAACGACTGAACGTGCAGATGAAAAGGATGCGAAGATCTCATTCTAGTCATGAATACTCTTTTTTTTTTGGTACTGTTTCGATTTTCCAAGCTCAGAAAGGTCAGGGTTATTCAGCTTCCACTTGGCCTCCTTCTCTGAACAAGTAATCCACATTTCAAACACATTACAAAGTCTGGCTCTGATAAGAGGCATTGAAGAGAACAACAGAATTCCAGCACATTACTCTGACTTGACTGCACCAATTACAGGACAGGCATGAACAAAAGGCAGTAATGCTCTTGGGAAGGAGGCTTTCCCATATGGATGTGTGCTGAGGCAAGAGCATTGTTGACTTTACAGTCCTCTTTGATAAGTGATCAAGAACTATTATGTTTCTGTATACTGGCACAAAAGGGAAAATTTAAAGAAAATCAATGTTATCACCTTTTATTGTTGGGGTTTAATTACAAATCACCAAATCACAGAATGTGCTGAGTTGTAAGGGACCCACAAGGATCATGGAGCCCAGCTCCTGGCCCTGCACAGGACCACCCCAAAAGTCAATTACAAAGGCTCTGATATAGCTGTAATAGGTATGTGAATGAGATTCCTAGCAGGATAGGAATGGTGGGCATGGTTTTAGTGGGTTTGTTTCCTGGTTAGAGGGATTTGAGGGGTGGAGGGGGTTATGAGTGTTTCTTAGGGACTGCTGTTACAAGCTAGGTGTTAAGTGAGCATAGTTTTGCTGAGGAATGCTTGCTGTTGTTTGAACTATTGGCAACCAGATGGATCTCTACTCCTGAGCCGGGTCACATCTGTATGCATTTATAAGAAGTTAACAGATTTATTTGTTACCAAAATTGTTAAGTCTTGCAGGCTTACTGTAAGTAGAGTACACACAGCAACTAAGACACAGAGTCATCTTAGTAATAGGGTTAACTTTTTATTAGCATAAAACAGACAGGGAGCAATGACATTGAATCTTCTTGAGCAAAAAAAGAAAAAAAAAAAGAAGTTTAACTTACTTGAACTTTCGCTGTGAAAAGTAACAGATGTTGGAATTAAATTTATGTTTTAATTTTTTCTCCCATAATTTTTTAGGTATTCACTTATGGTAATGGGTTTTTTAAGTATGGAGATGCAATTGGGGCTCTGGGGAATTCATTCAGCTTTCTCTATTATTTAGTAATTTGAATTGGATATTAGAGCAAGGATTTTTTTTCTTTTTTTTTACATTAATAGTTAAACTAGAAAAGCAATAGCTTATAATAAAATTTTTACTTTTTCTAATTATAAGATCTCCTTGTAAGAGTGTAGTTTAATTCTTGTTTTATTGTTACTCTATACAAAAGCTACCTTAACAGAGAAAATATAACAGCAAATTAAAAAGGGGAGAAAATCCTCCACAACCAAACTGACTTTGGTATTCTTACAAAATATTTTTTTTATTAGATTCATGTTAGCTTAAGCAGAAAGCAGGTTCTCACACTGTACTTCTGTTATTAGATTTCCATGTGCTTGATTAATAATTTTAGCTACTGTTACTTCAGATTTTTTTAAAGCGCTCTTTTGGAGGATTCTGCTGCAATTTCAGACCAAGACATGTAGTCTGCAGATACTCATATAAGTATAGATCAGTCTACAGCCATTCACAAAAGAAATGGTGCATGAACAATATGAATTCACAGAGGACCTGTGAGGAGAAAATTACTTTCCTGATGAAAAATGAAAGCAAGGGAGGAGAAATGAGGTTGAGGCATATGAGATTAAACCTTGCTCTTCTAATATATAGAATTTTGTCATTTGTTAATAAGGCTCTAAGAACTTGCCAAAATTATTTCTTCATTAGAATGCCAGTCATACTTCAACCCTTTTCTTCCTGTCTCCAAAAAAGTTTAAGAAGTGACAATTAATATTTGTGTAGTATCCCAGCTTTTAAGCAAAGTATATCTTTCGCATTTTTTGTAGTGTGTATGGCCCTAAATTAATGAGTAATGCACAGTATTTGCCTAAAAACAAATCTACAGCTGCAGACACAAGAAATAAAAAATCAGTGTCATGGTGAAATATTTCATTTTCCTCTTTTTTTTTTTTTTTTCCCCCCCCACAAAAAAGATTTGGAATGCATTGGGTTCTTTGAGTCAGCTGAGATACAGATGGAGCCAGTCAAATGTGGAGCATGGCCAGCATTCCCAAAAAATGTTTTCAGTCTATTTTCTAGTCAATAATTTTCATGGGAAAAGAATGAAGATAGCATTGATGGTAGTGTCTTCCCTACAGAAAGCAGAGAGGATGGAATATTTCCATGGTGAATTAAAATGCACACATTGCTGAGCAATGAAAACAAATTAAGGCAAATTCAGTAACTTCATTTTAAAAGTAACAGTGAGCTTTAATTGTCATAAATTCAGAACTAATTAAAAACATGTTGACAAAAATTGGACCAACAGCTTGTCATTTTCGAATCTAAGTGAAATGCAAAGTGCTGAGAATAAATTACAGGGTTTGAATTCGGTTCTTAAGTTTAGTGCATTTGCTGCATGTATAGGATGTTTCAGGATCTTTGGGAGGGAAGACAGTAGAAAATTATTCAAAAATATGTTTTCATGTGGCTAGTATTTTGCAAATAAGCTCTGAACTTGATGGCTAAACTTTAAGAACTGGAAATATTTGTCAGTGATTGGGTCTAGATGGGTAATTCAGTCCTATTTTAACTCCATGCTGGGCGAGAACTAGGCACGTGCCATCTCTTCTCCTCCTTCACAATATATAAGAAGGAAATAAAACAGGGGATATGGACTCTAATATGAAGCTCCAAATGGTCCAGATGGGTCCCAAATCTGGATTATTAAATAAATAGAACCACAAGATGTGCTGTGGCACATAAACTGCCCCCTCAGTATGTTCCCATCTGCTCTGATAATAACTAGGTGTAGTATAAAAAGAAATATTAAAATCCCCAGAGGTTAACTATTTCAGGATTGATAAATTACCAAAACCTAGAATCATATAATGGTTTGGGTTGGAAGGGACCTCACAAATCATCTGGTTCCAACCCCTCCATCATGTGCTGGGATGCCACCCACTAGACCAAGTTGCTCAAAGCCTCATCCAGGCTGGCCTGGAACACTTCCAGGAATGGGGCATCCTCAACTTTTCTAGGCAACCTGTGCCAGTGCCTCACCACCCTCAGAGTAAAGGGATTCTTCCTAATATCTAATCTAAATCTCTCCTGCTTTAGTTTAAACATGTTCTCTCTTTTGCTGTCCGTATCTGCTCGTGCAAGAAGTTATTCTCCCTTTTTTTTTTTTTCCCCTTAGGTACTGGAAAGTCCTATAAGGTCTCCCTGAAGTCTTCTTTCTCCAGGCTGAACAACCTCAATTCTCTCAGCCAGTCTTCACAGGAGAGATGTTCCAGCCATCTGAGCATCTTTCTGGCCCTTCTCTGGACCCCTTCCAGCAGGGATCCAAGAGGGTCCACATCCTTCTTGTGCTGAGGACCCAAAGATGGATGGATCACTCCAGGTGGGGTCTCAAAAGGGCAGAGTAGAGGGGTAGAAACACCTCCCTCGACCTGCTGGCCACATCTCTTTCGATGCAGCCCAGAACACAGTTGGCTTTATCAGCATATGTTGGTTAATTAACATGGTTCCTGAATGTAAGGAAAGTATTATTCTAGGGAATAGAGAAGGTAAATCTTCAACCTCGAATCTTCAAAATGTAAACCTTTGTATATGCAAGGTTTTGCTGCAACTCTCATATGACTGCGATGCCCTTGCAGTTGGTATTTCACTTCTTTCTGCTCAGCAGGAAGATACATCCCCACTAATATTCTGAATTAAGTTCTACATTAATATGTACACGCTTAAGACATGCCACAGGGTGAGTAACTGCAGAATTCAGAAGTTTTTTCTTAGGTGAGGTGGCATGCTTGTGTGTCACAATATACTGCAAACACTGGGCACTACTGCTGTGTAAGTCTGAAAGATCTTGAAACTAGGACCAAAAATACCGCAGATTTTTAAAAGTATAGGCTGATCCAAACATCCTTTCATCGCTACTCAACTTCAATGAAAGGCTTATGCCAATATACTCAATGTCTCTTAAAATACAGCCCTAAATTAATTAGTGAAGTGCTCTAGGGTCCATCCTAACACAAGGTGTAAATTTGCAAGGCCTGTACGTGAAGTACAAGGAGTGATAGGACGCAGAGTAAAAGCATGTGATTATTTTACTCTTTTAAATAAATCAGTGGCAAGCATACCGGTGTGGGATTTTGTTCTCTGAGCCAATTACTTGTTTATAATTGAAATTTCCTGAATGACTTTGCAGGCTTTGGCATCCTGTAGTGAGACCTCGGCAAATGAATAAGAACTATTTATACAACTAGTAGAAAGGCATAGGAATAAAAGCATGTGTAGCGAAGGACAGAATAAAGTTGTTCATGCCTTCTTTGCTGGTTAATGGTCTGGGTAAATCTCAGAGTAAATTTAAGTGCCTAACCAAATTTTATCCTGTCTTCCTTTCAAGGCACTGCATTGCTCAGTGACTGCCCTGAATAGAGTAAAATAACACAATTTATCAGCAACGAGGAATGGTTAAGAACTTGGTTCATTAAAATACCAGCTCTGATGAATTACACAGCCCTATGTGAAGGATGGCGTCCCTATCCCTAGGAATGCCAGTGGAAGTTTGAGGTCTGAGTCTTGAGAACTATGAGTATCATATTATCCAGTTAATTATTTTAAATCAGTTATGGCTAGTATAGAAATGTACTAACACTCTAGCACACCTTACAAGATAAAATTAGAATTATGTGGGGCTTTTATGTATACATATAAGGCTGTATTCAACAATGTAAAAGCAGGGCTGTATTTTCTCACATACTTCATGGCATAGCTGTTTTTTTGCTAACTTGCTGCATTAAGTTGTCAGTCTCAGGCAAGAAATGAGTTACTTCATTTGAGGTATAATGAATACTGTGCTTAAATTATCTTTTTTTCCAACAACAAAATACTTAGCTGAGAAAATTTAGTATAAGAAGGTTCATACAAGGAAAGGTTTTCCAGTATTCTTATGCACTTTAGGGTAGTTGACCTTTAATTAACGAGCCT
This sequence comes from Eulacestoma nigropectus, assembly GCA_013397775.1. NCBI lineage: Eukaryota > Metazoa > Chordata > Aves > Passeriformes > Eulacestoma > Eulacestoma nigropectus. Next base: position 439,128 of record VZTE01005753.1, read on the forward strand.
CTCAGTGGTGCACCTTACTGCAAAAATAACCAAGATGTATACTTTTAACATTTGTTCATAATAATCACCACTGAGTTTGCTAGTCCTGTGTATTTAAAATAACCATAAAAGATTTTCCAATACCTCTGACTGAATGCACTTTTATATACTATAAAGGCCTTTAGCAGCAAGTGTATTTAGTGACTTTTTGTTCAGTTACCATGGCAACTTTGAACTTTCTTTAGCTGTGAAAAAAATCACCTTTTTTTTCACTATCAAGAAAAAGTGTTTGGTTTTGAGCAAGAAGAAAAAATGGACATTGTTTATCAGATGAGCTTGTATATCTTAAAAAATCTTTTTCAAAATACCTTGAATATTTTTAAATTTAGAGATCTAAAAAATGACTGAAATGGAGAGGAAGCAATTAATTTAGTGAAAATTAAGAAAGTTCATAACCAGGGAACACTATATAGATATATATCTATATTTGTATACATACTCATATATATACAAATGGGAATTAGGTTGCATTCATATAATAAATTAAAGTTCAAATGTTATCTTTGTAGTGTGATCCAGTCCAGATATTGGAGAATTTAAGGAAAAAAAAAAAAAAACTCGAGACATAACCAGGTTTTTATTAGAGCTGTACTTTATTAAGCCTCTTATTTTCGTGTGAGGGATATGAGTGTAAGCATAAGACTTGAATAGAGTAGAAATGTGTAAGAATCCCTTGATTGTGGGGTCTTACTATGGGAAAATATTTAATGTAATGCAGGAAACAAATATTCTTGTGGTCACATTGCATAAAAATAGTACAAAGATATACTTGAGGTTTTCATGGTCTTTAACATCAAGCATCTTTATTCACATCAACTTGAGAAAATATTGATAGAAGCATTCCTTTGTAGCTTTTTTTTTTACTATTTGGAACATAAAGATTTATATCTGGTAATTTGGAATTATCTTTGTGATGGTTATCAAGGCAATATGTTAGTAAGCAATTAAAATGTATAATCAGAAATTAACATAGGACAAAATCCCTGGCTTGGCAGTATAAAGCCTGAAAGCTTTCATTAATTCCTGCTTGCCTTTATTATATTAAACATTTTTTTTTTAATATTCTTTTGATGAAAGCCACATTGCTTCTACTTACAACACAGGTACTTTTGTGATACTATAATAGAAAATGCTCTGATGTAGCGAACCAAGGAAAAATAAGACTCTATGAGCTACCTCCAGCTCCATTGCTTTAAAAGGGTTCATGTAGTCAGCAAAGTTCCACTGGTTTTACCGTCTGGCGAGTTCACTCCATCAAGTTTCTTCACCTTTCTTTTTCTCCTCAAAACTATTTAAAATATGAGTTTCATTTTTGTCAATCATGTTGCTAATGAGAAATAAGAAAAAATATTGGCTGAGATGGGGGATAATTAAAAAAAGAAAGCAGTAGGCGTTTTTTCTTGGTGAATGATACAAAACTGTATTTGATGTGAGGGATAGACGAGCAAAAACACTTGTATTGTCTATTAGGGAAAAGGTCAAACCTTAATTTTCAATGACTGACTTAGATATACAAGCCATCTTTATTCTAAATGAACTATTTGGGGATTGGATATTCTTGATCTAAAACAGTGTGGAACGTACCTGATCCTGTGCTGCAGTGGGAAAAAAAAGTTGTTAGTTGGGTTTTTTTCCTCAATGTTATCCTGTGATGGTAGTCCAGACAAGTACAATAACACTTTTTTTTTAATCTAATATATACCACTCATGCTTCAAAAGCCCAGAATTTGGGGATGATGTTTGTCCAAGACACAAGCTTTTGTTCCTACAAGGACCCACATTTTCAGATTCTTTATGAGAAACTAGACATCTACTTGAGGAAAAAGCCCCAAAATTAGGACTAGATTTTAAGATTAGTTTTAGTGTGTAGTTGTTACACAGCCTAAATATTTGTACACAAAATACTTAGATGTGGCTAATGCTTCCAACATCTCACTCCAGAGTAGATTGTATTAGCTTCTGGGATATAATAAATCCACTGGGCCCAATGCCTGAATTAACATAATAATTAAAGTTTCAGCACATTATTGTAGGTCACAGTAAGAAAATGTTTAATCTTTCTGCATTCATCTGTGTACATTCAAGGCATTGGGAGGTCTACAGAGACTGAATTAAATTTAAGTGTATCAGAAATGAGCAGGGTGTTTTAAGAAAAATGTGAGAAAGATTTAACTTTGTTGGGAGCTGTTCATAATTGGTTTTGTTCTAACAACAAAAGATACAGCAAAAATTGGGTCACTACCCAAGTTACAGCTCAATTAATGAGAGAAAGCTGTGGGTGTATAGCAGCCAAAACACAGAATTATCCTGCATCTGCCCACTTGAGGATTTGGGGTTTGTTTGGTTCATAGATCATTGTCTGTGGTCAGCTGTGCCTGTAGGAAAAAAACAAGTGCTGGGCTGGAGTGAGTAAACACAGGATGTAATAGATCATCTAAAAGTTACCTTACAAAATTAGTAGAGCATTAAGAGAATGAAAATGTGCTTTTCCAAACATAATTCTAGGCTCAAAAAATTGATGACATTGACAGGAAGATATAATGTCATTTTATGAGCCTTGAGAGAAGCCAAGGAATATTAAAACTTCACTTGTCCTGGCACTACTCACTAGCCAGGGAGAAATATCTGGATGCTGATTATTGCACCACCAGAAATGGGTCAAGATGCAGCTTGTCTTGAAACCAGTTTGGAAATCCATGGTAAATTCCTGAGTTTTAATAGAATCTTTAGCTGCAGTTTTCCTTTATTCTGAAGCAGATTTTGGTTAATACAGGGGTAAATGGATTTAGTCATTTAACGGCTAATTTCCCGTGCTAGGCATCCACTTGACAAAAGGACTACAACCCAGAGGGGTGAAGAAAAGTTCTGTTTGTGTTACAGTATTCTGAGGAGCCAGGGCAGGCTGCTGTTCAGCTCTTCTTTGTGCTTGCACAAAAAGCCTCAAAAAGTGGAAGATGAGGATAGAAAATAAAAATGGGGAGCCTGAAGCTGCTTGAATTAGTCTGTGTTTCTTGTATGGCAGCACGGAAAAGTTGCTTATTAACTCAATATTGGGGAAGTAGGGAAGTAAGTGAGAGGGGTGTAGCAGGAAAAACGAGAGCTGCGGGAGCTGCCCTTGGATACATCAAGCATTCCTAATTTCGTGGCTAACAGACTGATGGATGTTGCCTGCTTTTGCTTATGAGATGGAAATACTTCAGTCTGTGTATCGTCTCCATAGCCCCAGACTAATGTACAAACAAATAATCCTTGAATAATAAAATAATCAAATTATCCTCCAGTTAAATTGTGTTTTACCCCTGAATTTCAGTTTAGGAATCCAATGAAAATGAACTTGGGTAGAAGAGAATTAAGAAAAAAAAGGACTGCTAGTCTGCAAATTTCTAATTTAATGACAGTTAAGCAGAATTCTCAATGATGCACATACCTTTAATTTTAAGCGATTTACATCTGTACCACTGTTTCATTTGAATACTGGGATATAGTGTTACCTCAACAACAGAACTGATGGGCGGGATTCTAAAATACTTTAGACACAGCTTCCTATTAGTTTTGAATCCACACTCTTAGGAAATCTGTAGGGTGTAGGAGCCTTGGGGAGAAATATAGATAATAATTACAGAATGATTTCTTCACAGATGCAGTAATTCCCTTTCCTGGAAGTTCAGAAAGGTTTAAATAATTTTGTGAACATAATAACTGACCTGATGATGGATGCTAGTGTGTTTTGTCAAGAACTCTTAAATTTTAATTAATTTGAAGGTATACAGAGTAATAATCAAATAGCTTTAGGAGTGTAATGACATGTACTCAGAATCAAATATCTGCTGTATTGTGCATAAAAGGCTTTACTTATTTTCTCAGGGTGCTATAAAATGAGGAGGAACTTTAGAAAAGCAAAACTATATTCAGCGACACAAAGGAAACAGTAGGGTGGTAGAAGGTGGAATTAATAGCCTGCGTAACTCAGAGTGCAAGCATTTTCTGTGTATTGATCCTGTCACTCTGGCTATGGCACGATGGCATTTTCCTAATGTAATAAATGTAAAGCCTAACCAGCCCCTGGGGCTGTACATCTAAACAGCTGATGGGTAATTACAGGAGACCTATGAGGCACAGGTGGGAGAGGAAAAATGGAGGCTGCTGGTGTTCCAAGAGCATTGGTGTTCAAATAATGGTTTGAAGCAAAATTTCAGTTACTCTATACTGTAGAAGGGAATTTTTTTTTTTTTTCTGAGGGGAAAAGAAGGGGTTTATTACATTGAAAGTTTGCATAGAATTTTTTCTACGCTGCACTATTTGTGTGTGAACAGTCAGTCTGGTTGTAGTCCTTGCTCCTGATTCCTGTGTGGTTTCGTGTGGGACCAGCAGTCATACTCAAGCTGTGCAGGAGGAACCAGCTTGTGGTCCCTGCTGTTGTTGACACAGGCTTCAGTCTTTCATATTTTTTCCACGTTGGTTAGGAGATAGAAATGATTGGAAAATAGATGTCAGTTGCCAGAACATTTGGCATACAGACTCTATTGCTTCTTTCCCTACCCTCTCCAGTTGACAGCACAGTGGGGTACCAGGAGCTGTGGTGAACCCAATCTTAGTGCCTTGAGACACAGAGAAACTTTAGACCCTGAATGCAGATTAGATTCTTGAAAAAGTAAGAGTATCCAAACCTGAAATTTATGTAATGTGCTTGTCAGTAGTGTGTCACACCTTTTCTCTTTTGATTATCCTTTGTAAGCTATGTTAAATTATTTTTTGATTGTGTTTTCTTCTGTAAGTGTTCTTTGGATGATTACAGTCTTGTTTTTATTTCATATCTGTAGGGCATGAGGCTGTAAATAATGCTAAGCTCCTATGCAGTAATAATAAATATTGAAGTATTTTAAGCAGTTATTTTAGACAAGTTCCTGAAGAAGTGAAATTACTTCTTAATACCTAATGTTTCTAAAATGAGGCAGTATCTCTGACAGTGTCACTCTTTCTATCCACATCTTTTTTTTTTTTTTACCCTTTCCAATACCTGAGAAATTAGTTCTTAAGTTTTGTGTTAGATCCATGCAATGATGCAAATATGTCAAATTATCTATGACGCTCTAAGTATCTCACCTTCTTAGACACATTTATTGCATAAAGAGCAGGACAAAGTACCAGTGGTGCAAATGTGCTGTCTTCAGTGGAATTTACCAGCAGATAACTTGGCCCAGTCATGACAGCAAATCTTTCCTCTAAAATATCAATACAGCACTAGAGTCCAATTATTTTTATACTGTGCTAATCTTCTTTTGCTTTTACAGTGTTCCTGCAGGCTTCTATAAAAAGACTATTGGTAATCTCTGTAGGGAGGCCTCCTTATCAAGCAGTTTCAAAGACTTATGACTTCTAAAAAAAAAAGGATCAGGAGGTAATACTGAATTAATGGTGAAGGGGCTAGTCAGTCTTTGAAAAACCAAATCTGTAGCGTACATAATACTGATTATTTTGCTACTTGCAGAAGTTTTCTTGGATTTTCACAGATTTGATAATAAGACTTGCAGAGAGTTAGAAATCTTTTATATTTTTAAAATACATGCCTAAAACGGTCCTTTAAATATAAATCTAGATGTAGCTCTTTTTATATATTCACAGTTAAAAATAAATCAGTGTAGATATAGTTTTAAAGCTATGGTCAGGCCAGGAAACCTGCTTATCAATTTTTTAAAGTCTCATTTAAAAGAAAAATTGGTATCAAGAGTAGATCTTGAAAGCCTTATTTTTATATAGCTTCCTGGAAGTATGTTAGAACATTGTTAAACTCTGTTTAAGAGTGAATGTTGCCAATCCCTAGTATGTGTTGAAAAGAAGAATAAGAAGTGCAGGGGAGAAGGACATGGGGGTCCTAGTGGTCAGCAGGCTGTCCCTGAGCCAGCAGTAGTGTGTCTTTGTGGCCAAGAAGGCCAATAGTGTCTTGGGGTGCATTAGGAAGAGCATTGCCAGAAGGTCAAGGAGATCCTGCCCCTCTACTCAGCCCTGCTGAGGCACATCTGGAGTGCTGTGTCCAGTTCTGGGTTCCTCAGCACAAGAGGAACAAGGAGCTCCTGGAACAGCTCCAGTGGAGAGCTACTCAGTTGGTCAAGGGTCTGGAGAACCTCTCTCCTGAGGAAAGGCTGAAGACACTGGGGCTGCTCAGCCTCGAGAAGAGATGACAGAGAGGGGCCCTCAGCAGTGTGTCTGAAGAGAGCTTTCAGAGGATGGACCCGGCTCTGCTCAACAGAACAAGAGGCAATGGGCAGGAACTGATGCACAGGAAGTTCCACCTGAACATGGGGAAGAACTTTGCTGTGTGGGTGACCAGGCACTGGGACAGATAACTCAGAGAAGGTGTGGAATCTCCCTCGCTGGAGATATTCCAGAACCATCTGGACACAATCCTGTGCCATGTGCTCTGGAATGACCCTGATTGAGCACGGAGGTTGGGCCAGATGTCCCACTGTGTGTCTCTTCCAGCTTGACCCATCCTGTGATTCTGTGAAGTGATAGCAAGAATTATTTCATTTAACAACTTACAGTAGTTACTTGAAACACGTTAAGGTATCCATCAAATTTCTTTGAATTGTATCCTCCTTTATCATGTTATGGGAGTAAGCTTTAGACAGGCATGGAAAAAGGTGTGGGGGAATAGGTTTCAGAGGTTTAATATTACATTGATGTCTTGCTATGTGTTTAAGAAGCTTTTCCATGCTACAGAATTGGAATGTCCATGAGCAGGCTTGTTTCATGAAGTGGCTTTGTAATGGAAATTACTTATTTCAGCAACACTTTTTTCTTAAAACTCTTCATTATGTAGCTGCTACTACTCCTTTAAAACTTGATGTAAATTGCACCAATAGCTATCTGTGATTATTAACACAAAAACCTTATTTATGTATTTTATTTGCAATCAGATAAATCAGATTTTGAGACTGCCACATGTGAAATTACCATCTGAATATCTCTGGTTGTTATTTACACAAAACTCTGGTGTTACATTCAGACAAATTCTTATTCACATTCTTATGTGGACAATGCACTTTCCTCAACATCTCCCGTGTTCTGAAATATCATGGCCTAAATTTTGATTGGGGATAGGGAGAAGAAGGGATATGAAAAACAGTTGTATCCTGACAAACCGTTACAAAAATAGTGGTAGTTTTGCTTTTTTCTTTATAGTCCTGGAAAGTAAGTGTTAACTGAAGAACAAACAATAGTGCCAGAAAAGCAAAAAATAGCTAAAATACATCAGAGTAAAATATCATCTGTCATACTTCTGTAGATTTCATGAAGCTTTAGTGTCTTTTCCATAATAAAATGTGTTAAATTTGTTTGAATTCAGTTCACCTTTTCGCCTACCCTTAACATGTCCCTACTTTTGTATATTCTTTTATCTGACTGCTGCACACAAAATACAAACAGAGGTGTGAGGGTTTTTTATTAGTAGGGTTTATTCTGATCTTCAGATGTGATTGGAGATTTCTGGTGGCTGCTGATTAGTGAGAACACTGACCAGCATATGGCTTAGCCAACCTTTGCCTCTCAGCAGGAATTGAAGTGCAGTAAGAAAGGTCTCTGAAGGAGAAAAACTAAGATACAGAGAAGAAGAGAGTGGAGGGCAGCATTGAAACAACAGGGGAGAAAACCTGAAAGTAATAGGTCAAAATATTTCTAGGAAGGTATGTTGCAGCCTGAAAAAGATGGTAACAACACTATCATATCCATCAAGGTTTTCTGTGTGTTAGGAAGTCCTTTTGAATGTTTCATCTGAATTTTTAAATAATCATTTCCTGATTCTTCATTTGCCCTTGAATGTTTCTCACCAAATATATGCAGGTGGTTGCAGTTCTGTGTAAATACCTGTGGGTGTTTTTCTCTGTAAAGTACAGACAGTTCAGCTGCTTTTATTGCCATGACCTTGACCAGAATCCCTGTTATACAGATAGTTACCAATATTTTTTTTAAATTTGCCTCCATTTTAAAATACACATTTTTTTTTTTTCACTGTGAATGCATAGTTGATTCTTCTTTCCAGAGCAGAATGTTGTGTGTTCTTAGCCCGATTCACTAAAGGTCTGTGCTGTGCTCAGATTAAATGCTTGTGTTGTCCTTAGTGCTTTGTCCATCAGTTACATTCATAACGGTAGAATATCATTAGTCATTGTGGTGATCATTAATCAATTTAACATTTGCAAGAAGGTTAACTGAATTTTTATTGAAGTTTATTAGTCATTAGAGCTCAATACCAATTATTTAAAACAATTTTAATTGGCACTATTCTTTTGCTCACTAAATGAAAATTCTTCTACCTTTATCATCCTTTGGAAGAAAAAACAGTTTCCAAAAACATTGTATTGAATTTCTTATAACTCTCACCTTTGTTTTTAATAACCTTTCTGATCCCATAGCTCATTTGAACACCTGACCTAGGTACTGATGGTGGCTGAAGGTAATTCTGGGGTGCCAAAAGAAATATCAAATGCATCACGAGAAGGCTTATTAGTCCTGATACTACTTCTTATATGAAGTCTTATGTTAAAAAATATAGTTTTGCCTGAATTATTTTCCACGTGACAATGAATTAAGATGATGAAGCTCAAAGAGTATTTTTAACTAATGGTCTGCCTGTCTTTGAGAAGTTTTGAGGTTCTCCTATATCCAGAATTAATCAATAAAAAATAGTTGTTTTACTCTTTGTAGCGGACATAGTAATTCCTTTCACTTTATTTGAAGAGGCAGGGCTGTAAAGAGATATTAGGCATGACTTGTTTAGATCAAATATTTCTGGTGTAGTAACAGGCCATTAGCACATCTCTCTGCTCATTATTTTGAACAGCAGATTTCTTCAGCTGAGACTTCAGTTTCTCAGATCCCCTTTGTTGCTGTAGGATCCTTTAATAGAATGCATTCCTCATATGCTCAGTAACTTGGAAAGATATTTCTTTGTTTTACATGTGAAAAATCTTTATTAAATGAGGATATCCTCAACAGGCTGGAAGATGTAATAAAACAACTGTTTTCTATTAAATTTCCCATGTTTATAGGAAGACCAAGAATTATAAATAGCTTCTTCCAAACATGTTTTGAAGACTAATGCAGAGATCCAATAGACTTTTCCCAAGCGTTTTTTTTATGTAGACATTCCTTCAATGGTACAATCTTAGGCACAGACAGAAGAAAAAAGTGATGGTTTTGTTAATATCCCCTATGGAAGATGTTTTGTTTTACCTTTTTGAAAACCATGCTGTAGCTCTTTTTACTGAGTCAAATGCTGCGTATTCCTGTAGTACCTCTCTGAGGCAAGTGCAAAACTGGTTTTACAGCAGTGGCTCATCGTGTACATAATACCATTGCAGTGGCACTCGCTCTGCATCTCTGGAAAGCTTATTGCTACAAAGGGCTTCTTTTAACAGGACTTAATTAGGACTAGAAAATTGCTTGTTGTTTTTTATTGCATCCAAACCCCAGGACATGCTGCACTAATCCTCTAGTGCTGTGTGGTGCCGTAAGAGAGGTATTCAGCTGATGTCCCTGAAGTTTCTTATTAGCTTTGAAACTGTTCCTTATCAGATCATTTAACTCATTAACTCTTTCTACACATTATGATTAATTCGTATAATGTGTTCGTTAGAGATTGTTTTCTTCCTTTTTCTTTCACTTGAAATGTGAGTTTAAATGTAACACCAACAAAGTCAAAAAAAATTTTCTTTCTTCTCCTATTCCACATTTTTATTTGGGACAATGAAAAATGAATGCAACTCATTTGGAAAACCCTCAGCAAGGAGTAAGGTGCTACTGCTTCATCCAAGGAGCAGTTCAGAAAACGGATTTTTGTCAAGGACAGAGACTGCTTTCAATTTTTTTGCAAGAACAACTGCATTTGATTTTTGTGCAGCTCTCCTCTGTAAGATACAAGCAGAAGTGAGCCAGGCTGCAAAGGAAGAACGTACTTTTTGTGTTTCATCACTCAAAGCAGATTAATTCTAAAACTTGCATTTGGACAAGTTATATAGTTACAGGGAGCAAAATTAAAAACACTATTTGTTTCCTATTGTAACATCAGTTTTTCTACCAATTCTGTAAGCAATCCGATACTGACAGTCTGTGCTTTTGATCCTTTGAAAGCTAGAAATGTGCATTTTGCAGTTGAGCTGTAAAGTCAGTGGAAACCTCAAGGCCTGGAAAAGGCCTTTGGAAAGTTGTCCACCACAGTTTTTAGCTTGTTGCAGAAGTTGAAGCCTGTATTTATTTGTTGGTATAATGCTGCTCTGATTTCCCAGCTTCTTACCAAAACCCATAATTGAGTTTTAAGGCAACAGTAAGGTTGAGTAATACCACTTTGTCCTGTGAGTGTAGAAGTGATATGACAGTATTTGACATTTTGCAGTTTATTCTTAATTTAACAGGAATGCCTTTAAAATCATTATTTCAAACTTTGGGGTTTTCAATAATTATATAAGAGGCATTATCACCAAGATACAAAGTGCAGGACACTGTAATCTACTTATTAATGATGCAACTGTTAATTGGAAAAAGGTTCTCTTATTTTCACCTTCTAGCAGTTTAGTATTTAATGTCCACTAAGATGGCACCGTTCCTGAAAACTGCTTGCTTTCCTCTCCTTCCCCAATTACAAATCTACTTTTGAAGTGCATACTCTGTGTGATTAAATAAAAGGACATGAAAATTAGTGAGGAAATTGCATGGTGTAGCCATTTTAGTAATGAATTTAAATGGCTGTTGAGCAAAATGGAGTAATTTATCACTTACGTAGTGTTCCCTGTAAGTCATTTATCATGAGTAGCAACTATCATAATTTTATTCTAATCTGAGATGGTGGGGAGGGATCAGAGGCTCATACTTCAGAGGTTCATACTTCTTGCAATTGGCTACTGATTTAATAATTGCGTGTAAAACAAAACAGGAGCTGGAAAACTTTTTCAAGTTTCTTTGCATCATGATATTATACCTGACTTTGTATCGGTTATGCTGTTAATTTTTTCTTGGCAGGTAGAATTTTTCTTTTCACCTCATTTTACTTAAATGTGTACTAGTTTTACCTTTATTTTGGACACCAGTAGTGCAGACTTTGGTGCCTAGGATCACAGGTGCGATGTGTTTTTTGAGATAAACCGTGTTCTGATAGTATAATGTCATGAACAAAGACTATGGAAGTCCAAAGCACTTGGTTATAGCAATTAACCAAAGTTTAACTTTGTCATGGTTTTGAGTGGAACATTTTCTTCCAGAGAAAGGCTTGAGTTTGTTCACCAGATCCCTGAATCTTTGGAATGAATAGACACTTCTACAGCTTTTTTTTTTTTTTTTTTTTTTTTTTTTTTTTTTTTTTTTTTTTGGCAAAGAGAATCATGTAAAAGAATGATGAGAAGCCCTTGAGAAGTGATTTCTCAGTCCTTTTAAATAAATTGCTTATGGTCTTAAGTAACCTCTCTGATTTTGTTCTCATGTTGGGCTAGTTATGATTACCTCACAATGGACTTAAAAAGGGAAGGAACACAGGTATTTGTACTTACTGGAGGGGGAAGGGAGCATTAAAAAAAAAAAAAAAAAAAAAAAAGAAAAAAACAGGTAGAAATTTCCCAACTGTGGATTTGGAATCATGAACCTCATTTTATCTCCGAATTGCTTCCTTGGAATTTGCTGTGGAGTTTTGTTTAGGGGGAAAGGAGTATAGTTTCTGGAAAGGAAAAAAAAAATTGTCAGAAATGAAAGGAATCATGGAAGATTCTTCTGTTAAAAAAATTACTTACAAGAGATAGGAAGAGAAAACTGCTAGTGTAGAATAACAGCAGGATTTGTAAAAATTAACTCTACCATAACTGATAGAGCAGACCGTCTGCATTCTCTCAGAATGAATTTCTTAGTCTTTAACATAATTCCACAATTTTTGTTAGTTTCATACTTAAGTCTTAAGTTTGTTAATTGGACAGCAATATTTTGGTTTCTTCTTTGAGTGCCTGTAATTTATTTCTATATGCAATCTGGTCAGCCTTTATTATGTGATTGGGAATCAAAAACTGGTCAAATTCAGTATAACATTTGGAGAACGACTTTATAGTCTTTGTAATTTTTCATCTTAAGATCCAGTCAGTGATGTATTAATGGAAGAGTAAAGTCTGGCTTCCTAAAAGAGCAGTGTGCTGAGAAACCTTGTGCATGATGCATCCTGAGACCATTCCATGTTCAATGGCGCACACCTCATGTGGAGAGTATTCCCATTGTATGGAATGGCAAGCCATTAGTTTGCTATTAACGCAAAGTTTGCCACAGAAGTAGCAGTTCAGGCTGTCTGTTTTTATTCTATCAGTCATTCTTGTTAATGGTTTTGTCTACATGCTGTTTTAGTGTAGCTTTCCCAAGTTGCATTACTTTTTCAGAAAGGCTTTATAAATAAGTTGATGGTGTAGTGGATAAGTGTTTGAATTTTAAATTGTTGTGAAATGGAGCACTAAACAGTACATCTGGGAACATACTAGACTCTGGTCTGGCATAGTTTATTTATTCAGAACACATTTAATGTTTTGAAGAATGTAGAGAAGGAACTTGGCTCTTAGAAGTAGAGTATCACTGGTGTCAGCTTATTTTCTCTTTGACAGCAATTATTTTGGCAGACAGATAAATTGACATCTCTCTACCAGGTTTTGTTGTGTAATAATAGATGGGTTTGTCACATGGGCTGTTGGTGTTTAGTTAATAAACTTTTGGGTTCTTCTTATGTAAAGGAACGTTGCAGCTATCAACAAACAGATTTGATTTACTCCTGCTACCATTCTGTTTCTCTTGTCCATGGTCCCATTATTATTGTTACTTCTTAAGATCAGAGCATCTAGTCCTATGTATGTGAATTAAATCAGGCATGGACACATGCTCAAATCATTATGGAATCAGCCAGACCTAGTTTAATGATGTAATGCTGCCAGTGAGATGGGTGGATGTGCTATAAATCTTAGCATAGTGCTTATGTAGGATTGTAAAATCTGCTAAGACTCATGGAAGTATTTCTTCTACATGTTTCATCAGACTAAGGGCTTAAATCAACACCTAAAGAACTGAATGTTAAAACTCTTGTTGACTTCAATGGAGCAAAGAAACAAACCCTTTCTGCAGCCACAGGTGCTTTAACAGAGCATTTCTCATGTTTGAATCCTTTCTGTGAAACAAACAGGTCGTGCTATTCTGTATTTGCACATCTCCTGTAGTTCTGGATTTTCACTGCCATAATATACAATAATTTACAGTACTCAAAATTCAGAATAAAAACATGTTAAACTCCCTCATGGTGTTCTTATTATCTTGTGCTTTTCTGTGCAGGTAATTACATTTTAATCATTAAATGAAGTGCAACACTTCATACTGGCTAGAATGACTGCCATGCATTTTTAATGGTTTCTCTAAGTGTCATTAAGTGATAATTTGAAAAAATAAACAAACAACCAGCAGTTTACACAACTGGTTATTAATGAAGCCTGTTCTTAATTTGCTTAAAGGATCAACAAAAATTTTGGTATGTAATGTAGCAGCAGATTATGACTGGGTTTTTTTACATAAAACATTAGAATGTTTTAAATGTTTTTAAATTCGTCCATTCTAAATACATGCATTCATATCAAGAGTAAAATAGCACATCTTCTTGGTACTAAAAAGTTGATACACGGTTGATTACCAATATTGTTCAATGGCTTTTCTGTCCTTTACTGAAACATTTTGACTTATGTTCCTCCTGCTGTATGTATGCTAAAAAAGTCTGGTTTTCACTGACAAAGCACAAAAAAGATTTGTAACCTGATTTCCTCTTCTTGGTTTTCCTGAATCTTTGCTAGCCTGTTGGCAGACCTGTGGCTCTTTTGCCTCCTATCTTCCCATTTCAGAGCTGAGTACAGCAAGGCAGAGTTGGAGTTGCAGTGCCAAATCATTTCCCAAATATCAATGCTAGATTGAGGGCAAAGATGCCTGAGGTTTCATCCAAGTGATCATAAGAGGGAGGTTTAATTTTTTGTGAGGAATGAATTACTCTGAAGACTGGAGAAATGTGGAGATATTTTATTGGTATTTCCCCCCCTTTCAAATAATTTCTGTAAAATTTGCAGCTTGGCCAAACTAGAATATTGTCATAGAAGATAATATTTGAATTTGCAGCATAGAAACAGTGTGAAAATAGCAAATAATGGGTATTTTTGGTTTGGCAGGTGAGCAGAAAAGATAGTTTGGTAGGGAAAGCGTGCCATTAGTGTCTTTATCCACAGTGTTCAAACAAGTTTTTTGACCAAGATGTTTTCTCTGAAGTAAAATACTATGCTCAGTTTTAGCATTTTTGTTTTCAAGTCAAATTCTGTTTTTAAACAAGTGAATGCTAGTTTGACGTGAATATAAGTAATTTGTTTAAAATTTTAATTTGGTGCCATTGATGAGTAGCATGGACTGTATTATAAAAACTGAAAGGAATGAGCAAGGGTTCAAAAATCAACAGTGAATGCTGTAGGGGTATTGCTTGAAGAATTATTCAGTTTTTTTCTTGGATGACATTCTTCAGGTCCTTGTTTAGGAATAATTTTTTAAAAAAGGGCCTGGCATGTATTTAAGTTCTATACATATCCATGTCTGTGTGAATGAACTGGTTTTACAGAAGGAGTTTACAGTGCATAATGTGTGTACATAAATATTTTGCACGATGATTCATTTATGTCCTTCAGGTTTTTTGTGTTGTAGTCATTAAATGCATGGGACAAAACTACACATACCAGGTTGCTGCATCTGTTTTATCATCTCCCCTTTGTAGGTATTCATGCTGTTTTAATATGCCTGTGCAGCAAACACCCATAGCAAATAAATTTGCTCTTGAGCATTTCATGCTTTTATTAAATATTCATTAGATGAGCTGCAGGGTATTCCTGCAGGCTGCTGCTTTGAGTGCATTGAAACCCCAGAAAATGCTCCATTTGTGAATCCTTTATGCACCATAAGCCAAGGTGTTCCACCTCTACTGAAGTGTGTCAGGGTCCAGGATGTGTTGCTATCAGTGCAGTGGTGTTCTGCACGTAGGACTGATTTGGAAGGTTTAAGGCCTGGAGAATACACCAGCTCCTCCTGCATTTTTACTGTGCAGGATGAATGGCCAAGACAGGAAGCAGTCTGTGTGTGACCAACTGCTTCTTCTAACAGAGGAGCATGGCTGAATATGAAGCTGGAGACTGTTTTAGTTTGTGTTTTGTGAGATGTGCTGCCCAACAGCAGGAAAAAGCATCCTCAAGGGTGCTCAGGGAGGTGGTCTTTTTATTTTTTCTTTTGAAAAAAGTGTTTGTTTACAAAATAAGCCAAGGCTGTGAAATCCAGCTGTGGATTTCCTATAGCAAACGGATTTCTTTCACTTGGAGTTAGATCCACCTACATCTTGCTTGAGATATAAAGAGAGCATAGTTGATAAACAGTTATTTTGGGTTTTTTGCATTGTAGTCTAGCATGATTTGGCTGCTACCACAAAAAAAAAAACAACCAATAAAACCCTCCCCCCCCCCAAAAAAAACAAAAAAACAAAACAAAAATCCACCAAGAATCCTGCATCAAATCTGAGAGAAAGCACTTCAAGTAAACACAGACTAGTAATTTTTAATGTTCTCATTACAAAGTAAAGCAAAATGCAATCATTGACTGGTGCCTTATCTGAGGTATTTTGTGACAGTGTCTGAACTTACTGTGCTCTATTATCTAAAGAGAAGCATTTTGAATATCTAGGATAAATGTTGGTGTATAGGCTACAACAGAAGACAAATACACCCAGGAACTTGTCAAAAAATCTGTGTCCTCACACCTGCTTTTTTCATGTTCTGCCATTCGCTGGTCTCTTAATTTCATGCTATTATTTACTTTATCTATATACTTATGCATATGTTTTGGTTTTGTTCTAATGGTAACACAGTCATGTATGCAGCTTTGTCCTGGAGATTGAGTTTATTCTCAAAAAGGATGAAATTTGATATCCTAAGGTTTTCATACCTTCATCCTTACTCTGCATAAACACCTACAGGTTTTCGTTGGGATTTTACTAACTTATTTTTAGCTAAACAGATAATGTCTGACTTTTTATAGCTCTAAACTCTATACATCTCTAGTGTAAGGTCAGTGTACGTGTTCATGTATAAGATTTTAGGGGAAATGTAATCTCCATATATATTATACTTGATTTTCTGACATTGAAAGCTCAGCTATTTATGTTTCACCTTCAGGACAAACTAAGAAAAAAACTAAGAAAAATAACCTGTATGGCACATACTAGCTAGTAAAAGAAAATCCTGGAAAAACAACCCTGTTCATTTACTGATGCGTGTTAACTTGCTCTCTGGCACACTGCTATATAAAACTTTAAGGTAGATTCCTAAATGAATGCTTTGTAGCTTTAGTTTATTCAAGACCTTAGGCAGAGCTACTGGAAGTATCT
>VZTE01005753.1:460622-475232 GCA_013397775.1 Eulacestoma nigropectus
TGGAGTAAAGGTCAAGCATGAGAAAACAGAATTCAAATTGCAAGGCAACCTTTCACTCGGTGTTTCAGGACTTCTTAGCTCCTTAGGCTTTCGGAGACAATGCAGTAATAGATTTTTATAAGCAATTTGGTAAATAGCTTCACTCATCTTGAGAAGAGGTGTAAGTGCTCTTTCTTTACTTAGCATTATAATGAAATAGGAGTTGAATCAGGTCAAGATGACCCACTCTCTGTACCAGAGCAGGTTTATCATGCTGTCTTGGAACATGGCTAGAAATGATATTGTGCAACTTACTGAGAAAATATGCCACACAGCACCTTTGGAATCAAAATCTAATCTTCAAACTGGACCAGTATGTCTCGGGTGCTTTGTGATCTCAGACATGTTAAAAAATCCTTGGATTTCCAGTTGAAATTTCAGCACTGGAGATTTGAACTGAAAATACCTACCTCTATGCATTTTACAAAAAAGTGGCTTATAACAAAAATGTCTAAGGAATAGAAGCTCCTTCTCCTTTTATATGATCTGTTTCGTGTTCATGAGAACCACACTGCACAGTCAGTTTGAAGCTGTTGCCTAAAGTTTTGTGGTTCGGGTAACATATGGCTGAGGTCGGTTTTCTCAGTGGTTATATACACGACACCTATGGTTTTCTTTTCATCCTGTAGCTGGAGGTCTGTGGTGATCTCCAGTATGCTTGTGATACTTATAATGTGTTTTACATATTTATCCAATAATGAAGATGAAAGATTTGGTAAAGTAAAGCATTGGGCTTGATCCAGTGTTCAGGGATGTTTGCAGGTATAATTGACATTGCTACTGTTATTGTTGGTATAGATGTCCAGGAGTTGTTACTGTAGCTGCTTTTTTATGTAACTGATCAAAGTTTTGATACCGGTAAGAATGGTTGGATATGCTCTTGGCCTTTCAAGTTCAGCTGAAAGGAACATAACAACAATGCCTTAAATATTACCCTCATATTGTTGTTGGTGGAAATACATTGAAGTTCATACACACATAGAATTGAAAACTGCTCCTGATTCTTTCCAAACAAGTGGCAGATACAGAAAAAAATATATTAGTTATCTTGGTTTACATGAATTTTCATTTTTCATTATATGAAACTGTTTTGTTTTTAAAAAATCTGCCTGCTGTAAATGCAGGAGTCCATGAATGAGCTGAAGGATCACTGTTGACTCAGCTATAATTTTCTGACAGCCGTGGTGTGTTATGGTTACAGAAAAGTCCGTCCCTAGCATCTTGTAATGATGTGGGGCTATAAAGGACTCTGTGCTTCTTTTGTACACTCAGTTCTCATCCTCACATCAGACTTCGAAGTGTGTGGTACCCTTTTGTTCAGGAGCAATAGTGTGGTTATCACAGGCTGATTCTGGGATTCTTCAATAGATCAGACAGATTAATCCCTCATACAGATGGGAAAATGTCCCGTTTGGATCCTGTGTTTAGACTGCTGTTAAAATGGTTCCTCTAAATCATGGAACTGCTATAGCCATTAAACATTTCCTAACTGTTTTATGTCAAATATCAAAAAGCCTGATTTTCCTCATCCTGTTTAGTGTAGGCTTCATCTTTCCTGAGCCAACTCTCAAAAAATATTCAACTTCACTAATTAATGTTTGCTTTCGATGTTTGCAACATACTCAAAGAATTATAATTAAAGCTTTAGGAGCCTTAATATTAGCACTATTTCTGCCTAAACTCGACAAATATCTAAATATAGGAGGCTGCTGTGCTTGCACTACACTTTGCTTGCAAGGGAGGGGCTTAGTTGAAAAAGCAGATGTACAATATATTTGTTTGATAGCTGAGATGATGCAGAAGCTGATAGTGTCACAACCATCCTTCTGTTCTAAAGGTTTTGATTTTGCCCTTAGAAAAACTTGTGGATTTGTTTTACTTGACTTTACTTGACTGTTTTCTATGAGTTAAAATTACTTGTGCTGAAGAGGTAGGAGGTGTGCAGGATTACAAAGTACAGTTTCAAAGAAGAGTTTTTAGTAGAATCTCTTCTATACAGTTGCTCAGGAATGTGAGACAACTGAGAATACAAAATAAAAAAGTCAACTGAAACTTCACAAAAAATACCAAATTTCAAATAATCTGGTATAGATTTAGTTGGATTTTTCCCTGTAGAAACAAGGTAAAACAAAACAATTTCTCCTCCTTGCCCCCAATACTCTTCTTGTCCTATCCATACCTTCTCTTAGATTTCAGTCTTAGTTTACTCATTCTCCAGGCCTGCTTTCGAAAAGCATTCCTTAGATTTCTCCTTCTAGGGAATTCTTTTAGGCTGTGTGTTTTTTAGATGTGCTGCTTTTCTTCTTTCTGTTTTAAACAAATTTTATTTTTAACTGCTACTAAGAATAAAGTGTATTGAACATTCAAATCCCAATATGTCATTCAAATTGTTCGTTATACTTTGAAAATTCTGTTGGTTCTTGGCACAACTCAAATGCTCCTTCAGGTACTTTAAACTGAGAAGCCTTGACGTTTTTTTTTCCTTACATTCAAATAGCATCAAATGAATGTTACTATAATAAAAATCATATATGCATTTTATATATTATTTCATTGCAAGTACAGAAAAAAAAATCCGAGGAACCATGCTGTCCTGAATTAATGTGATGCTGAAAAGCTGGTCTGAGTTTATTTTTTAAATACTTTGTGAAAAATGTCAGCTAATTTCAATAGTCGTAAATAATGTGAAAGGAAATGGCTGTGCAGGAACAAGACTTTGTGCTAAGAGAATGTCCCCCAAACTGAATCCATTTAGGGTCAGTTTTGGCCTTCCGCTTGCCAACTGATTGCTCAGAATATGATGCTCGACTAGAATCACTGTCAAAACTGTTTACCTGCTCAGTGCTCAATAAAACAAAATAAATCTCTGGTCCTACAAACCTGCATACATTTAGCATTACTTCTTAAGTTCACAGACATAAATTTTCTGTTGAGCAGGGCTTACTCTGCAGTACCCAAAACTGATAGTCTCATGCAGATTGTGTTAGTCTTTATCTCCCATATACCCAGATTCAACTCCAAATACTTTTTTCCATGCAGAAGATATATCTGGATAGCATTTGAAGAATTTCTGCTCACATCTGAAGATGCACTATGTATATATTATACTAACTGGTCCTGAAGCACATGAGGTGTGACTCTGAGGTGGCTTGGTCAGCTGTGTGTTTGCACAGTAAATCGGTGCTCAGTTCCATTGAATTCACTGTATATTTGTGTCAGTTCAGTGGGCTCAGTGCTCCCAAGTCCAAGGACAAAACAACGTACAGTTCTACCAAAACTACCAAGTGTTCTGGTTATGAACCAAATCTTCCAAGCTGTG
Source organism: Eulacestoma nigropectus (assembly GCA_013397775.1). Classification (NCBI taxonomy): domain Eukaryota; kingdom Metazoa; phylum Chordata; class Aves; order Passeriformes; genus Eulacestoma; species Eulacestoma nigropectus. The sequence continues at coordinate 463,981 of VZTE01005753.1, forward strand.
CCACCTGTAACAAAGCTGTAGCTGTGCCACTACAAAGATAATGGTGACAGCAGCGGTGTTGTGACTGTTTTGAGAGCTGCCAAAGGTTATTCTGTTCTTTTCTTTCCGTGCCTTGTGGAGTATCTGTAAATTCACTTAAAGTTCAGAACACTGGGGTAGGACTAAAGTGGGGAATGCGGGATTAAGCACTAATAGACTTGCAGTAAAGAGGAGAGAGATGCAATAAATAGCAGGCAGTTGAGGAGCCAGTTGGAGCACACAGAAGAAACTGGGAGAATTAAAATTTGGAAGGCTGTAAAGGGATTGTAAGAGATGTATTGTTGTAGTTCAGTTTGAAGAGGGAAGATTTACCCTGGTGGATGGAAAGAAACTGGCAGATTATTTCTTTTTGAGAACTTTAGTCTGGGAAACTGAAGGATCTCCCCAGGAAAATTGTTCTGCCACCACTTTCTCTGGCAATAACAAGACCAGAAAATGAGGCCTGAACAAATTGTATTTGAGAATCTGAATTCTGTATTTTGAGTTCAATCCTCTTTCTTGTTGTCTGTAACTAGTATGCAGCACTTTTCTTTGTATGGTGGTTATTGCATTTTTAAATAAAATTTCGTCCATTTATTTAAACATCTTAAAAATAATAGTTTTCAACCAATATTGTAAAGAATTTTCTTTAATCCTGCATTGTCTAATATTGTTGTCACTTCCATATGCAAAATATTTTTTTTTTCATCCCCCAAACCTTTTGCCTTAGTTGACTTTGATCTGTCACCCCCTGGATAATTTATGAATGATTAAGATGTATCTTGCTCTGGTTACCTCTATAAATGAGAATACTGTTTTATAGCATGAGTGTCCTCTGGAGGCTTTTCAATGTATTTGACAACAGGACAGTTTTCTGATAACATCTTCTGTGAAGATCATCTTGGCTGTCCCAGATCTGTTCTGTGGGGGTTATTAAATTGTTTGAGGTTTTGGTGGTTTTTGTTTTGTTTTGTTTTGTTTTGTTTTGTTTTGTTTTTTTTAGATCTAGTAAGCTATTTAATATAACAGACTTGCTGAAAAGCAGCTTTCCAATACATTTTAGGACTGAAATTATCCATTTCCTAGGATGAGGAATGTAGCATTCTTAAAGACTATTTCTGCTGGCTTTCATTGATATGGTCAAGAGCACACTGCTTGTACCTAACTGTGTTGCAAACAAACTGATAAATGCTGTTTTAATGAAGCCCTAATAGATGCAATTAGGGCATTTACTGAGCTTCAGTAAGGGAAAGTTGTACAGAAACCTATTTGAAAAGAAATAGCTGTTTCTCTGAGGGAGTCAGGATTGGTTCTCAGGGAAGTATGTGTTTTCCAGTGATCCATGCTGACAATTTCTGAAAGTTAAGTAAAATGGAAGACTGAGGTGTTTGGCTTTGTCTCTCCAGCAATGTAAGAAGGCCTCATGGCATAAAACATTGCTGTGGCATTGGCAGAACAGCAGAGCCTGCAGTCAGCCCTTTGTCTGAGATGGGAAATAAGTTCAGAGTGGTGCCGATTCTACATTCAATATCTTGTGCCAGAGTCACTTCACTGGCTCAGTTAAAGGCATATTGGACAGATTAAAAACTCCTAAATGCAGAGATTATCTTACTTTTTTTACAGAACCCCACTCTGTTACCTTCTGGTAATGCCAGAAGGTAACGATGATGGTGGCAAAATAAATGTTTTGGAGATGGGGTATTTTATTTCTGTATGCAGAGAATTAGACCTAGTCTAAAAATAAGTGTTTCACTAGAGCTGTGCATAATGCTTAATACGGGAATTTAAACTTACAAACCCCCTTATGCCTTAGAGATTTATTTGAAGTTCTCTGTTTTCCACACTCATGGACAGAGGTGCAGAAGATCAACATATGCACTGTTGTGAGAGTTGATGTCAAGATTAAGATAAAAAAAAATTACAGCTTTCAGGCCTGTCCCAAGTCTCATAAAGCTGCGTGTGCATTTTCAGAAACAGAACTTGATTGGTTTTTGTTCTAAACATGATTTCCCCCAAACCTCTGAGATGTAACTTTGGCAAGGAAGAGGAGGGCCCCTCTGTGAAAGGGGAGAGTGTTTAGAGGACCCATCCTTTTGTAAGAGGAAGAACAATATATCTTGTCGTGATGGTTTCAGATGTCCAAATTCTCTTCATTTTAATATCTTTATTAAAATTGAATAAAATATAATTTAAGGAATGAAAAAGGAGAAAATGAAATCTCTTTTGAAAAAAAGTCAGCCAAATTTAATTAGATTACTGTAGTGTTTCAACACATCTGTTCCTCACCCTAGTACACGTTGTAAATAATCTGTGGTGCTCTATGGGTTTGAGACTTTCTGAATTTGCCATAAAACAGCTCTTTTGCTGCATCTTCAATACTTTTTAATCAATTAATATCTTCAAGTGAACACTGGAAAAATCTGTCAAAAATATTAGCATGAATTGCTGTAAAGTTAACTAGATAACTAAGTTACTCAACTAACTAACCCTAACAAAGCTTTGTGAGTAAAATCTCTGCCAAATTTTAGGTATGTGTAGGTTTGGTTGTGACTACGGCATGTGTTGTTCTGTAACTGCTGGTGCAGTTATAGGTAATAACAACATTTCACGACGTTATTAAAATGTGTATGGGCAGGTTTATTAAATAATTCAAATATAAAAGAAGTCGGGAATCACGGTTATCTCATTTTTATGGAAGGCTAAGGGCCTATTGGCTGTTTTAGAAGTCAATTACTCTGTGCATCATTTGTATTAGTTTAAAACCAAAATTTTTCATTGCTTGTATCAGGTTCTGTGGGAAGTTAAGCCCTGACCCAGTGAAGTGCTGAAAGGAGAGGGCACGTGGATGACAACCTGTGTCATGAGTGTACTAACTGGGGCTAAACCTGTGTATCTGGAACTGTATCAGGAACAGTGACTGTTCTGCCAGCAAATGTTCACATCTCTGCTTTGTTTTTCCAAATTACTTTAACTGGCATGTCACTACTGTATTTAGCTATGCTGTGTAAGTGTGCATTGAAACAATCTATTCTGGATCCCTCCAGAGTGGCTCTTTATGCAAATCAGAGGATTTTTGTTTGATGGAAGAAACCGTTTTTGGAAAGCAGAATAGAAGTGCCTAAATGAACAGAACAGAAATGGAGTTTTTTCCAAAGCAGTGGAAAGTTCTGATACGAACAGGACATTTTAAGAAGCTCTATTTCTAGCTAGAAAGGTTAAAATGTTGAAATAACTGAAAAATGTTGAGTAAAATACCTCAAAATGATAAAAATTTCCCCATTCTTGTTGGCTGTTCATTAATGCTGTAGGTTCTATGCAACTACTTCACGTGAGGAAAGCTTTTATGTTGTAGAAATATTTAAAGTTCAGTGAAGATGTATGTTTCCAAATAGAATAAACATTATTTGCTGTAATTTTCTAACTTTCTCAAAATTCTTTTTTCTAATTAGCTGAGGTTCTTTTGTTGGTGGTTTGGGTTTTTTGGGTTTTTTTGTGGTTTTGTTTTTTTTTTTTTAATTTTGGTCCTTTTTTTATTTTTATGGTTACTGTCTGCCTTCTACTCTGAAAACGGTCTGTACTTCTTAAGAAAACTCATGCTTGAATTTTAATGCAAATTTGATATCGTCAGCTCTCTACAGCTGTTCTAATTCTGATATCCTCCATCTGCTTAAAAAAAAAAATCACAATTTCTGCATTTGTACTGCCTTGTCAGGTATACTACTTCTTTTTATTTCACATTAATTTTTAATCTTGCTTCTCTTCTCCACACAATCTTTTGCTTGCTGATCTGTCTTCTCACTTTTTCTATTATCGTTCTGCTCTCAGATATTTATTTTGGATATGAAAAATATATGTTCTCTGGAAAGATGGGATACTTAATGGCAGTATTTAGTATCTCTTGCAAGCTGACTCCTGGGAAATGTCTGGGCAAAAGTTTGCCAGACATCTGTGGGTTGAGTCTTCTCCTGAGTGACTCAGGAGAGCAGAATTGAAGGATAGCAGATTAATAAACCTTGTGTTGCCAAGACAAGCAAAGAAGCTGATGTGTTAACATGTAAGGAACCATTTCAACATTCAAGGAAAAAAAAAGCCCTCACAGATAAAATGCTAGGTTTTGCTAACACTGTGATGGAGATGTCTCTGTAAAGATATTTGTCAACTAGTGACTTAGTTACTGAAGGTCGGGGGTGGTGGGTTTGTTCTCGTGAATACCGATAGAATTTTGAGAAAGGAGTCACTGGCACAGAATTTAAAGAAAAAAGCTATAGTTTTTAGTGAGAAGAGAGACACTAAATTCTGTGTATTTTGAAGTTGGAAAATATGAGTACTTCAACTGGAGAGGCTATATGAAGTAAATGTGGAAGTGGAGAGGATATATTTCTCAATGCATCCATCTTTCTCTTTTGAAAAGGTCGTGTCCTGACATTATGCCTCTTCTGCAATTTATGTGCATAGAATGATAACACGCTTTGAAATGCTGCTTTGCTAAAGAACATTCTGTACTTTGAATTATTATATGGCTATTTATAATGTACTTTTTTTATTCATAAACATGTTTACAGGCAAGTAACAATGGTGGGGGAATGCTTTTTAATATAAATTTTCTTGATTCTCCAAGTATTATCTGAAAAAAGGACAATCCCAGGAAAATGTAGGGAAAAATTAGGAGTGCGAGTATGGAAAATTATTTCTTTTTATAGTGGTCATGAGTAGTTCTGTGATCTGTGAAAGGCCCTTGTCAGTCCTTCGTTTATCAAAGCAGCTGCGTATCTTTGATCTCTGCTTTATAATAGTCTTTTAGGTACAGATGGATGCAAGCCACTGCTGAATACAACAGGGACCCTATTGGGCATTATTTGGAGGCTCAGGAAGATCAGAAGTGATGGCTCTGTATTTTTATGGTTTTTTGCAGTATTGCACCATGCTGACAAGAATCAGTTGGATTCTCACATTTAAAGTATTTTCAATCATCCGGAGCAATAAATAGGACATGGATACATGTTGGTTTATATTAGAAATAGATTCTTTTTAAAAAATCTGCCTACTAAAAGTTTAATGTATTTGAATCAACTTTAGTTTAATATTTAAAATGCAGCTATTTAAAATATAATGTAGGGAGGAGCAATCGATACCGATGAGGAAAAGAAACAAGTCTTGTGAGCAGACCACTGAAATATTGCACCTTGACGACTTAGAAGCTTTATTGACCACAAGCATGCAAGGGCTTGCTAAGTTGAGATTTAACACTTAGCTCCAGGAGCGTGTGGTACTCGAGATTTATGTCCACCTCAGTGACCCAACCAGCCAGGCTGTCTTTAATCCTTCTCCACTCGCAGCACTATGAAAATGACTGCTGACTCTTGAATTCATTGGTGGTATTTACAGCTCTGGCCTGAACTGCTACCGTGTTCTTTAAATGTTCTTCTTGTGGACAAAGAGCTATCTGCAAGAATCTTTATTTGTGCTGTCAGTTTTATGGTTTAGGTTTTATAAATTGAGTGATATGGCTTGGTCTTCAAAGCTTTTACTAACTATTGCAGTTAATTTATCTCACTTGCCCTCCAAATCTTTCATTAATTTAGCTTTTCCTAAAAGCTTGTTTCTTTTTATCAATAATACCCATTTATTTAAGCTCTCCTAGCTTTTTCCAGTCCTGGAATTGTACTTTATCAGACCTTTGCAATCATCACAGCATTGACTATGTCAAAAGTGAAAGAGTATCACAGAATTCATGTTTTAATGATCTTGGGAATTATAAGTTCCAGCCTGCTAGTTTTTGTCCAGGGGACTTGGGGCATGACACAAATGAAAAAATAAACAGCAGATTTCTGTATATAATAGTGAATGCTTTTAGAAATCTACTTTTTTATAAACAAACAAGCAAGCAATGTGTATTTCAGAGAGAAACTGAGAGAGAGCCTGAAGCAAAACTTTGAATACAAACCACAAAAATTTTTTGAGGAGTGAAGCATGGAATTTTTATATGCTAAAGTTCAACTGTAATTGATGTTTATCATGTTTTAATTTTCTTGATTTCTGTTTCATTTCAGTGAAATACAGAGATGCTAATTCAGAAGAACCATTTGGCTTCTGTTTAAGACACTGGAGTTCTACTACTGTAGACTTACCCTGGGCTTTGCTAGCTTTTAGTCAAACCTGATCAAGGAGTTCAGTATCTAAACAAAACTGTGGAAGCCTTTGAGTGATTTTTTTGGGGTTATTTGCTTGGTTTTTGCTTTTTTGGGGTTTTTCAGGGGTTTTTTTAGTAGTAAAATATCTAAGGAAATTATTTTATCAGGTCAAAGTTGTCCTCCATAGATTTCACTCATTCACTCACTCACTCTCATCAATTTTTTCATCAAAACATCTGAGTGGTCTGGCCTGGATTTCTGGTGTTCAGCACAAAGCCAAGGGCAGGCCGGGTGTGAAGTACTCACCGCATCTCTTGGGCTCCCTTGCTGACAGTGACAAACCAGTCTTTGGTCTGCTGCTTTGTCCTCGTGTTCGTAAGTCAGCAGTTGTTATGGTGGTTTCTTTGCTTCAGATTTTTGCTTACTTCAGGCTCTGCAGCTCTTAAACAACGAGCAGCAACCGCTGCCTGTTTTCTGTGGGGAAGGTGCGCGTGCCATATGTCTCTCCGTGTTCCACTAGCAGGAAAATGAGCTGGTGTGATAGACTGCAAGCGTGCTGCCATCCTCCTGTTGTCAGATTGCTGTCTTCTGTGGAGGGGGTGTCTGTGCTGTGCTCCTGTCAGAGCACTTGCTTCAACAGAAACAGCTTTTTCTCGATTTTGCATCTGGGAATGAAGTTTTGGGAGGGGTTTCCCTTTGTTAACCGGAAAGGCCATTTTTTAACCCTGAGAGTTCTGCTGCTGCTTTCTCACATACATATTTTCATTTGTTATTCATTCATAACAGTCCTAGTCCTGTTCCAAATCTATTAAAGATAGATAGATAGATAATATATAAATCATAGTGAAACTCAAACTTGCAATCCTGAAATCTGCAAGTCAGCTGTTTCTGTTCATGAAGGTGTCTGGAGGTGTCATGGAGATGCTGGAAATTGACTTAAATTCTGTTAAGTTGTGTTTCAGGGTTTTTTTTCCTTCTCCTGACTGCTTACACAGGTTTTTTTGCTTAGATCTTAGTTCTGACACATTTATGTGTCAGCTGGTTATGTTCTTTAAATATGCATTTGCCTGAAATTAAGAAACTCAGCATACCTTCAGCCTCCTGCTCTGAAAGGTCTCACTCAATGGGCTTTGCAGGAGAAGCTGGCTGATCACAGAGACAGTCACTACTTACAAAGCATGGGCAGGAGCCATGATGGTGTTCAGAATGTGGGAGGGAGGGTTTGGTTCTTCAGGAAAATAAAATTTCTATTTTACCTTTTCGGGTGAGTACAGGCAGCGCCAGTTTCTTCTCTGTAGAGAGAGAATTCCCTGTCCGTCTTGCTGAAGTTGCGATGCTGTGTGAAATTCAGATTTGTTCCGATGATAGAACAGTACTGATATTCAGGTAATTGCTATGCTAATATAATAATTCTAGAAAAAGCATGACTAATGGCCAAGACCATGAGGACAGAGGTTCTGGACTGCTCCTGTCTTTTGCCTGGTGATATTCATGTAAGTATTGAGCTTTGATGCTCACACCTCTGTGTGTTCCTCTCCTGACTGGCTGTAAGTAATAATACAGAGACCATTTATCAAAACAATTCCACATGCAATATTAGTATTCAATACAAAAAGTGACCAGTATTGAAATAAAATTATCTCCCCATGCTTAGCTGACATAAATAAATAGATATACTTTGCTTCTGCTCACAATATCTAGATGTGGTTGAAAATCCTCTTGAAATTTCTCTAGTGTTAGTGAAGGAAAAGTATTTATTGTCATTCTTGTGGCCCACATTTTTTTGTTAGGCACAGCATAGAGATGTCAGGTATTTATTTCTGTGCAATGTAATTTCTGTTCATGTCAGCACTACAAGATAGTTCTGCCTTGCACTCCTCTTGTTGCAAGAGTTTTGGACATTTGAACAGCTGGTATAATATCTGATATAGTCAGAATTTGTTAAGTTCTATCTAGTATTGGATGAAGAAATAAAAAGCATCTTTAAGATTTGCACATACCCTTTAATTGAGTCAATATAGAAATCAGTTATTTAAAATGCTGACTGATTTAAGTAAACATGCAAATTCCACCTGAGTAAGGTTAGGCTGAATAAGGTTAAATACTAAGATTCTTTTGTTTTATCCTTGGGGGTTTGTGTTTGACATTACTAAGAAGCTAGGTTTTAAACACATTTTTGAAACAAAATCACAATTTACTTTACTCAAAGTAAACATCTCTGCATACGTATTTTTAATGCTAATTTCTTTTCCCCAGACAACACTAAGCTAAATTTGAAAATAGTTTCAGCTGGCCTGAGATCACTTTGGATGAGTGCAGCAACACCTTCAGTCATGTTAAATGAATGCTTTAACTTCTTTTGTTCTTGAATTACTTTTGTTTATGCTGCTGTGAACTAGAACAAGAATATTAATACTGCAAGTCCACACTGGCCCCTGGTTGTTTATGCATTTTTCCTATTGAAGGGTAAGTGTGCCAAGCAAAATCACTGGATTTCTGCCAAATAAATGGCCCGACAAGGAATTATGAAGCTGGGAGTAAATGGGGCCTCAAATTAAACACAGGCAAAGTGATGTGGGCCTAGTAAATCACAACAGTGGGACAGTGTAAGAAATGTTCCTCATCTCAGAATTATCTAGACAGTATTAGGGAGTATTGTGATGTCAACAACAGACAAGAAACCCACATTTCAGTGGGAACACTTCTGAATAATAGGTGAACATAGAAGTTAAGATACTAACGTTTTACATCTATTTTTACCTACTTTTAAATATCTTGAAACCATGTGATCTCTTTTCTTCGAGTTCCAATTTTGTAATGGTCCCTGCTATCAGGTTTTTCAATTCTGCTTTTTTCACAGTGTAGGTTTGTTTGAAATATGAAACAGTTGCAGTTTGTGTTTAGTCCTCTTAAGAAAAAGCATTTACGTACTGTAACTTACAGCCCTCCAAAACGACTCTAAGGCAAAAAAACCTTCTCGAGATGGTTTATTGTACTCCTTTCTGACCACTAATTCTGGAGGCGAGGAGGGATGATCAGCTATGACATTTGTAAATGATCACCATTTCAACGTTTTTATTTTCTGTAGTCTGAAGCGTAGAAATCTTGTATGTCACATCAGGATTGTGCCAATTGAAATTAGTCTGATTTTTTTTTGTTGTTATATGGTGTTTTATTTAATGTGAGCAAAAGCATCAGACTTCTGACTGGTATTGATAGAGAATAGAGTCATTTTTCTGAAAGAACAATGTATTTTTAACAACTTTATCCTTGTCTGTTGAAAGGTGTTAAAGGGTGAACAAATGCTCTAAGAGAAGAATAAAGTACATTTATGGATGATAGGTTGCCTATATTGGAATAATGACACTGAATTGCTGTTTCAATCTTAATCCAAAGAGGTTTTGAACTAATTTTTCTTTCTCTCTTATACTGATTTTCTCTTTCTGACCCTATTAAATAAATATGGAAGAAAGTTTTCAGATGGTAAAGAAGAATTTCTTTCTCTCAGAGTATTTCTGCTTGTTTTTGGTAGATATATTTTTAGCTGTAAGAGGTTTCTTTTAGGCCTCTACTTTTAAATGTTGATACTCAAATACATACAAGGCAAATTGGAGGATTCATTGGACTTCCTAGAATCAGAGCAACTTTTTTTTTTTTTTTTCAAATATGAAGTTACAATGCATTCCTGCAAATGTCACAAGAACAACTGACAGTTAGAATGATAGCAGATTCCCATGGAATCCATGTCAACATTTTAGAGTATTGTCTATTTATTGCCTATTTATATTGATATTTTTGAATGGACAAAACAACACAAGTACATATTCTTCTGAAAGTATCATCCTGTGTTCTATATATGCTCCTGCTATTCATGCAGGAAACACTCAAAAGCCTTTCCTCTAATTTACTTTGATTCTCTTACCCTAATATTGTTCCTTTTATTTGTTCACTTGGCATCTTAGAAAAGCTAGCTGTATTATATTCTTTTCTTCAAAATAAGACAAAACCGGTCACTTCTCTCTCTGTTAATATGTTATAATAGCTGTTTGCTTCCTGGGGGATGTTGCATGGCAGCAGCTCTTTACTCCCATGATCCATGGATTTGTGAGTTTATAGCTGGAACTATTAGCAAGGCACCCAACCACAGGGATTTTTCTGAGGTTATTTGCTGTCGTTGTGCTGGTATTGTGTCAACCAAAAGACCTGAGAATTCAAAAGCTGGCATCCAAAACAACTGTTGGTCTGGCAGTCTGTATCTGTCAACCTGTGGCAGGCATTCCCAGATCAGGTGTTGGGACATCTGCTGGAAACAGTGGTGGAATCAACTGATCATTCAGTTGCCTCTCCTCATTTTTGAGCTCTGTCTCCTCCCTTCCCCTTTTCCTGACACGTAGCTGTAGCTGTGACAGTCTAAAGACTTGGCAAGAAGATTTTCCTGCCTGTAAACCCGTCTTGTATGTCTATGTTGGTTTCTCACTGCTCACAGCGATAGTGCTGTTGCCTATCTCTTGGTTATTTGTATCTAAGTGTTAATTTTCTTCTGCTCTCTGAAACGTTTTCCATTGAAACATTTTGATTCTAAATATTTTAAAGTTAGGGTGGCATTGACATATCACTGAAGTTGTGCTGGAGGTAATTCCTGCAATGGTTTTATGGTCGCTTCTTGGCTGAACCACTGCACCTGAAATTCATATCAGAAGCCTTTAATGTCCTGTAGCTTAGGGGAAGAATGAAGTAACTCATGTGTGATGCATCTGTGAGTATTGTATTTTTTAATAAAAAACTTCTACTAGAACTACCAGAACGAAAGTTCTTTGAGGCATTTAATCAAGATGCCAGTTAAAGTATCACCAAATTTGAAATATGGTAATTTTGCTCTGCATAGCAAATAAAAGCAGCTTTTTGTTTGCAACAGACCAACTTGAAATACAGAGTCTGTGATTTTAAACACACTTTGTAAATTTTAAAACCTAGCAAAAATTGAAAACTGAATTAAGTAATTTTATAAGGAAACCACTATTTAGGAAAGAGTAGTTTAGAAGTGAGGATGGCATACAAATTAGTAGATTTTTTTTTTTTTTTTTTTTTTTAATTTCCCCATAT
>VZTE01005753.1:475291-557219 GCA_013397775.1 Eulacestoma nigropectus
ATATGGAGTTAAAAAATGCTCTGTTGTAGGGAGGCTCATTTACAGAGAAAATTATTTAAAAGAAAGTAGAAATCCTCAAGTGTGGAGCCTTCAGAACGTGGGGACAATTGCTTGTGTCTTTTTTCTTTGATATCAATATGTTGGATATCATACTGAGGAGGAAAGAAAAGGAAGCAAAGAAAAATTGGAATTATAATTTCAAGTGAAATTACAAGATTTGCTTTGAAAAAGACGTAAGTGCATGATAAGTGTAGGTGTGCACTCAGTGATGTGTTTTTCTAACTGAAATTAAGACTATAACTCATTCTGTCCTTCAGTAAGAGCAGTAGTCACTTTAGTACCTTTTTTTTTTTTAATTTTTAGGAGAAAATGACTCTTTCTGTGGTATTCCAGGCTTCCTGATTTGAGAAATATGAGCACTCTTAATAAAGCATCTTTTATTTTTCTTATTTCTCTATGCATTTAACCTGTTATAATTACTTCACAAAGTCTTAACGCACCTGTGAATACCACACAAGCCCTTTGCTTAAATAGGAAAAAGAATGAAGATCTCTTTGAACTTTCCCTTTTTCCCCAGAGTTATATAGATTCATATAGTGAAATCATGGTCTTTTGAAATATTATTTTCAATCTGTGTGGTACTATTCATGAAAAGTAAGCCTAAGATAGCAAAATCTACTTATTGAATGCTTTGTTACTCATTGTAAACCACAAGAAAATAGGCAAGTATTTAAGTTCATATTCTACAGATGCTACTATTCCTTTAAAAAACTTTCTATCTTAATCTATTACTGGTTTATAGAGAAATTCATATATCTCAGGGCACAGAGTTTAATCTGTTTTGCTTTCAGTTTATTGTCATTATTCAAGGTAGTGGATAGAGCAGATTGCTTTGAAAGATGGCACAGGATTGAATTGCAAAAATGAAATGCACACAGCTACCTGCACTTTGTGTATTATAACAGATGGTTACCTTAATTATTAATTTCCTGATTAAGTAGCTTGGCATATAGAGCAGATATCACTCCAGAGTAGTTATACTTAAAATGTATAGAAAAGATTGCATTTGTGGACTTACATAATTCCATAGTTAATAGAGTGAAATCTCAGGCTGATTTATACAACCTTTAAGATGGAGTTGTAGTATGAAGAATCCCCAGCTTTTGCAATGATATTTATTTGACAGGAATAGCTGTTGTACTACATTGGAGTATCTCCAAGTGAAACATTTTAACCTTAGTATGGTGGAGGAAAAAAAAAAAGCAAAAAACTGCACATTTGTTAATCAGAAGGAAATAAGTATTCTGCTTCATTGTATTTGGTGTATTGAGTGACAAGAAGTTCAGTAGCATTAAATATACAGTGGAATAGAAATTAAGATCATGTCTGAATATTTTTAATAACATTTGTACCTATAACTAATGAAGAAGCAATGTAAGACTGAAATGCAAATAGAAATTCTAATTAAGAGTAGATTCATGTCAGTGAGAATTTACTGTCTCTCACAAGGTAACTCTTGACTGAAGTTAACATAAGAAGAGAGGGGCTTCTTCTCATATCCTGATTTTAACACTCTTGGAATTAAAGTTGCATGTACCATAAAGAGATTCCTCAGTCAGAGGGGAGAAGAGAAAATCTTTATCAGCAGACAGTGAAATAATAAATTTTATATGAATTTTTTCCTTTTCAAATTTCTAACTTTTAACAATAATTTGCTCTAAGGGTGGCCTAGCTGCAATTTTACTGCATGTCTATATAGACGAGAAGGAAAGATGTACCTTTATCTAATCAATGTATTTGTTTCTTTATTTCAGTGAAAGCAAGTAGAGATCTCATGTTTTAAAGATGTTGCTCTTCATTGATCATACATTGGTGAAGAGTACATTTGCAAGCGTGTCCTGAAGGATTAACAGAGTTCAGGTTCTTACAGAGAATCAGGAATGGCAGTTCTTTTCGATGAGTGACATTTTAGTCAATAGTGCCTTCACCTGGTGGCCACGTGGCTGCTCTTAGATATGCTAAAGGGAGCTAAAGGTGTAAGACGGATGTTCTGTTCACACAGGTAGAGCTTATTCACGTTTCTGAGACTACATTTCCTAGAGTTGCCTGACAGGTAGAAATATCTGTGCTGCTATGGGTCCGTCCAGTGCTGCAAATTGGGTGCACAAGGGAATAGGAGGGATTATGCCTTGAAATGTCTTGTATGCTGTGCTTAAAGTCTAATATTTGGCACATAAACCCTGCCTATGTCGCTACTTACTTTCAGTAAAAGTAAGTTTATTGAGGATGGAAAGGGTAGACCTCGAGGGTTTGCCAACTGCTGAATTTGCCATTGCTTACCTTTTAAATCCAATCTGCGTAGAGGATGCTTAAATAAATATACACATGACAATATTAAAAGACTGTTAAATGCGTTGAAAGGCAATAAAAATCTCACCTTAGAAACTGTAAATTCAGAATTTCCCAGCTCAGAGGCATTTTCCCTGCTCTCCAGGTTTTGGGGATATCCTGTTTCATACAGCACCTTCAGGAGGAAAGAGGGGAGGAACTTGAGGCCTTGTGAGGAAGAATAAAGCATGTGGAAGCAATTCAGCATTGTTGCTTTACTTTGTGACATTGGCTGTTCCTTCCTGAACCCTTGCTACAGAAGTAGTACATTATGGGCATTGTTGCTACAAGCTGTTGATCTTTAGCTGTGACATGTAATCAGACCTGTGGAACATTCATTCCTTTCCTAGTTTAGCAGTCTGCCAAACTTGAAATAATTAACACTTTATAACTGGCTAGATATGGGCCAAAGAGAAAGGAATTCCCCATTTCCAGGATTTTCTCTGATGAATTTATAAAGCTTTTTCTGAGATAAATGTTAGAGCTATAAGAAAAAAACCAAACCCAAATATAAACATAGAGCAGAGTAGAAAGTCAGCTTTAACAGAGAGGGTTTAAAATTCTTAAATTTAATATTTAGTTTTTATATAAAGAATAAATTGTAGGGGTTTTGACTACATATTGCTGACATATAAATTACAAGTAAAACATTTGGAATAGTCCAAATGCACAATAAATTTACAGTTCAATGCAGCACCCTTTAGATATGAACACCAGACCTCCTGACTTTGATTATGCCTTTTCATATTTAGATCATGATCACAGAGTTAATTTTATGCAAACTCTGCTATTTCTGTATGAATGCTAGTGAAATAAGTAATAGTCAGTATTTATGATTATTAGCAATTTGTTTGTGTAATGGTACGCATAAACATGTACTTTAAATAAAATTGTTGTAAGTCTGAAATACATGTGCTTTATAGAAAATATTGAAGTTGGTACTGGTACTGTGCAGTATGACCTAGAGTGGTGAATACTTGACTAAGGGAGTGAATATCTTCAAAATGATCACATTTCACTCCAGCAAGAGGTGAGGCTTGGATGCCATTTATTTGTTGGTACTAGTTCTACAGGCTGCTGTATTCCAAAGATGACAATAGAAAAACATTGGTTCTGGTTATAAAGCACACCATCATATGTGTATCTAGGTTTTAATAGGGAGTGGATAGAACTACATCATTCCAAATGGAGGAAAAAGAGTGATCTCTCAAGACTAGGTAGATGTTCTCTAACAATCAATTGTTCACTTTCCACTGTGTTGGTTTATTGAGGATGGAACTGCTCCAACTCTATTTGTTAATTGCTGTTTTATTTTCTATCTCTAGCCATTTGTTGTAATGGATTGTGGTTGCTTTTTCAACACAGATGAGAAACAGAAGCAACAGAATTTTGTTCTTGTTCTGTATGATGATTATTTTTTATAATTCCATGGATGTATTTAGCGTAGTGAAAAAGCAAGTTCACAAATCCAGGCTTTGCTACAGACTGGAAAGCTGCCTGTCCCATTTTAGTTCCTTGTTCAGCACTTGCTTTCACAGGGGTATGCTGCTATAAAATGAAATGTTTCTATGTCTGTTAGTGCTTGTACAATGGCTTTCAATTTAAATGTGAAAGAGGTTCCTGGATATAATTTTCACCCATGAAAAACAAAAACAAACTAAAACCAAACAAAAAAAACCAAACCCCACAATTTTTCTTAAGGAAGCAATCTGTCCATTTGGTCTGTGGGATGCAGGCCCCTTGCAGCATTTGGTATACTTCAGCATCAAGTAGTTATCAGTGTTTCCTGCTTTCATTGTGTCAAGTCACACGCAGGAATCTGGGAGACTTCAGAAGGTCTGAATTGAAGGAGGTTGGGTTTTCAAAGAGGGTTTCCGTTCAACTTTTTAGAAAGCAGGACAGCTTGCACACTTACGCGGGTTGATTTACATTGCCAGTGCAAGAATCTATTAGCAGGAGTGAATCCTTGGCAGGAAAATTTGGTTGCTGGCTGGTAGGCTGAGATTTAGTAGAGGATGGGCGGAGCTTTTATGGATATATGCCCAGGAATTAACTGTTATCAATAAAAGTTGTAACCTGATATATCATTCGTGTACCTGCCATTAGAATCAATTACATTATTTACATTATTTCTGTAATGCACCACTTGATCTTTATTGGGGTTGACCCTGACACTGCTCTAAAAGTGGAGACACTTCCGTTGATTTCCACAGCACAAAACCAAAGCTGCCTTCAGCACATCACACTCAAAGAACATCTCAATAATTAAGTAAGGGCAGCATTTTCTCGTTTTAAGTAAACAAACAAGGTGCTCATGTTTAAGGCGACATTATGGTCGTGAGGAATCTGGAACCTCCAAATCTGAATACTGTTCTTGAAATTTCCACATACAAGTGCCAAGTTGGTTTGCAAGGCTCGTGAAGCCTTTGTGCGCCTTTGCAGAATGTTGGATGGAGCCCAATTCCTGACCTGTGGCTTCATAACACTTGATTCTCTACGGCTTCTTCTCTCCTGATACCTACAGTGTATCCTATGCAGGGATAATTCCTGGTTGAAAAATGCTATGAAATCCTTGGATGACTGAAGCCACATATCTTAGGAAGCAGTGGATTATCTTGTTACTGGCAGAAAAATGCACGGGGTTTGAGTAGGCAACAGTGATTCAGCTAACACCAAGTGCACTGACTTCTGTAGGTCTGTTGATCCCTTTATATCCATATAAAAATGAAGCAGAACCTTGACACTCATAGTCTTGAAGATTGTCCCTATTCTGTAATCTCCTATTAATCGAAACAGTCACAGTTTTCAAGGAACGCTGATAATCTAACGTGGCTTCCTATATAAAATAGGTCATTGGGTTTAGCTGAACTAATTTTTTCTCACATACCATAGCTATTGTACTGTTTTCACTGTCCCACATTTTATAGAGATATATATATGCAGTGATATAGAATCTACCACATTTCACAGGAAATGTTTCCGGTAGTGAAACGATCTCCCTGTTGTAAATACGTGTCTTCACACCTGAATTGTTTTACTTTCATTTTATTTTCCTTTGTGTTTGGGCCCTGTGTTACCTACCTTATTTCCCTGCTGCATATAGGTACTTTTGTGCTGTGACAGTTTTTCACCTCCTTGTTAATTCAGTCATTCTGAATCCTTTATATTTTTTGGTAGACTATACTTTCCAGTCTTTTGGTCACTCTTGCTGATCTTCTCTGTACCTTCTCTAACTTTTTCTCATTCTTCATTGTCATGATATTTATTCAGTTTAATATCCTTCTTCTGTGCAGATTCAACTACTAAATGTTAATGTTTAGCTAATAACCCACCAGGAGCTTACAAGATTTTTCCAGAGGTATTTAGGCTATTCAGGTTCCTTTTAAATTAGAAGGCTCCAATTTCTATTCAGAATACATCTGTGTTTCCAGAAGAGTGACCTGATAAACACTAATATAAAAACAAGTAGAATTTGAGTACATTATGCAAGATTTTAACTACTGGCTTTTAAGTATTCACATTCAAAGTTCAGCTGTTTCATCTTTGTAGTTTTTTCCTGCATCTCCTAGGTCAATTAATACACAGATCTCCACCTAATTTTCCCTGATTTCCAGTCTGATGTAATTGCTACTAACGTCTGCTGACCTTAGTAGGATCTATATCAAGATTTTACTGTGGAAAATCCTGGACTGATTCTTAAAAAAAAAAATCTCAAACTCAAAAAAAAAAAAAACCTCATCAGCTTTAGTCTAGCTATGATCAGACTGTATTGAATGATATATTTCTTTATAATGATTTTATGGCACTTTAATATCTTTCAGACTAAGAGGACTAACTAAAGCAATATAAATTAATAGCATGAAAATGTATGAGAGTATGTGTTACTTGGTTCCTGAAATCAAATCCTGTGGGGCTTGTTATGTGATGTTTAAAGTAGCCAAGAAATAAGGAAAGTAAAGGAAATGTTGCTTAAAACAGATGACTTGACATATACATTCACTATCCCAGTAAAAGTGAGAAAAAGATCCATGAAACACCTGTGCTGTACACAGAGAAAAGTCCAGAAGTTTCCTATGTGAGTGACTTTCCTATGAAAGTGTATGTGGAATCCATTAGTGGGTTGAGATGAACTTAATGAGGTAATTTTTTTAATAGACACCGGTATGGATTAGAGTAACATAATTTATATAGGAGAAACGGAAATGGAACAAGTAAATGGGTTGCCATAATATTTAAAAACACTTACAGTGCTAGGAAACTGCTGAATAATTTTCCTGTGAAAAAATATAAACAAAGCAAGCAAACATTAGGCATATTTCAAGCGGTGCTGAAGAAATTCTGTCTCTGCTGAAGATACTCCATATGAAAGGATGCTCATGGGAGATTTTTAACTACCTGCATCTCTGTTGAGTAGCACTTTCAGCAAATTAGCAAGGAAATTCATAAATTACAGAGTAGTCAGACTTGCTGAATGGAAAGTAGGGGATCCCAAAAGAGACATCCTGAGTCCATTTCTTGCTGACATAAATGTGAGTAGAAATGGGGAAAATTGGAGGACTATATCATTAGTGACCAAAAAGTGAGTCATGTCAGAAAGGAATGCAATTTACTGGTTAATTTAAGGCTGTAATTTCAGGAGGAAGAGAAGATAACCACAGTGGATAAAGAACTGTGAAAAATTAGTTTTAAAATCCAGGAGCATCAGTGTATTTTGCTAGAATGATTAAGAACAGGGTGTGTTTTTCTTCAAGTTTAAAAAAGGGGGTTGATTTAGAAGTAAATGAACTTTTGGAATACTTCAGTTGTGCTGAAGGGATGTGAAAGGCTATTATTTAAAGCAGCTTTAATAAGGAAGACAAAATTGAGAATTAGATCATAGGTCAAGAATTGTAAGTCTCCAACAGTCACTGTGGTTATAAGTGCTTGAAACGTGAAGTCAAACATGCCAGTTATGAATGGGGCAGGAACACAAATATGTAGTCTTCAGCTTTTACAGGGATGGTTAGCAAATGCTTCAGAAGTTGGTATAAAGAAATATTAACCTGAATGAAGGGAACAGGGCTATCCTGGAGTAATGTCCTCAGTTCTGGTCTGCAGATTTCAAAAAAACAACAGGAAAGATTGGAGAGGGTCCCAAGAAGTGCCACAAAGATGAGGAGAAGAGTTGGATGATTTGCCCCATGAGGAAAGACTGAAGCAGTGTAAGGTCTTTTCTCCCTGGTGAAGAGAAGGCTCGGGGGAACCTCTTCACGGCATTCCAGTACTTAAAGGGCAGCTACAAACAGGACAGAGGCTCTTTCTTCACAGGGACTGACTTGGAGAAGACAAGGAGCAATGGGTGCACATTGTACCTGAAGAGGTTTTATGTTGATGTAAGGAATAAACTTGGTGAAATGAGATCAATCACTGGACTAACCTCCCCAGGAACATGGTGGAGTCCCCATTGCTGGAAGTTTTCACGATGCCATTGGACAGGGTGCTAGGTAATCTCAGGCTCCCTTTCCCATAAAACATTAGATCAGGTGATCTGAGATCCCTTCCAACCTGGACTTTCAATGGAAAGCAGATTGGAGAAAGTCTAGGAGAAAATGTTGATTGTCATAAAGACATTTAAATTTGTCAAGTAACTGTATTGTTATAGACCATGGCCTCTGGCTGAGTGTGGGCATCAAATGCAGTTAAGAGGCACTAGAGAAGAAAGGAGAGAGAGAGAAAAGCAAAGACAATTTTCCTTTCCTAAAGCATCTGTTTTGAAGCATTTGAAATGAGAATGGAAAGATTACCATCCAAGGTATTTTGATTATCCATTGCGTTTTGTTATTAATGTGTTTATTATTAATCATTTGTGCTTAGGACCAAGTATCCAAAATGATTATATGTGAGGTTGGGTTTTTTTTTTTTCCCTTGTGAAATATCTGACTGCTTGCTTTCCTTAATTGGAATATTTAGTTTCATAAATCTTTTTCGGTGATGTAACACCAAAGTGAACATTTGCTCGCAGAAAACTGTGTAATGGGGAGAGGAGTTTTCTGGCCTCTTTTTTTCCAGCAACAGCAAATATTAATTTCCCTGACAGTTATTTGGAATGTGTAAAGCAATATAGCACTCCAAGGAAGACCAACAGCATTCAGGCCCAGAAATTGATATGCTGAGGGAAAAGGTCTGGTTTTTTTCCTGAACAATAACTATAAATATTTGAAGAGTGTAAATGCTAAAGCACAGAAGCACAAGGGGAGTAATGTGATGGGATTACTAAAGTGAAAAATTAGATTGGATGAGTATTAGGAAAAAATGATTGACAGTGAGAGTAGATTATGTAGTGGAGCATTTTCCCAAAGGTATTGGTAAAAGCCCTGTATGAGTCTGACTGATACTGAGATACTTCAGAGTAGATTGTATAAAGGAGCCAAAGCTATTCTGCAGGGAAACAGGCTGTTCTTGGAGAGCTGCGCTGGAGGACTTAATAGATTTGCTGCAAGTCATTTCTGTGAATCATTTAGAGATGTGTTACGGATTTTTTTCTCATTGAAAGTAGTTCTGTAATGTTTCCCACTCACCCTGCTCAGTGGATAATAGTGAGTTTGTGTTCATCACAGACTTAGTAAATCAATATCCCATAACAGTATTTTATACACATTATTCATTACGGTTTTGTGAAATAAGATGTTTTAAAGAGGAGGAGGAAATCGGGAAGTGTGAAAGATGTAGGATGTTTGTGTTCTGGTACAGGGAGTATGTGAAGTGGGAGTTCTGGAAGCTTACAGACCCAGTGATGCGATTTCACTGTGACCTGAGTTTCATCCTTTATTCCTAGTATTTTTCTCCCTACATTTCTAAAAACTGTAAGTTTTCTGGGTACTAATATTGTCTTACAAATATATAGCTTGGGAGGATACAAAGGAAATGATCACAGAAGGTGTTAGGAGTATACTTCCTTAAAAGACATGACCTTCATAAAGAGCATTTTGTCTCCCAGATGTGACAATATTTCTTGACGAACTTGTGGATGCTTTGCATAGGCACAAACTGGACTAAATCGTTGGAGACTGGAAAGTGCAGAGGGCCAAAAAAGTGGGTCATCACAGGGAGTTTTTTAAGAATTAATTCCTCTTCAATGCATATAATGTCCTGAATATTTACCTTTGAAACTCCAGTGGGAAGGACACTTATTTGATACTGAATAGCCTTCGGTGTTCACAAATTTTTGATGTAAGTCTCCTGCTGTGGAGGCTGGAAGTGATGTGTATTGAGTTATCAATTTTATATTATTCCTTTCCACTTTCAAGAAATATCTAAGAGGAAGAAATTAAAGGTACTCAGGGAGGCCTTTTGGAACCTTGACGTGGACTTGAACACCATCACTGGTCAATTGTGTCCATGTCCTTTTCCTTGCTATTTTTTCCTCTGCCCGTGACAGACTTGGAAATAACTGAGTTTCCTGAGCCTCTAGATGGAAGGCTTAAAATAATTACCATAAGGAACAACACATTCCTTTTCATTAATGCCATTCTTATGGAGAGTGCTTATTCTGTACTCCAAAGATGGAAAAATAAATATTAGTCTTGCTCCCTTCTCATTCTATTTGCCCAGTGTGCATATGTTTTTCAGATGATACAAGGTGCAGGTCAGCCACTGCTTTGTTCATAAATATTCATACCTGTATAGATGGGGAAAAAAAACATAAGTGACAGGTTAGCATAAATTAAGTATTCAGCACAACTCAGCAACATCAGGATTAAAATGGAAATATGCAAGATACAGGAAAAGCTGTTCCAAGAAAATGTTTGAAAAGAAAATACTTCTCTATATTTCATCTGTCACTATATTTGGGGGAAAAAGCCAGGATATTTTGCTCTGTGTGAGATAAGGCAAATTAAAAAGATTGCAAAATGCAGATTGGATTTCAAGAGCCAGCCAATAAACTGACAAAAGTAGCTGGAACCTGGCAGGAAGATTTTGATGAGTCTTGTTCCTCCAGAATCATAGAACAGAAATTCTTAAAATGTCATTTTCCTGGACATTGTAAGGATGCAAACCTTGTTTGAGAGTGATGGTTAGATATTTGTTGCCCATATTCTCCACTTCTTTAGTCAAGATTCTCTTTCCCTTACTGGAAAGACTAATCTTTTTAAGGTCATTTAATCCAAAACCATAGAAACTAAGTGGACTCTGTTCCTGTGATTTCTTGCACATTGACTAGGGATACATTATATTAGCAACAGTAATTTGATGATGTATTATACTAACAGATAAGATCATAAAGTTCTGTGAGAGCATATAACTGTAATGCATCATCAGCATCAAGAACAGGCTGGTAAAATCGACAGGCACGAACACCTAGATGTCAGCTTCCTGGTCCTTCCAACCTTTGCTCACAAGACTCATTTACCACTGCTATTATGGTACTTGTTTCTGTTGGAGAAACATCTGTTAAGTCTGTCAGGAGCTGGCAGATTTGTTCTGTGCTTTTTCAGCTGAGATTGTGCTTTCAGGAACACTCACAAGCATAATTGAGTATGAGGAAATGGCATGAAACTGAGTCAGAGGTGGTTTAGGTTGGATATCAGGAAAAGGTTCAACCACTCTGAGGGTGGCTGGGCACTGGAACAGGCTCCCCAGGGCAGTGCTCACAGCACCAAGCCTGACAGAGTTCAAGAAACATTTGGACAACGCTCTCGGGCACATGGTGTGACCCTTGGGGTGTTCTGTGCAGGGCCAGGAGCTGGACTCGAACCTGGTGGGTCCCTTCCAACTCAGCTCATTCTCTGATAATTCCAGATAAGACAGGAATTAGATCATTTGATTCGGTTTGTTCTGTTAGTTTTGGGGTTTTTTTATACAAAATCAATGCTGTTGCAGAGGAAAAAGACCCCACAAAACAAATGTTCTCTTTCCAAGACTTATTCCAAGGAATTACATATGTATAAAAACTACTGAGGACTGAGATGCTGCTTTGCCATTTCAATGGTGCATATTTTCCAAGTTTTAATTGGACAGCTTGAAAACAATAATGAGATAATAATAATTTTTTTTACCTCCAGTTAGTAAAGATTAAATATATGCTTTAAAATATTTTAATGAACAAGATTTTTAGAAATATAAAAATCCATGTGCCTATTGAGCCAATCCCAGTATCATCTAATTGTCAAACTAAAAATACAGTTATTTTTTAAATTTTTTACAATTGTTTCACAATTGTTCAAATATGTTTAGCTGAAGGCTAGGTTGATATTTCCCACAATTTTTCACAAGACATATTTAGCTTACATTTAATAAGACTGAAAACGTTGTTACAAAAATCTAAAGCAGTTACTAAGTCAATTACTTAAGTATTTTAGTGTTCTAGTATGCTTGAAAGAGCATATTCTTTCATTCAAAAGTCCATAGTCAGCTTTTCAGGTATTTGCAGCTCTAGATATGTATCCAGTCTAAAAAAGTGTTTATTTTTATATCAAATAAATATAAATTTTTATATCAACTGAGAATTGTAGCTTGTATAAATTTGTTATTTCTTTAGTTATACGTACAGTTCAGATATCTTCAAACTTGGAAATTATAAGATTATGCCTAGGAAGAAAACTATAAAATAAATTGAAAACTCAGTGAGGTGACTTATGTGATTAAAAGCCTCAGTAGTTTGGCTCAGCTGTGAACGTGCAAACAAAATGACCAACGTATCTGACACCTTAAAATTTTGCAGAAATTCTCTTTTGTATCTGTGTTAGGGGTTCCATTATTATCAGATTCAAGAACTGAAATGCTGATATAATCAAGCTGGTAAGAAAACCTCTGATATTATTTCAGCTAAGTAAATATGACAGAGATGAGCAGGAACACTTTTTATTTTTTTTTTTTTTTCCTCTGACCAAAGAAATAAATGAAAAATGCTTGGTACATTAAAATGTTTTGGAAAGTGGTTCCAGTTTAGTGGTAGCAATTTTTTTGCAATTGATTGTACCAATGATAGAGAAGAAAATGGTAGTGTTTTGCAATCTCCAATTCAGTTATGAAGTAAATGGCAAACGTAGCTAAGTAACGAATAAAAGCAGATACTCCAAGTCAAAATAAATCACATTAATCAGTATGCCAACCTCTCTTTTTGTACAGGCTCAGAGGAAGTTGTTAGAAAGCATAAGACTCGTCAAGTTAGTCATTCCTGTGAGACAGATGTAGAAATAACTTGAATTACAGCAACTATCTTGCCACAAGACCACTGTATCTGTTGAGACAGATTATTAATATCAAAAGCTGCTAGGAATTTGAGTTGCCAAGCTTGTATTTTGAAAGTGTATTGCCATACTCAGCTAGGGGCCAGGTTTCACAAGATCAAATTATTAACATCATGATTTCTGAGAGCAACATTCAGCCTTTTGGTGTTTTTCATTTTCATGAAGCACCTGTTTGAAAGCCAAGCTCTTCCAAAGACTGGATGACGCCACGGGTCTGACTCCAGTCCAAGCAGATAGAGTGAGGCCTCCTGGTTTCTGCTGACAGCACACAGGTACACACAGCAGGATTTAGTCACATGCCCTGGTGTTATTTATTGCTACATATTGGGATTAATACCTCATATAGGTATTTTTTCGCAGTGATTTTTTTTCCTGCTTACTAAATATTGTATTCAAATCCATTTTTTCAGTCAGAATGAGACTATTAACTTATTTTCTGTTGAAAGGTAAATGCGAAATGTGAAAGGTAGAAAGGTTTTTTTCTTTGTGGGTAAAATAATCATGAGGCCCGCACGACACTGGTTTTTGCCTTATCTCTTGTCAACTCCTGAACTGAAGTTTTTATTAGTCATCATCAACTGCTTGCTAAGTAATCCTGAACCAGCCTTTATATAGGAGGCTTTCTCACAATCGTTAACCAGTACAAGTCACTTCAGCAAGACTAAGGCCCCACTACAGAGAGCAGAATCTGGAAAGTAATTTCGTCAAACTTTTCCAAAGAAAATGAATGCTACATCTCCCTGTGCAATCTTGTATTGTTTTGTGAAATGGAGTTGTACTGAGATGAACACAAGCAATAGTTACTAGCATAGATGTGGCTACCTAATTCTTTATTTAGGTTTCGTGTATACCCTTTATAGTTTTTCTAATATGTGTATACTTCAGTACATGCCAGGTATAGTCCCAAGAAAGTATTTTGATGAAAATAGAAAATCATTTTTGCCTGACGCTTTTGTCCAAAGAAAAGCCTATTTTCCTACCACTTTTCTGAAGTGGTATTTGAGAACATTTCAAAATATGTTTTATATTTAAAGTAGATTCAAGCTGAAGTGTTTATTTGAAATTAAAAAAAAAAATCCAAGAAATCTACTGGTGAAAACAATGTCAGAACATTGCTGAGATGCTCAGTTGATGCACCCAAAGATATGGGGAAGTGATAAACACTTAATTGCACTGTCTACACTTTACTCAGAATTACTTCTCTTCACAGCTATTTAAAAGACCCCAAAACACTGTGAGGAGTGTTTATTGTGACAGACACACTTACATAATCAAAAATATTTTGCAGAACAATATACTTTTAAAAGTTTGCCTGCGTGTTAAGTTGCAATAAGCTGCCATAACTTGTGTAAAGGTACTTGTTGGCTGCTCATTTTGTATGGCAAGCTGCTCTTCTGGAATGTTTTTAGATGAACAGTGTTGTAATATTATATGGTTTTTTCTGATCGTCTCTCAGAAGAATTGATTTTGCTTGAGGCTGAGGACCTCTCACTCAGTACCAAACCAAAAGTAAATTGTTTTGTCTGACATTCCTTTAACATTAAGCTGACACCAAAGTCTGAGGCTTGGAGGCCACCAAGCAGAATCAGACCCTTTAAACACCATACTTAAGCGTGCTCTATTGCATTCTGTCACTGCAATGAGATGGCATGTCTTGAAAACCAAATAACACACCCCTCTTCCTTATCATTATAGTGGTAATTAATTTGAATTAGTTCAACCAGTCTATTTTGAAGGACAGCTATAACCTCAGTTAAATTTATTAACATAAAGGTGGCCCATAGATAGTCTGGTTAGAGGTGCCTTTAAGTATAAAAGAGATGCCTTTAGAAGTATTCCATTAATGAATTATTTTCTTGAAAATGTCTATAGGCTTTTAGCCACACACGTTGTGAACTATACAGAGCAGGTTTTTGACATTGCAAGAGACCTGCTTTTTCTCTTGCTTCTTTGCATGAGTACTTCATTTGTCATTTCTTCATTTGTCATTTCAGAAAGTATAGTCTGTTTAGAAAAGGCATGTGAGCACAGAACTGAGTGCAAAGGAACGCAGAGGCAGCAGCCTTGAGCTGCACATTTCTGTAATTGAACAATGGTGAGGGAAAAGCTGCCTTTGATTGACATGTGGTGGTTTGATACCTTGTGTTGCAATTATAGTAATAACCTTGAATTCAAAAGTACCACAGAAAACTTATCTTCCAATTGTCATAGGTATCTGAGAAGGCAAAGGTTGTTTCAAAACAATGATGTGAAGAGTTGCTCATTTTGCAGTACTGGAAAGCTAAAAAGATGCATTAAAAGGATTATGAGGATTCAAAAGAAATTGCAGGTGAAGGTTGGGAAGGATTTTCCTGGATGTCTTCCAGGAATGTGCCTGGTGTCGTTAATGGGTGGGAATTTGATTTTCATTTTTTATTTTTAAACTATTTACCTATCTTGGTAGAGCAGAATTTAGTCAACAACTGCATAAATTACTGCTATATTGGTATCACAGAAAATCAGAAAGCTGTTAAGCTAAGGGAGAACTGTGCTGGCTCTCAGAGTGGGAGAAGCAAAGTTTCTACAGCTTGTCAACAAATATCCAACTTCACCGAGCCAATAGTCGGACAACAGAGGTGAGAGGGAATGAGCTTTCTATGTGGAGGCTGGACAAAAGTTCATAAAAGAGGGCCATTTTCCCCTCAGCGGAACAGAAGGTTCTTTCAAACCAGGAACTGGGAAATGGAGATGAATCCAAACAAGAGAGTAGCTAAAAACACCCAGAGCCAAGAGCCAGCTATTCAGCTAGAGGCTAGAGTAACCTATACAGGTGAGAGAGAAGAGGAAGAAAAAGCCAGTTGGGTGTTTATTATTCTGGAGAAATAATAAGTTAAGAGTCATAAATTGGCAGCTACTAATTAACTTACTGGAGAGGCTGAAGGAAGGAAGGAAATCTAGTAAGGGGTAGAATAAACCTCCCTCATTTCACCAAAGGATATGAAGAATTGACATTCTGCATTTAATTTGAAGCCTACAGTTCTTTTCCTATGTTTTCAATCATGTTTTATATGGAAAAAAATGTTTGTTCAAATATTTCAGGTGTTCAGGGTTAAGTGTGTTGGTAACTAAATTTTTTTTAGCAAGTTTCTGTTAGTTTTTCTTCAGATCTCTGACCTCCCCTACTTGGATTGTGTTGAACTCATTTTAGCTTCTTTTTAATTAGAAATTCATTATTTTTCTCTTTTTGTGACAGCGTCCATTTTAACTCATATGACTCCTACCCTAACGAAAGGTAACTCGGATTTTAAATACATCTGTCATGTTGCCTTCAAATGCACTTGAGATGCTCCTTAGAACATTAATTTTTCATATATATCATCTTTTCCTTTTGCTTCTGATTTGTTTCTGTATTTTCTGACCTTGAATTTAAAGCTTTAAGTGCTAAAGATAGGGAAAATCGATCATATAATGAATATTTTGCTAAAGAAATAAGCCTTGAACCCTACAGTGGTAATGATTGTGTTCTGCTTTACAGTCCCTCTTTCTTGTAGTCCTTAAAGAGTTCTTTTGCTTGATCTTGGCTAAGAATGGTTAATGGAGAAAGAGGAAAAATAGCACATTTCTGACTTTGCTGCAGAATTAGTCTTTGGTAACTCTTACTGCACTGTGAAAGAAAGAAAAGGAAAAAGCTGAAATCCAGCAAGACAAATAAGTCTCCTGTAGCCGTTTCCTTTCCCAAACAGTCATTGGAGGTAGCATATAATTTGTTTTCTTTCTTAGACTGTATACAATATATTAATGCAAAGCGGCTTTTTGCCTTAAATAATACATTTTGTTTTCCTTTTGGTGGTTCCTGTTTCTCTTTTTTTTGTTTCATGACTTATGTCTTGGTAAAGGCTTTATCTTTACTAGGGAGCCAACAGAGCTTTTGTGGAACCAACTTGTCCCTAAACTCTGCAATTAAGCTGTTGCCAAGAAATTTCTATGAGCCCTTGCCATGGGAAGTAAAAAAAAAAAAAAAAAAAAAAAAAAAAAAAAAAAAAAAAAAAAAAAAAAAAAAAAAGAAAGGAAACTTGAACCCATTTCTTAAAAGCAGAAAGCATAGCAACCACAGTCAGAAACATTTAGCAGTCTGGCAGCAGACAGCAGGACATACAAAGAATAACAAAATAGACTATTGAAGAGGGGAAAAAAGATCTTCAAAAGACTTGTGTCCACAGCAGGGTGAAAAACATAACAATCCCATTATCAACGTTGTTAGAAAAAAAAAGTTGATTTTCTTTTTTTCCTAAGTTCTGCCAATATATCATGTTAAGCAATATTCCAGTAACTCAGAGCATAAAAAGGCATTTTCTGTCATCCACTTAAATTGTCTCTATTCAGGCAGTCAAAGTAAGAGAGAAAAGAAACAAACAGTTCTGGGATCCAAATTCAAAACTCCAGCAGAAAAGACTAGCTGGCCTAGAAGCTGAGTTGTCATGGCTTTATTAATTCTGCAAATAGGTGACATGCACTAAACTGAGGTGAGTTTTCCCATACTGCTCAGGGGATCTAAATTCACACTCACAATATACCTATAACTTCATTTCTGTCAGTACTGGTTTTGTTCCTACAGCTGTATGTATCCATTAATACTTTTTTATTGCCCTAGAGTAATTAATGTATCTGCTTTGTACTGAATTGCGAGTTATTTTTAATTCCGGGGGTTCTTTTGGAGTTGTACTTTTTCTGGTTTGGTTTGATTTATTTTTTCTCCCCATTCCTTTTACTTTATTATTTGGGGATAGGAGAATGATGATTTTCAGACAATCTACAGTGGAAGTTCAGGTGTGCTATTGAAATCATAGTGAAATTCCCCATGGTTATGGTAATTTTAGCCTTTTTTTTTGTACCCATTTTCCTTTCTAGAACTTGCAGGGATATGATAATTAGCAGTTTAAATAGAGCATAAATTTGTGTGCATTAAGTATGCCTGCTTTGTGTAAACAGAAGTTTTCCAAATGCCTGATGTGCAATATATCCTGTTATATTCAGGAGGGGGAGCGCAGAAAACCTCCACGTCGCTTAGTTACGGAAACAACAAACATCACAAATTTGTTGTCTTTAGTTAGCCACGTCGTGTGGCATTAAAGCACTTGCCAAGTGCATTATCGGGGCACAGGATGCTATGCTTTTGTGTTCCCCCTGAGACATGGATTGTTCAAGTTCAGCTTTTATGGTGTGCAGCTTTTGAACAGATTGGGTGCATTTTGGTGCTTTATCTGAATGATCAGTGCGGTCTGTATTCTGTAGTTGCAGACTAGAAAGTCAGAACTATATCATGCCCGTTTTCCTTAAAAAGAAAATGAGGGATTGACACCCTATAGGAAATGTGTGTGTAAATGTGTCTGATTTTGGACGAAGCTTCACTAGATTTTGTGCTGGTAGTGCAAACTTCAGGCTTCAAGCAAGTTTCTGCCCTGTGAAGAGATGATGTATCCAATTTAGAGAGAAGCAAGGAGAAATTAAGTTCTCTGTGAGGCATTTACATGCAAGTTAAACCCAAATCCCTGGATTACTGGTCCTGACTTCCTAACACAAGGGTCATTATAATGGTTTTCTTTTTTCTACCTTAGGCCAAAGTAGTCTGTGGAGACAATGTCTGATTTTAAAAATATTCTTGTTCTACATAAAGCTATAAACAGCAGAACAAAGCACATAATCATACTTTATGAACCATATGTTTGCCTTGGAAAACCTATTCAATATTTTTCAAAAGTTTGAGTGTGATTTGTTTGCACTCCACGGTTTTGGATGCTCAGTATGGATAGGAAGAAGAAACAGGAGATATATATTCCCAGATATATAATCCAAGGCATTTGTTGCACTGCAGTGCTTTGTTTTTTTAGGGTTTTTTTTTGGTGGGTTTTTTGTTTGCTTGGGTTTTTTTGTTTTTTTTTTTTTGTTGTGGTGGTGTTTGTTTGTTTGTTTTAGGTTTTTTATTTGTGGGGTTTTTTTTTATTTCCTAAATTAATTAAGTCAAGGGTTTTTTTGAGCTGAAAGTTGCAGAGCAGTTTCCCAGACCATAATAATTGATCTAAAATGATGCAACAAAACGCACATGCTATTGTTTTCTCCAAGTGTCTCTGTATCCACACCATGGAACCCTATGCTGTGTCCTTAGGCTTATCTCCCTCTTAGTAGTATCTAGAGATACTTGGGTTTTGTTTTGGTGCTCAAAATGACCCCTTTCTAAATGCCCTACACTACCATCACCACCACGTTTGCACAAATATCGATCTCAGGAGAACAAAAACCATTTCACTTGAAGGTGAATAAATTGTTCCCTTGGAGCGTTCACTTTACCCCTTAATTGCTTCTCTATGTTCAGAAAACGAAGCTGGTTTATGATGTTGAGTAACCCTAGAGGCTCGAATAGCTGTTGTCATTCATGTCGTGTGCTTTCACATTGTGTTCAAAAATGCACCCCACTGCAAACATTTGAACTTGGGCTCCTTAAGTTTTGTGCAAATAGTCTGTAGTTTATTGTGTTCCTTGATATATTCATTTTGGAGCTTGAAAATGCATGGAAGCATATTAGCAAAATGACAAGCCTCCTGTGAGAAGCTGATGTTCCTAGATTAATTCAAAACCATCCAGCAAGCACTAAAAAAGCACATGGTAACTCTCAGCGGTCAGTTTTGCAGTTGGATTCCTGGGGAATGTGCTGCTATGTGCACCAGGTAGTTCTCAGTGAGCATGGGAATTTTTGTGGCTGGTAAAGCAAGCTGATAAAATTGCCTCAGGCTTCCCATACTTTAAGTCCCATTGTTACAGTTTCTGACATCAGCAAGTCCCCTCCTGCTGATGGCGCTGTTCAGGGGAAACCTGTAGGTTGGCAGCACCTACCTGAGCCATTTTGGGTGATATTAATCTCCATTTTGGACAATTAACTGTCATTGTATGCACCGGGTGATCCAGGTTTCATAGAAATGTGAAAGTACGGTTTTATGGTAACAAAGATTTATATGATCCATTTTTTTAACAGGTTTTGATATTGGATTCATCCATTTATTCAAAATGCAGTTGGAAAGGTATTTTACCTTACCTCCCAGTTAAGTAAATAGACAAACTCTTTGGAGCAAGGTCAGAGTGGTAGGTGCTCTGAAATCCTGGTTTCTCTTTGGTTCTCAAGGAAACCTAGATGCTGCAAATCAGGTGATACGATCGGCTCCCTGAGGATCATCTTTGCTTTTAAGAATGTAAAGTAATTTGAAATAAATGCTTCATAATAATTTAAAGGATTTTTAATCATAGTTATTGAAAAGCTATTGCTGACAGAGGTGGCCAGTGTTTTGAAATATTTAAGGGTAAATGCTCTTTCTTCATTCATAATGTTTGATGTTGACAGGCCTGCACTTTGAATTGAAAATAGTGTTGCAATCTGGATTCTTTCACACCTTTCATGGTTTTAAATCTCATGGGATAGGGTCAGTAGGAAGAACTGTTAGAGTTCTGTTTATTTTTAAAATTTTTTTAAATTTTCTTGATTTATAAATTTGCTAATTGAACAGTTATAGATTTATGATACATCCCTAGTATGAATTCCTTCTCTTTTCCTTCACCTTTTCTCAGGGTCATTCATAGATTTATATTTCTTTACACTTCTGGACTTCATTGCATAGTAGGGCCTCAGCTTGCAGAAAAACCTATACATGATATATTTTTGGGATGCATGAATTAATTTAGGTTGTGCTCCAAGATGACCACAGGCCACATTAAAGAGAGTGCGGAGCTTAAGGTAATAATTGCTCTCTCAAAGCTGGACTCATTTGTTAAGACACAGCACTGTGATATTGAAGTTACCCGGCATGTGGTTGACCTAGATGGTAGCAAAGGAAGCCTGTATCTTGATTGTAAAATGTTCTGCACTGTCTCTCTTAGAAAATAAATTTATTCCTCACTTTGGATAGCTTGGTTGCAAATTATGTGGGGACTTGCTAACTGCTCCATTTTTCTTGGGAGCTTAGGTGACCTTTTGCAGTTTCCAAGAATGAGGTAATTATATATTTTAAAGACTGAGGTCTTGAAACTTACTTGATATTAGCAGGAAAGAACAGAGTGAATACAAGACAAATTCAAGGTGCTCTTAATGGCATGATACAATTCCCTGAGGGCTGGCAGTTTTATGTGCAGGAAAGTTAGATTGTTGCTCGCGTATGAAAGTGAGCGCAAGAGCAAGCTAAGAACCAGGGCCAACCCCAAGGATGCCAGGATACTGACTGGTGGGTTGTGTGGGGCTGAAGGGGAATTGCTCCAATATTTCTCTGTTGCAAATTACCTTCACTTGACTAACTGTGGATCCATGTCTCTAATGGAGGGAGAATGTTCTGAGTTAGCCTTATATGCTGTGTTCCTCAGATGGAAATAGCAGATAATATAAGCCCTATTAAAAACATGTTTGTTCTTATGTACCCAGAAGCTAAAGAAAAAATTAAAAGGCAAAATCAATGGATAAATCAGTAAGTTATTTTTACCCTAGAGGCTGTTGTTTCTGAAGCATGTACCTTCATGAGATTTTAGTCTCAGAATCATTCCTTACTGTTCAGTGGTTTTCCCAAAATTTAATGACAACTAATTTCTGTGAACATACTGCTTTTCTCCTTTTTGCTGTGCTTCACTAATGGCTGAGTATATTTTTCATGGATAGGGACAGGGGTAAGAATCTCAGCATAATACCAGGAAACAGGCTCCCAAATGCAAGCTGTGTTCAGTTAATAGTTTACAGTTCTTTTCAGTTATGGTTCATATATTGCAGTTTTGTTACTAATTATCCATGATAATTCAGTTCTAAATTTTCCATTTAGTAAGAGTAAATGAACATAAGCACATTCTAAAACTTATAATCATTCTAAAACTTAGATATAGGCTTTATTCAGTTTCCCCACAATGTATGTAATAAGATGAAGTCGTTTCCTTCTCAGTAGCTACGAAGTATCAGTCGTGGAATATGGAAGCAAGAAATTGTCATTTGCAATATTTAGGGATTCCAAGAATGTTTTAATATTGTGGCATAAATTTGACAATATTTGTCGCTGTTACTAAAGTGTTCTAGCAACATTTCCCTCACACATTATATATTAAGTTAATTAAAGAGCTGGTGGCAAGTTATTGGGAAAACTACTTCACTTTATCCATTATGTTCTTAAACCATATTTATTAGAAATTATTATTTCTGAGTTGGCAAATGACTTCAAATCATAGAAAGCTGTTTCAGACATCAAGGAAAACCTAGCTTTCCTTTAGTCTGCTCAGTTTTTTTAACATAGCTGTTAACTTCCAATTGTAATATTCAGTCAACCGTCTTTCATTAAGGTCAGACAGTTTGATTTGTCCATAAACAATAAATTATCTTTGTACATTTATTTACCTTCCCCTGGAACCTGCTCTTGTACAGCAGGCAATTTAAGATCTTCTCATGTTCTTTGTTGATGTATTTAGTTTCATTGTCACCAAGCATGATTTAGTTCTAATAAGAGCCCATTTGTTCCTTTTTCATTTATTGCATCCTCTGGCACTGTTTAATGCTTTTCAGTCTAATCTAGAAAGGTTATCCCCTGTAACTTCTCGTAACAAAGTGGGAGCTATCCAAAATCCCTCTTGCCATAGAATGTGGTTAATGCTTCATGAGACCAGATAGCTCTAAGTAACCTCCCAGGCTCCAGGCTTCTTGGTGCATTCCTCTTCATTCTAAAGACAGAAAGCCACCCCGAAGGGAGGTCACTTCCATGTGCTTATTCTCCAGTACTGTTCTAAACTCCTTTGCACAACATATGAAATCTCGGGTGCTATGGATGCATTTGATAAATGGAAGAATGGATCCTTACTATCTAATATTACAGTTTAGTCCAATTTTATTCACTTCTGATGTCTTCAATTGAAGAACACATTGTCTCTGTGGCAGAGTACCATTTCTGCTGTCAGCAATCCACAGTGAGGTTTATCTGTTGTTTTTGGAGACACAGCTGTCATGGGAACAGCACTACTTGTACTCTATTCTGAAATAAAATGAAGAAATAGGTTTATTTATTAACTTTTAGGATACCTTTTAATATAGTAGAATAATTCTGACAAGTCTTATGATGAAATTTCCATTGTGGATAATGATATAATTGGAATGAACACAATTCTTGCTGAAAAAGAAGTGTCACTCTATCAATAATTTCTGTTATCTTTAAACTTCACTTTTCAATAGCAACTCTCACTTGTGGGGTATGTCATCTTAGACTGTGTAAGTGCTAGTGCTTTGATTTCTAACAGCACAGCTCTACAGTTCATCCGCTGTGTTTGCCCCTTACTGGGTGTCAGAGTGGGTTTCACGTGTGTTCAAACTAGGTCTCAGAGGAAATTAATCCAGCAGCTCTTTCCTAAGTATTCAGTAAGCACTTTCTAACCCTTAATAGGGATGTAAAGTCTAAACCAGTGATGGGTCCCCTGTAGCTCCAAACTGCACTGCATAGTTGGAACATTGGATCAGGGCCAGACGTGATCTAGTCCTGAATGGTGCAGATCTGTAGATGAAAAAGCCTCAGCACAAAGTGCTTGGTTTTGCTGAGCTGTTGCTTTTTCTCCAAATTGCTTTTTAATGTAGGGCTTAACCTTAGGAACAGAGAAGAAAGTTTTAGCTTCTGTCGCTATGGTTTTGTATTCAGCCCTTCAGTGGTATTTTAGCTTGAGTGTATCATTTATCAAACAATTAAAATTGTTGACAAAACACTTGTGTGCGCCTTTGGTATTGGGGAGCTCATTTCAGCAGCTCTTGTATTATGGCTAACTCAGAAAGAGCAGCAATTTGAGAAAATACTAATAAAGATTAGAACCCTGGGAAATGGTTGAATCCTGACAGACTTTTGGACCAAGCTAAAATGTGATTTGAAGCAAGAATATTTACTGCAGAGGTCAATTGGATTTAAAAACTAATGTTGGCTTTCATTTTTATCAGAAAAGTCTTCAGTCGGGGAAAATACGTCAGTTGGGGGGCTTTTTATCCAATTGAACAGGCTCAAAGATTTTCCTGGTTTTGTCTGTTTTGATCTGTTGTGATGTTAGTTTGCCTCTCTTATACAGTTTCATGAATTCCATAAATGCTACTCCTCCTCAGCCCCAAGGACAAACTGAAAAGATGTTAAATTATGAAGTGTCTGACCTTGGTATATTTTCTGTACATGAACTGAAGAGTTAAGACAGTGACAAAGGATTTAGAGGAAGAAGAAATCCAATACTTCTTTATAATAGCAGAATGGCTGTGCAGAGAAGGCTTTTAAGTAATCAAGGCCATAAAGGCTAATTTGCAACTCATAGTATAAATTATGTGTAGATTCTTTCAGATTGTTAGAATTAACTCCAGGGATATTTTTAGAGCAACTTTGTTTGGTTTAATGAAAACAATTATTAAATCATTACTCAATGAAAATAGTTACTTCATCTTGTTTGTATATACATTATCATATTCATATTTCATCACCATTATCCTTTAAATAATGTGCCTATTCAGGATTATGTCTCTTTGGTTAAAAATGGTCAGGTTTCTCTGCATAACTTGTCTGCTTTGTTTGCAGGTTGTATATAAAAATAACGATGTCAGGTTGGAGCTGTCTCGACTTGCCAAGCAAGGGGATGCTAAAATGAAGATTCATGGGGTTGTAGCATTTAAATGTGAGAATGTTGCAACCTTAGATCCAATCACATTTGAAACACCAGAGTCTTTCATCTCTCTGCCAAAGTGGAATGCCAAGAAAACAGGCTCAATATCATTTGACTTTCGTACAACTGAGCCAAATGGCCTGATTCTTTTCAGTCATGGGAAACCAAGGCACCAAAAAGACGCCAAACATCCACAGATGGTGAAGGTTGATTTTTTTGCCATTGAGATGCTTGATGGCCACCTCTACCTACTGTTAGACATGGGATCAGGTACTATAAAAATAAAAGCCTTGCAGAAGAAGGTGAATGATGGTGAATGGTACCATGTGGATTTTCAGCGGGATGGGCGGTCAGGTAAGTTCCTTTTGTCAGCATTCAGAATGTTTTTTCTGCTATATCTGAGAGAATACTGCGTACATACTGATGTTGCCACAATTAGAGTTGAGCATTATCTGAAAAATAAGGAAAATATAAGAAGTCATTACTGTCAGGTACCAGAATACAATAATTTGCTGAGTAACATATCTTATGTTAACATTATTGCATAATCAAGTACTTAATCTTGCAAATAAGTATATTGTGTGCTTGAAAAACCAACAGTAATCTCCCTCTGTGCTTGCTTACACCAAATAGCTGAAGTGGCAAGTTTCAAGAATGAAAATAAAGCAAAAAAAAGAATTACTGAAAATAATCTCCAACACGGGAAATAGCTGCCCCACAGAAAAAAAACACAGAGCTTCCAATCATGTCAGCAGATCTCAGCATACTTAAATGATATGCTAATGAATAGCTAACAACACATGTCAGCAGAAATGGAAATAATTGACTTGCCACATTCTATCAGTATGATTCATATTCTGGAGTGGTTTACTCAAAAAATGATCTCACTGAAAAGTGGTAAAAATAAAGAATTGATAAACTCTTCCTAATGCTAGCGAAATCTACTACGGCTTAAAATGCATTTAGCCAGTGGAATTGTCAATGTATCAGCTCATCTCATCTTGAGCATATATCTTGGCTTAAGCAAATAATCAATATACATCAATTTAAGGACAGCTCTCTTCTAGGGTGCCTTTTCTGTAGTTCATGCCAAGATTTGGGGAGGAAGGGGGAGGGGAATGTACTGAGCCTGTAATTCAGTCCTGAAGAATTTTCCGATTAGTATTAGTATTCAATCTGAAGTTTATGTACACTCTACAACTGGGTGTTGAAAAATGTAAACTCCACTTCTTTTAGATTTTGTGGGATTTCCCCCACTTTCTTCCTTCTGGTGACTCCTTTTCCATAGCTTGCATTTATAATTTCTTTATGAAACTTAACCCCCAAAAGTTATCATTTTATGACTTCTTACTACACACAAATCAGATTTCAGATCAAACAAATCTTAGGTACATATTTACATTGAAGATTTCAGTCAAATCCATGCTGAAAACCAGACCAAATTCAATTGATCCACACTGTGATTATGAAAAATAATTATTTTATTCCTAGGCTGTGCAGCTTCAAATTCTGATGGTAGAGACTTTGATTTTCTTGTTATAATATTTCAGTTGCTCCTTTACATTTCTTGAGGTTAAATAAACCTACCAAACAAGAACACACAAACAAAACTCAAACAAACAAGGAAAAAAATCTCTAACCAAACAACAAAACACAACTCAAAATCCTCAATTGGAATTGAATATCCAGCACTTATATTATTTATACTACAATTTGTATTTCAGACTTTCTTCTTAACTGCTGTTTCAGTGATTCATATGAGGCAGTAAATCCTGTAATAATCATGCCTGTGGGACTGCTGAAAGCAAAGTTTATTCTTACATCCAAAGCCAACAGATCTATAAAGGAACGAAATAAATGCATAGCAATTGTTTACATTTGAAGATATGTTCTGCCCTTTCATTACTTCACAAAAAGAGTGACTCACAAGTGCCATTAAGAGAGTTTAGGGCACACTTTAATCCTTTAAAACTGCTGATGGACATCAGCAAGAATGTAGAGTAATTTAAGGAAGCAAAACCCACCTGGTGATCAAGATTGCATTTTTTTTAATTAGTAGAATTATAAATAATCAAATTAATCCACCTGATGACTTGCCTATGATCAAGATGAGTGAAATTTATGTAACACCCCTTGTCACTGTTGAAAACTAATCATTATACCCATTAACTCTAAGATGTTGAACTATTACCAGGAATACTGAATAAAATATGCAGGGTTATGGACTGGCAAACTAAATTTTTAGCTGAAATCTGAAAGAGAATCAAAGTTTTTCTATTATTCTAATACATACAATCATAGGTTATGGTAGGAGAAGTACCAATAACACTGGCAATGTTTTTGTTTGTCTTAATGATGGTAGGACCCGATTTTTACAGTTATTAGAGAGATGTCTCTCCCTGAATTAAGGGGCAAACGAGATCGTGTGCCAAAGTAAAAAATATGGATTTTATGTAACGGTAAGTGTGATATAGAGAGAAATAGAAAGAAATAGCAAAAAGGGGTGGGGGAGGGGGGGGACACTCCATTCTAATTGGGCCCTGGCTTCCCTAAACTTAGCCCTAGCACCTCGCACAATTTTACTCCATTCCTCCCAAGCCACCTGTCCTGGTTTCCACCTTCTGAAAGCTTCTTTTTTTGCTCCGAGTTTGCTCAGCAGCTCCTTATCCATCCATGGAGGCCTGCTGGCATTTTTGCCCGATTGCCTCCTTGTCGGGATGCCTTGCGTCTGAGCTTGGAGAAAGTGATCCTTGAACACCAGCCAGCATCCTTGGGCCCCTCTGCCCTCCAGGGCTCTTTCCCGTTGGACTCTACTGAGCAGCGCCTCGAAGAGGCCAAAGTCTGCTCTCCTGAAGTCCAGCGCAGTGAGATTGCTGTGTGCCCTCTTCTCAGTCCCAAGGATCTCAACCCTCAACCACCTCATGGTCACGTTATGAGTGTTGGTGTGTTTTACCCATGGAGAAAAAAAATTCACTTTACTCTTTCAGGATGCTTTCTGGTTTCTTTAGCCCAAACCAAACATACTGGAAATCACATGAATATGATTACTTTTCACTAGCTTACCTTCAGAATTTTTATATAATGAATATACCTTGTGTAGAAAAAAAATTTGCTTTTCTGAGGCTTTCTTGTTGCCATTGACAGCATATTCCCCTAGCTATCAAGCAAAAAGGAAGAGATTCTTCTGTTAATGAATAAGTAGCTCAAATAAACTCTGGGGTTTTTTTTTTTCTGTAAATTAAGTTTGGTATGTTGCAACCTTTTGCTCCTAGCCTTCAAATCCAATGCAGAGTGGTTCCCTCCAATAGTTGAATGCTGTGACATTTCTCAAGGAGCTTTGCTAATTTCCTTGACTTTCATATTAGCTGGATCAGCAAGTACTAGATTTATTTCTCATTCTTTGCTCTCTTCCAGACTCTCAGTCACAGTGAGCATCCACTCTAAACTACTGATTTTGCCTTTGCTTGTCTGGGACTGTGGTGGAGGTGAGAGGGAGATGTAGGGAACGAGAACACATTTTTAAATTGTCACCATCCAGGCCCCATTCGCTAGTAATTCTGCCAATCCACTCAGATTTTGAGAGATACAAGGAAGAGGGAAGAGACGGTGCCATTTAATTTCCTTTTGCTAAAAGACCTTTTTGACATTTTATTCTTGTTTTCACCCTAGAATCCCATTCTGTTGCCTGTAAGACTTACTCTGTGTGCTTTCTTACCTAAAAAGATGATCATTGGTTGGATGGAGCTCCTGAGACCCTATTTAGTTAAGTTAACATTTAAGGGTTAGGTAAAGAAAGATATTCATAAGATATTCTCCTCTGGTCCATCTTTCTTGCTACGTGTGCAGCAGTGCTACCGACTGCTGTGTCCTGAGTTTCCTCCCGGTACTCCTGAATTACACATCCTGAATTCCTGGGAAGGACTGGAGTCCACAGGTGTCCACAGGTGTCTTGTCTCGGCCATGGGCTGCCTGCTGTGGTCACAGTCCTCATCACAGCTATCATATTGTGTTTTAGCACACAAGATGTATTTAGAATTAATACCTTGCGTTAAAAACGTTGAAAAATAATTTTTCAACGTTTTTAAATAAGCAAATGCTTTTCATGGGCACAAAAAGCAACTAAATAGGCCACATCAGGAAAGCAGAGATATCAGAACAGTTGTAGTAGCTGCACTTAAAATCTTCATATTTAACTGATCAGCAGAGAGATGAAGTTTAGAAATATGATTTTGTTTCTCATACACAGTCTTAGGAAAAAGTAAATTGCTGAGTTAATGAATAGATTGGAGAGGCTCATTAAGTCATACCTAAGGGAAATGTTTGTCTGTTCTGCTCTTAACAGTACTGCCAACTCTGCAGAAAAAAATAATTAGAAAAAAAACCCACAAACCCAAACTAAATAAAAAACAACCATGAAGCAGCTGTAAAGGTCTTTGCTCAGGGTGCTTCTTGTAACACAGTAGGGATGGGTTTAATAACTGTTTTCTGAGACTTAAGTGTTCTTTAAATTTTTTTAAAACTGTTTGCCATATGCAAGGATAACCATGCAAATGTTTTTTTTGCTAAATCACCATTCATCCTTTGAAAATTACCATTACATAGTGAAATTAGGGAGGAAACTTACTCTTCTTGTCAACCTCCAATTGTGTAGGGCAGTGTAAAGCAGAATGTATCAGAGTTTATTCATAGGTAGGTAGCATTTAAGGGCTGAGTCACTGAAATTTTGAACTAAAGTTAGAGTTTCATCTTGAATACCAGAAATTATTTCTAGAGTATGTAATTAGAGCTTAACTATAACTAGTATATCCCTGTAAGTAATGCTTTGTTGATATCCATTACATGTATTATTGTTGCAGGTTCTTTATTTTTTTTTACATGTACCCTTCTACATATTACTTCTCGCGTCTTTTTAACCTTTTAAGTACAGCCAGATTTACATGTTCTGATTTCAACAAATGCTAATAGCTTTCATATTTGGGAGAATGAGTTTATACTGCATTTTAAGGAAAATTTTTTCAAGGATCTGCATGTTCCTTGGCATATCTGCGTCTTTCTCAGAGTCCAAGATAAAACTTAACCAACACTTTGCCAAGTGGTACAATAGGCTTCTCTGTAATCCCCAGTATATTTCCCATTTTGCTCATACCTGTGTTATTGTTGACTTATGTTGTTGACTCCTCCCTTGAAGGACTGCTCACTAATCAATTATCCTTTAAGTCAATAATTCTTGCTGAAAAATATAATTTCATTAGTTTTTCTCAAACTTCTTTTCCAATACAGAAAGAAGTTTCTGAATCTTAAATTGCACTGTGTTCTCATGCGAAATGCTCCAGAATCAAAGCAGCTATAGGTCATAACAGGACCCTTAAATTTATGTCCAGTTTCTGGAGATAAGAAATGCTACTTGTTTCTAGGAGCTGAAGCTAGATCATGAATTCCCAGACTAAAGAAGCCACCTCACACCTTCTTGTCTTTCAGTCATTCCCTTTTTTGTCCTGTCAGGCTGGACAAACCACATGCTATCAGCATTCTTCTTTTTCTTTCTTATTCTGATAGAGATAATATTTCCAACTTTGAGTCTTAAAAATCTTTGCATGGAAGCTGCTTGCTTCCTGGCAGGCATTATGGCTCTTTTCAAAGAAATGGTATCACTGTTGATCTGGTTCTGGGTGCTTTTATGCAAAGATGGAACTTTAAGGATGATTCATCTTCTAAGGATGGTTTTCTCTCTCTCTTGAGCATCCAGTGCTCTTCTGAATCTGCTGCTTCCTCATCATATCTGTTGTCTCTATCACTTTGTTAAACAAGATATGTCCCATTCTTTCCTCTTGTGAAATTTGACAACTGTGTCCTGACAATGATTGATGTTACAGTATCTTTACAGGGCAATTTATTAACCTTTTTTGTGTTGGCCACACAAGACATTTGCATGCTCCATTAGCTTCCCTTTCTTCCTCTATGGGAAGTGATGTCTCTTCACATTCATAAGCAGAAACCTCTGCATGGATTGGAGCACACTGGTGATTTGACAAAACTATTCCTTTTAATCTGCCTATAATTCCCAGGGAAAGTAGAATTGAAGTCTCTCAAAGGAGGTGTGCACCACAGTCTCCGATTTCTGCGGTAGCTTCTGCCATTGTCATGAGGTCCAACTTGAGACATTTTCAGTAGAAACTCAGAAAGTTTCCCTCAGGAAAGATAAGAGGCTTTAAAAAAAAAAAAAAAAATCAACAAACCACAGGAAAACAAACAAACGCAAATCCCTGCAATAAATGAGTAAAAAAAATCCTCCCCCACCAAAACCTCACCAAGATGAAATAACACACACTACCTCTGTCTCAGTTCTGGGTACACTGTGAATCCAAAGCTGTTAATGGAACCATTGTTTATTTTCTGTAAGCCTGTGTTCTAGGAACTCGAGTTCTGCATTTTGCTGTAGGATACTTAAGAGTCTGTAATTTCTGCTGTATTTTGCAATATTTTTATATGCCCTTATTTTACTTGGATTTTTTTCATCTGTGTTTACAAAGCAATTAGTGAGTAAAGTTTGTATTATCTGTCAGAGATACATAAAAATTAATCTGGATATCACCAGAAGTGATGGCTAGGTGGTTGCTGCTCATGTTTTTCTACCCGTAGTCATTAGGTGCTATGATTGCACTAAGGTTTCAGAGGACTTCTCACACTGAGTATTTTATGGGGTATCATTTCTTGGGAAGGTAAAAAGTTCATTTCTTTAAGACGCTGTTGACATCTATTCAAAATAGTACTTAAGCTCTCTTCAGGGTAATCCTTTATGACACAGAGAAGAAAAATTTCCTGTTTCAATCACTTTACTATAGTTCACAGTCACCAGTTCTCCTTATCATTCACCTTCCTAAGCCTTCTGTGCTTGCAAAGCTTCCACTTGGAACACAGAGCTGCAGCTATACTGGCAGACATTTATGTGTCTTTTTCTGTGAGCTGAAAGTAATCGAGATGTAGTAGATTTTTTATTTTTAATAGGAAAGGAGTTCTAGGATTCTTCATTAAGGACTTGAAAATATAAATGTCTTTGTCCAGCAGAAAGCAGCACTGTTCACATGTTGGAGCTTTCTGATGGAGGCTGCAGCTGAGTTAACTTGTGTGGGTGCACAAGTGGGTGCTGCCTGAACATGGGTTTAGAGAGTTTGGTCCTAAATTAGCCCGTACATCAACAGATGGGAAAAAGCAACAATAGCAGTAAGAAACACTGTGAGGACAAGTACGATTTATATTTACAGAGTCTCTAGTGTTTTAAAAGAAGATCTGTTGCCTGTTAGCCATACTTCCTGATACCCTAGGACGCTCTCTGAAATGTCTCTCTTGGTTTGACAGGTCGTTCACAGATGTCCTTGTTTGACGCAGCTGATTAATCAAACCAAACCTCAAAATGTTTATGCTTGCATGCCTTAGGTCAAACCTATAGCAAGCGTTTCATATGAGTGCCAAGTTCTGCTTCTAGAAGCTGAGAAGTAACAACAAATTTTTAGAGTTAGAAAAACAAAATCATCTTATCACTTTTAAACAGATGGTAGTTTGGAAGAAAAAGTATCTTGTTTCAGCATGCCTATTTCTTACTTACTTTCTTGGAAGTTCACTTTTACATCTACGTGATTATTCAACTGACACAGAAAACATTTCTGATAGTACATAAAACGAAAAAACTGACCGCATCCCCGTTCTTTAAATGCGCTTACAAAGATGCAAAGACACGCTATGCAAACTTTTGTTTTATCTTGTTAGTT
The DNA here is from genome assembly GCA_013397775.1 of Eulacestoma nigropectus. NCBI lineage: Eukaryota > Metazoa > Chordata > Aves > Passeriformes > Eulacestoma > Eulacestoma nigropectus. The sequence continues at coordinate 507,336 of VZTE01005753.1, forward strand.
CCCTTCTGATAGTAGGGAGACTGTTTGCGGTATCCAGCCCTTCTAAAAAACGTATGTCTCAAGTCTCACGTGGGAGTTGGACCTCCTGAGACCTTTATGCCAAAGAGCTTTTACTGACGATCCAAATTCTTTAGATATTCATTCTGTCCATGTTGTTGGAGTTAACCTATTGAACCAACAAAAGAACAGAAAAAATATAGCTTCCACAGGGGTCCATTGCTAAAAGAGAAGTCTAAATTTTAGGCTGTACCCACGTAAGAGAATGATCTTTTTCTGACCTGCCTTTGTTTGCTTAAAACTCACATTTTAGTATGTATGCTGTGTAAAGTGTGAATTTCTTCTTATGCACAACTCCTACCACAGTGGAAGCCTTTTTGGTAATCAGTGTTATCTTCTGGAATCTGTTTCAGGCTAACAGTGGAGATGGTGAATCATATTCACTTTGTATATATATGTATGATAAATTCAACATGGTAAATGGGATTCTTCCGTGTCTTGTCACCATTAATACACTTTCAATGTTAAATCCAGCAGATAACAGTGTTGTACGATGACTGGTACATTAGAACAAATTGGTGACCTTATAATATTTTGATTTTTAGTTTGCTTTTGTACCCACGTAGAGTGATAAAGAACCACTTCTGTGAAGATCTACATGAAGATGTTTTTTCCAAGTGATTTTACTTAGAAATAAAATTAAAATTGGTTGACATCAGTATGCTCTGTGACTGTATATACTAAATTTGTTTCTCTGCTTATTCAAATTGGAAGGGTTGCATACCTCATTATTTTAAACAAAATACCACCAAAAAAGGATCTTTGCAGTTGATTACAGTTTTTTTGTTCAGAACTTCATAAAAAGAGAACTCTATTTTAGGTTCAATTTTGTTTATTTAATTTTTAGATTTAAATGGAAAAGATATTTCTGATTTCCTGAAGGTCTATATACGTCTTCTCTCCCTCTCATTGTAACATGCATACATTTTGAGATAAGTTTCAGAGGCATTGATTTTCCCTCTAGGAGCACATCACTTCCTTCTTAATGATTGCCTGCCTGGCAGCTGATGAGAGCATTTTCCTTCTACACTTAAAGGAAAAAAATCTTATCCAAAACCTACTGAAAGTGGTGAGAGTCTTTTAAAATATTGTGTCTTTGGGCCCAAACCAAAGACTCAGATTTGCCTCCCAGGTTGCCACCTATCAATGCAACCCCGGCCTTAATGCTTTGAAACTCATGTGATGGAGTAAAGATCTCTTTGTTGTTGTTGTACAATGAGAGTATTTCTGAAAATAACTCTGCACTGCTTTCCTCTTGTGCCTATGAGATTGGTAAGGTGGTTTTGACTGGGGTTTTTCATATTGTGATCATGCACTGTTTTGCATAAAGGTTTTTACATCGTTAACTTCCTGACTACATTGCAATTAAAATAGTGAAGTTTATCTATGATTCTATAGCTGTACAAATAGAATACCTCTGCTTCACTTATAGCTCTTTGCCAGGAGCTGATGTGTCATGTATATGAATGAGTAAAAAAGCAGTACCTAAATCAAATCTCTTAAAAATCATGCATTTTATTGTCTTTACAGGGACGATATCTGTGAACACATTACGTACTCCATATACTGCACCAGGGGAAAGTGAAATCCTTGACTTAGATGATGACTTGTACCTGGGAGGCTTACCAGAAAATAAAGCAGGCCTGGTCTTCCCAACAGAAGTGTGGACAGCACTCCTCAATTATGGATACGTCGGCTGCATTAGAGATTTATTTATCGATGGTCAAAGCAAAGATATTCGGCAGATGGCTGAAATTCAAAGCACAGCTGGAGTAAAACCCTCATGCTCAAGAGAAACTGCAAAACCTTGCCTTAGCAACCCCTGTAAAAACAATGGTGTGTGCAGGGATGGGTGGAACAGATATGTGTGTGATTGCTCTGGCACGGGGTACCTTGGCAGATCATGCGAAAGAGGTAGGTTCCATGAGATGACTGCACTTCTATTTTTATATTAAAAAAAAAAGGCACAACCGTTAAATAAATAAAATCCTGTGCCATGATTAAAAATGGTAAGCTATCATTAGCTGTCCTGAGGCAAAAAAAGCATCCTTGATTTCACTTGATGTGAGGCGGTGCCCTGGTCTAGACTTAGAGAAGAAAGTCTAGAGGAAAGATCGTAGGGGAGACTCTAAAGTGCATAAAGAAGTATTAGGTGCCTATGACAGAGAGTCAGCAATGCTGAATATCTCCTAGCAAATGCCTCTTTTTGTGTTTCATCATACATTGCTGAGTTCTGAAAGGCTTTGTGAAAGCAATTTTGAATATTATTGCATTGCTAAATGGTCACATTCCAGTTCCAAACTGAGATCTTGTTCTCTGCCTACTTATGTCAATATCAGTAAATTTACATTTGAATTCCACCATGTCACTTAAATCCATGGCCAGAACTTCATCCGTGAGTCAAAGCAGAAGAGTCAGTAGAAATAAATATTTTTTACTTATCTCTTTTTGAAAAGATATTAGTACCCAAGGAAACTGTCTGTAGTTATCTAAAATCTCTGAGTATTCCTCTTACCTAGAAAAGGAAACAGTGAAGTTGACAAACTCCATTTATTTAATTGAAAAGGTGGATAGTGGCAGGGAAGGCAGGTATTGAGGTTAGTTGATGGATAGAAAACCCTGTAATTTATTTAAAATTGCATAGTGTGCTAATAAAAGATTTTAATGTAAGCAGGTAAACGATAAAAAAAAATTGTAGTTAATATTTTAAGTTTTTAATCTTATGGGAATAGAAAGTGTTTCAATGCCAGGAGTTGTATTTTGTCATCTCACATTTGACACAGTATATTCTTCAGATTGTCTGCAACCTGAAATCTAAAGCTAAAGTTTACTGACTGAAAATGTAAGCCCTTTTCATCTAGTTTGATTATTTTTTTCCAGTTAGTCAGATGAAATGAAAATGTATTCTTTAGAAATAACACCCCTCAATGATTTAAGTTGTATGTCAGTAGATATGTGCATTTATGTAGTAGAGATACTTCCATATTATCAGCATTTCCAAGTAGCTTCTCAGATCCTTCTGTGGGGTTTTTAAGTCTTATTTTTTGACTATTTATGCCTTTGGCTCATGGTTCTGAGCTCTCCAGACTGTTGTTCCTGGTGGAGTGGATCTGGCAGAGGGATAACGGAGCTGCCTGACGTATCCCCGCAGCCCTCGGTTAAACATGGCTGGTGTACCACCCTGTGGCCAAACTCTCCTATTACAGAGGGGCTCAAGCAAAAACCGAAGTTGCTTTTTTTTGTTTCCACTGAGAAGCCAGGAAACATGTGCCTTAGAGACATAAACACATGCAGATCTGCAAAGAACTGAAAGCAGGCTTCATCATAGCAATTTCCCATACATATATGAGACAGGTGCTGATGTTTTATAACGAAACCTTTGCCTTTTTTATTTCCCGTGCCTTATTTTCAAGCATCGTCCAGCTTAAGGCTTCATTTTCCCAGTGCATTCCCCTGGTGGGAATGGTGGTACTGGAGTGGTGGTGTTGGCTTCTCTACAACATTTGGTTCTTGTCCAACAGAAATATAGGTGGCACTTCAGCAGTATGAGATCATTCCTGCTCTTGGGTTTCCCTCTCCAGAGGGAACTGCACTGAAAGGAGATGTCTTCTCAGTAATATTCATATCCCAAGTGGTCATGCATTAATAAGATTATAGCTTTTGGGATTCTGAAAGCGTCGTGTTGGCATCCTACCACACAATGTTGTTATAACTACTACCTGTGTGTAGGAACTGATAAACTTTTGTATTTGGTGATATAAGCAGCACATTTCTAATTGTTCAAATTAATTTAAATAAAAGGACGTGCTCATTTCAGCAAACAATACAGTTTCACAAAGAAAGCTTTAGAATAAAATACTGGAGATTAAACAACTAGAATATTTAACATTAAGTAAGTAAGATATCTTCAGTAAACAAAAGTGTGGAGCTACTTTTTATTGCCATTTAATTTTTTATTTTTCATATTATTTCCCCTAAAATAGGAGTGCTAACATCCATACGTGGATGTTTAGTATGCAATACAGAACCTGAAATAATTTCAGCTCATTAGTGCACAAAACCCCTGGAACACCACGGTGGTCTATTTTAATTTGTGTATACTTAACATTATATATATATATACACACACATATATATTTATATCTATATCCATTTTATCCTGTTACAAGTTATTCTTGATTTTACTCTTGATTTTCAGTAAGGTTAAACATCAGCATAATCTGTAGATTGGCTTTAGTAGATTATGAAAACTCTCGCAGATGGATGGACAGATGTCATAGCAATATAATTTGGCATCCTCTCTTACTTTGTGGATCACAGTGAGTGACTGCCTCTTGGCAAAGCCTTTTGCAGCTGTATTCTTCTGACTGGATGGCCAGGAACAATAGTAAAATCATGAAAGAGTAATAAGCAAAAGTAAACATGCAAACAAAGGTTTATGAAGGTGACATTTCTGAGGAGAAAATATGTTTAAAGTAGAGTGTTTGTAGAAGTCCATATTGTGTGTGCACAGACACACATACACGTTAAATTAATGTAACTTTCATTCCCTGTGTTATATCTGGATGCTTGAAAATTTTAAGTTAAGAAAAATAGAGGTTGTATGAGGATAGAAGGCACGAAGAGTCTGGTGTTCAAAATATTATATTAATTCCATCACTGTCTTAAATTAACTGATTGGTCCTGTGTGTTAAAGTTGCAATAAATTTACAGTGTGGCTTAGGACCTCAGTCCTGAAATAATATCAGTGTAGGAATTGGGAGGAATAATTTCAGCTTCTATTCACTTATTGTCTAGTAAATAATCACATACAGAGAAATGTTTCTATCAGGTTGATGGAAATGTTCCCTATAAATCTCCAAGGCTGCAGCTTTGTGCTCAGGTGGACATAGATGCCATGGAGAAAACCCAGAATGCCTGGGAAAAGAACAAAAAGTTCAAATTTGCCTCAGTAGCAGCCAATATATTTGAATACTCGCACAATTTCAGGGAGTAAAATCATATACATCAGGGAACATTTTCAGGGGCAGGATACTGTTGCTCTGCTTGTACGGGTAAATGAAACAGGATCAGAGAACAAACCTGAATAGCTGATTACTGACAGTCCAGATTGCTCATATACATCCTGGCATGACTCTGGACTGTATAGTCTGTCATTTCTGGGCAAAGTTTGTGTGGGATTTTAGCGACAGCAGACACAGAGGGTGATTTCATGTTTTAAAAATGTCTCTGTGGGTTGCAATACAGTCCTCATATTACTGCAGACACTTTGAAACTGAAAAAGCAGGAAAAAAATTAAGAATTCTGTCTTTGGGACTTCACAGGCACCACAAGGGGTCCAGAGGAAAAAAGATCCTGTTTTATTTATTAAAATACGTGCAATGGACATTCGTACTCACTAAGCATCATGTTTTTAAAGTAACACAAACTTGCCTGCAGAACTCATGAGATAGACCACTGAAATTCAAATGCCTGGTCCATACTTCTTTCACTTTAATTTAAATTAAATATGAATTGAAGAGTAGCATCTATTCAGGAAATTCTGCTTTATTCCAAAAATATCCAGTCATCATTTCTGAAGGTACGGGCAGATGTAGGAAAATTTCCAGAAGAATTGGTGCCTCAGTCTCTGGAGCAATTTAGGTAATTCCAGCTCAAGTGGAATTTAAGGTCCTGAATCTCCTTTCATGTCAGTACTGGTCTGTGCATCCTTGGGTTTAGACACAGAGATAATTGAGGTGGTGTGTGTGTATATATGTAGGAAAGAACACTATCTAGCTGTGAAGATTTTAATAAGAAAAAAATTGAAGAAAAAAATTGAGAGGGGAACTGAACCCTTCAGTGGAACTGTTTTGGAGTTTGGTTCATTTGTGTGTTTTGGTTGGCTGTTTCTTACCACAGGAGCAGGAAAAGTTTTAAATGTCAGGTTTATAAAACTGTCAAAGAACGAATGTATAAAACATTTTTATATAAATCTCTGTATTATATAATACCATTTATTTCTTCTTAATAACTCTACTGTATTCACTTACTTGCTGCCACAAAAACAATTGTCAGTGATTTTTTTATGAGGATTTTCTGCTGTTTTTCTTTTCAGCACTCTGATTCCAACAGTGAAGTGTTAGTAAAACTATTACTCTATTCCTTCTTTTTTTAAATGAGTATCACATCCTGAGCTAAATGTACAGTCTATTATCATTTGATCTAATAATTAAGAGAAAGCTGAACAAGAGAGAAAAGACATTCTGCCAACACTCATGAGAACATTTACGGTGTAGATTTCATGTAGAGATGAGACACCTCCTTGGAATTGGTTGGTCCAAAGCAAAAAAAAAAAAAAAAACACAAAAGAGGCAAAAATTAATACATATTTTTACCTAAATTGTTCCTTCAAGGTTTGTGTATCTGCTGCCTCTTGTCATTCAGATCACTTTTTTACTAAACAGGCCTTGTAAATTAGCAATCCATTCCTACCAGTTTTGTGCTCGGTTCTACTTTGTTTGTTGAGGGGTTTGGGGGCATGTTTTTTGTTTGGTTTTGTTTTGTTTGTTGTTTTTCATTTGCTTTTGGGTTTTTTGTTTGTTTTGGTTTTGTTTGGAGTTACTTTGTTGGTAGTTTGGGGGGTTTTTTGTTTTGTTTGTTTTTTTCCTTTTTCTTTCCCCTGTGATACCATTGTGCTTAAAAAGCCTGTGCCTTGGAAAGGACATATTGACATATTAAAAGGATCTAGTTGACATGAGGGGGCTTCCTCATTGCCCAGAGCTTTTAAGTCATTTGATCTTCTGTTCAGTATCTTTGGTCTGTTCTTGGAACATCTGTTCCCAAAATACTGGCACAGTATGACTTAGGAGGATTAAGTATTTAATCACATCAGGTCTGCTCACCATGGTGTTACTCACAGGCCATCTCCAATTAAATTAAGTCTCCAATTAGGTTCCTTCTCTCCTTTTTCTGTAATTTTCAGAAAAACTTGAATAATTACAGGAAAGTTGGCAAACAGTACCAGTGCTGATTCTGACAGCTCTCTTTTACATTACCCTAAGATAATTTGTTAGCAGCAGACCTTTAGTGTTACTGAAGGTTGGTTTTGCTAAATATAATAAACCCCTGAATACTACTAATGTGGTGGAATTGTACAGACAATACAAAATACCTTTTATTTTCTCTTATAGTCTATATAGCATGTAACTTCAGCTTTTTTTTGCTAGAATTCTTTACCTAAATCATGTTTACCTTGATAAAGATCTTGGGAGATTTTTATACACAGAGTAGACAGCTAGATATAGGAAGGAATTGTAAGGCCCTGTTCATGACTCCTCCTCAAAAACTAAGAAACAAACAGGAAAGCCCACAAAAAGCCCAATCTCCAGGCTAACAAATAAAAACCCCTAACAAATCAAAAAGCCAATCAGCTTCCACTGAAAACTCTTTGACTTGAAATTACTTTTTGGGTTGTTGCAAGTTAAGTATTTAATCTGCTTCACAGAAAAATTTTAGATTTAGAATATGCTGAAAACATGATTACCTGCATAGTTAGAAATCACTAAACCTGTAAATGCATTCTTATAACCTTTTACAGCTAAGGACTTTCATAGCAGCCTCAGTAACCACTTTTTTCCAACATCAGACTGTTTTCTCTAAATTTGTGTTGGGGGAATTTAAAATTCTTTACACAGGAGAAGGTTGCCCAGAGAAGCTGTGGATGCCCCACCCCTGGAAGTGTTCAAGACCAGGTTGGATGGGGCTTGAAGCAACCTGGTCTAGTGGAAGGTGTCCCTGCCCATGGCAGGGGGGTTAGAAGTGGGTGACCTTTAGGGTTCCTTCTAACCCAAGCCATTCTATGATTGTACTAGTGAAAATATGGTCTAACACTTTTGCCTCTCACCGAATTAATAGAACACTTTGTCCTTTCCTGGATCGTGTAGGCCGGAAGTCTTGAAGAACTTATCTGTCTTTAACAGCATACAAGATATGCTATGGGAACAATTTTGGGAAACGTAGTTGTGAGGCTTACGACACATAGCATCAGTAGTATTAGTCCTTGAAAATATTATTGCGTGCCGAGACCACAATAAACTTTGTTTTAGATAAATGTCTCTGTTACACTGAAGCAAATTGAAGAGAAGCTTCCCGTAGTTGTTCTCTGCCCACAGTGTTTGATAGTCCTACGAAAAAAACCTACTAATAAGTTTCAGAAATACGTTTCCTTTGCTTTCTAGGAACCGCAGTGCCTCCCTGTGAGCAGAAATGCAGTCTCTTTGCTACCTTTCTCATTACCAGCCTGGAAGCTGGGAAAAGAAGGCTTGTGACTGGTTGCTTTAGGGTATAACAGACTGTGACTGCTCTGTGCCAGAACCTCTGGCCGGGAGGGTTTCCTGGAATGTCTGAAAGTGACAGTTCTTTGCTCGTCTTGGGGGTTTTAAGATGTTACCCTCAATATGCCAAGTCCAGTCTCAGTCTTCTTGCTGAGGCTGTCGTATTGTTCATATAAGCATTTTTGAGTCCATTCCGTGGTTTTTGTAGTCATGAAACAACAAGCCCCATCCAAACCGTGCTGGGGACAGTCACCCATTTCAGGAGGATTTTTGCTCGCTGTATGATAATTACAAGCCATGGTTGTAGCAATGCCAATAGGTTTATACACAAAGCATCCTGAGGTGGTTATCTAGGGGATTGCCAATCAGACATGGGCTTCTGTTAGGCTGTAAGGTTTGCATGAATATCTTTTATCTATCTGACCTATTTTGAGTAGCACAGGCCTAGTCTTTCAAGCATTGCCTTACAGGTGATTTTCCCGATCTCGTTGAAGATGCACATGTGACTGCCTGGGTCATTAAAGAGCAATTTAGTTTCTTTAAAAAGCACCAAGATATGCCACTTAAAAACAAATCAAAACAAACCCTAACAAAAACCTAAACCCGACTTGCCTTGTATTTCCCAGTAATAATAACGAAATTTAATATATAATTTTTCTGTGTCATGCTGACTGAATATACATTTACAATCTTACCTTTAAGGAGTTTCGGTAGACATGGTATAATTCTTTAACTGATTTTCTCTTTTCTGCTTCCAGAGGCAACAATTTTGAGCTATGATGGAAGTATGTTTATGAAAATACAGCTTCCTGTTGTGATGCACACAGAGGCCGAAGATGTTTCTTTAAGGTTCAGGTCTCAGCGAGCTTATGGCATTTTAATGGCAACAACTTCCAGGGAATCTGCAGATACCCTTCGGTTAGAGCTGGATGCAGGACGAGTTAAGCTAACGGTCAACCTAGGTAACAACCTCTTCCTCCAAAAAATTAACATTTTCTTTACATTTTTCTTTTTGCTTGCAAACATTTATGAGACAGCCTGTTTTAACATTAAAAGTAAACTGAAATGATATATAAACACACGTCAATGCGGCATTTGCATATGTACATACACAAATACATGGCCATTATTACGATTTATTTTGTTTTCTTTTGCATTCTTGTATTCTTTATTTAGTCTTAACATTGCCCATCACAATATTTTTGTACTGTTGTGTATTCTAAAAAAAGAAGACAAGTTCATCAGTGGCATTTTTTGGCTAAATTGGTTTATTTTGATTGTGGAATATTGGTCTCCCTCCACAATTTCTTCAGAATAGCAATTCCACAATTTCAGTGTGGAAGCAGAAACAGCATATATGTAGGTCAGCTCAATTTTACCTACGCTAATTAGTCTATGACATGCAAATATATCAAAGACTTTCTGATTTTAACACTGAAAATGTTGCAGTTAGATACTCCCACTGATGGATTTCTTGGTCTCCTTTTTTTAGGTGTCAAATCTATATTAAATCCATCTCCTCTTTTTTAAACGATTCTGTAGTGATATTTTTGTAGTATCGAACGATAACACAACCCTTCAATGCCCAAAGACTGCGGCCCTCAGCAAACAGCCTTGTGAACACAGGAGGCACAAGCCCTTATACAGAAAAAAAAAAAAAAAAAAAAGGAAATTGGTTTCCTTGTTTAAAATATGATGGACAAAATGTCAGGTTATGGTTTTCTCTAGTTTAAAAAAAAAGTAAAGAAAGAAATAAAAGCGCTTCTGCCATGCTTATGAATAAGTCCAAGTCAGGACCTGAAAGAGAAGAGTTCAGGCAAATGCACATTCCATGCAGCTATTCCCATTCAGGGGGATGCTATTTTTAAAAGGAATGAAGTATTTTATTGCTTTAGTCACAGATTTCCAGAAAGCACCGGTGGGGAGTGGGGGGTAAGAAAATAACCACCTAACCCTCCACTTCATCAAAGTGTCGCTCACCGAAACGCTGCCCTGGTGTTTAGCGATGAGGAGGGAGAAGGAGGAGCAAAGGATGTCGCGGGTGACCCTTCCCTGCCGGTCCCCTCTGGAGCAGAGGCCACGGCGGGAGGCTCCAAGCGCTTTCTGTAAAGGGGGTGTGCAGGTGCTGCTCCTCGGCTGTTTGCAACCACTTTTCTGATGCGGTTGACGACACATGACAAACTCAGCTATATGGAAACAAAATCTAGGTTTGATGGTATATATGTTCCTCAAAGGTGTAAACCAGGAGTAGCCGTACAAACCAAGTAGCGTGGTGTAGGGTTTGGAGTTTGGATTTTGTTTTGGGGGTTTTTTTTCAGTAAAAAATAAATGCAGGTAGCCCAGCGGAAGATCGTGCACAGATCAGGTTATTCATTTTACATACAAAACACCACCCTCTGCCTACTTCAATAGGTCATGAAAGGCAATAAAAAGTAAATAAATCCATGCACTAGCAATATTGTTCCTTCCTCTCACACCCCCTTTTTTTTTTCTTTCTCTTTTTTATTTATTTTTTTTTTTAGTCAGGCAAAAAAAAAATCTTAAAATAGAAAGGATTCTCTTCATTCTCTAAGGAGTATTTATGAATATGCGATTTTTTTCTCTGTATTATTATAACTTTAAAGTAGTCACTGTTCATTCCTAAAATCTAGACATTAAGGATACACATTGTAAACCCACAAACCCTTATTTCTGGGCCTGGGTGATGAGCTCAGTATGTCAATCCTTAGCTGTTGAAGACGAGCCTTTGAGGTTATACTATCCACAAGTTGTCCAAGGTGTCTGATTGTGGCCTGGCCTGCTCTATGACCCATTGTGACGGAGCACTTTCTAATTGCACTGAGAGAAATTACCTGTTCTTTCACAGATGGGGAGAAAGTTGCAGCCTGCCTCAGTTAAGCATCTTTGACTTTTAATCCTGACTTTTCACTTAGATTTGTCACCATGTAGCTTTGTTTGAAATTGGCCATTTTTTACCCTATTTGTCGTTTCTATTGGTAAAGACTTCTCGCAGTATATCTGGGTTATAACAGTATGCAAAGACTGATGATATGGAGTGGCCATATTTGCATGTGTCTGTCCCCGGAAGGGTGGACTGTGATTTTATTGGATGTCTGCAGCTATTACCTTGAAGGATAAATTTTCATTTTTCATCTATTCTTCCCCATCTAGACTGTATCAGGATTAACTGTAATTCCAGTAAGTGCCTATTCAAACTTTTTAAAATGTTATTCCACCATTATAAAATATGCAAACTAGAATGACAAAGATTGTGGACAGCTTGCAAGCACTTGATAATTTATTAATGAAATGTGATGATTAATTATCATTGTGTAAAAAGTCATCATATACTTTAGCACTTGTTTGTTGTCCTTCCCATAGGACATAATATTAACTAGAATATTAAAAAGGAAGCATTCTACAGGTTGTAAACAAGCCTAGAGGAAATGGTGCCTGTAGTACTGTATTATTCTAGATAGGCTATTTTATTTACAGTAGCCATAGAATTTTTGAACCAGCATTTCTGATAAGCTGTCACACCTTTTTCCCCCATGCCTCCTCCTAATTTTCCTGACATTTTACCTTCAACTTGTGGTTAGATTCTTGGAATATAATAGTTTTTACTACAAAAAATTTGCAATCCTCCTAGACAATTAACTGTATTTACTGGCTGGTTATAGCACAATTGGGTTTTGCTAAATCTTTGATTTATGGAAATGTCATACATTGCAATAAGGACATTATTAAGTCTGAGAATGACCGTATTTCTATGATGATTTTTTACACTCTAATTATGTAAAAAAACCTTGAATTGAACAATTTTTCTCTGTGATATGCATGTTTATGAAACAGAGGGAAACATTTGCCAGATGAATGGACTAAATTTTAACTTCTCTGATATTATTTGGATTAAGAGGCTATATTCTGAAAGGAGAAAAAGGACTGTGATTTTATTTTGAGTCTATGGAATTCCTGAATGGTGTCAACAAAATTATTGATAGTAAGTATGGTAGATTTGAGTTTTGGGTTGTTTTTTTGTTTCCCTTTTTAACAGGTTTTTCAGGCCAGAAGACTGGCTTTATGCAAATAGAAAAAAAGCTAAACATCAAACTGCACAGGTTTAATTTGTAGCTGGTAAGAGTTAAAACATATTAATATAACATGCATTAATAGTTTTATAACCCGTAAAGAAAAACAAGGATATGAAGTGATTCTTAATGTGCCATTTGCTAATAGATTTTTTCAATTAATTTTACAATACAAAAATACAGCATTTGTATTAAAAACTAGAAATTTCTTGGGGCAAGTGTTTCATTTAAACTGTTCTTAAATTCACAGAGACTTTTGTATACAATAAAGGAAATCCTTGTAGCTACCAAGACGTAAAGATATCTACCTCATATTAAAAAGAAAATAATAAAAAAGTAAAAAATTTTCACTTATAAACAAAAATATTTTCTTTTTCCACTTACTAAAATATATAAAATCATGAAAAATCTCAGAAACATTTTCTTGGTCTGCCACAGGACGCTATTCTTTTCAACTAATGGAATCTCAATTAGAAAAAAAACTTCCAAGTGTAAGACAAGCAGCTTGTTTAGCAGAACTGTAATGAGATTGCCTGCTGCTGGTAAATTCCCTTTTTTTCCTAGGAAAAGCAATATTGCTTTTTTCTTAACTTCCTCAATAAAATCATAAAATCCCTCTGAAAACAGAGTTACTAACATAAGGAAACTCCCAAGGAGTAAAGTCACAATATAACAGGTGTTTTCATTTTTTTACTCTCTAAATGATGTGTCAAAGATAAATTTAAGTGGTTTCTAGGTTTCATTTTTAAGCAAGTTTTGGATCAAAAGAGAATCTTCAAACACAAAGTAATAAGCCTCCAATTAGAGGATTGCAAAGAGAAGCAATATATCTACTGGATTGGATTAGCAGTTATAAGTTCTTGGTCTCATGCAGAAGAAACATAACCTCTCTACAAAATATCCTTGGTATAAAATACTCATAAGTTATTTTTCTTTACAGTTTGTTTGTAGTGGTTTTGTTGTTAGAAATGAACTTGGGTGATGAGTTCCATCTCCCTGTGGTGCTTGTGTATACTGAGCAGGGTTTTGTGAGCTTTCAGTACGGTAAGTACTACAATGCTTTCTTACCTGCACTGGAATTTTTCAGCAACCAGATGTTTCATGAGCGATTTCTATATTTTAATATTTAGATTATGGAGAATTATTGCTCTAAGCAGTCCTTAAAAATGCTCATTAGATAATATAAAGGGGTTGTTTCAAAGCAACAACATCCAGAATTGGAGTATTAATTTGCTAAACACCATGGTAGTTGAGTGCCTCGCTTCTTGTTTCTGCCAAGAGCTGGATGTGTATCAATCCTGATTTTGTGCTGATAGAAGTAAATCTGGTCTTCATGTCTGATTTTTTTTTTCGTTTCCTATTTGTGCTACTTAGAAATTAGTCCTGTTAATATAACCTCAGTATTGGGACTGACAGTTATTAGTTATAACTAGCCTAGTAACAGAGTTAAGGTCAGGATGAAGGTACGTGATTTGAATTTGGAGAGACAGCTTTAAAACAAATCCAAAGACTTAAACTAAACATAAACAAGCTTGAGAGAAGAAAAAGAAAAATGTGAATGTAAGCACCTTCTCCTGCAAACCTAGGGAATAAAGTACCTCTTCCTCTTCTAATTTTCTCCTGAAGCTTGTCTTCTGCTCACTGCAAATCAAATGAATAAGTGTTGGCTGACAGAGCTAAGATTTTGGTAGCAACTTTTTCTACACATGGTCATGCCTTCACCTTTAGCTGATGTCCTGTCTTGCAGAAGAGGTGGCATTTTGGGGTGTTCCTTATCTGAAGGACAGAATTTTTTAAAATTTTAAAATTTCAATCAGACATCAGGTCACTGCTGAGCTTGTATCTTATTAACAATATTATGAAGGCTGTTCATGCTAATTTTATGGAACTGTCTGGAATGCTAAATATTTTGTGCTAAGTTAGAAGATTTATATGCCCATAAAACCACACATCACTAGAAATTCTGTCTCATATCAGTCAGAAAATACCGTTGCTGAAATGTCGGGTTTGTACATCCTTAAATAACTTCATTGTGTTCTTCAGAGCTACAAGTTTACAAAATGAAATTGTCTGTCAGGCAGTGAATTAAATGGTCCTTTTAAATTGCAGGTACATGTAGGTCAGTGTTGGGGCTGACACCGGGAGAAAGGGAAAAACTTATTTTATGAACAGAAATAGCTGCTGTGGTTTCCATATTAGTGTTCATAGGGTGAGGAACTCATTTTAAAATAAGACTGCAGTGAACTCTGTTGTTTTAAATAGTATTAAGGTAACAGCATTTTTTTTTTTTGCATTAATCATTCTGTACAAAAGAAGTTGATAGCTGTACATTATATACAGAATTGATAAACTAATCCTTAAAACTTGCTGTAGGGGTTCTTGCCTAAGAATAATTCATTTAAAAAAAAAAATAAAACCCCCAAAACATTTCCCCCTTTCAAAGAAGGAAGTCATTTTTACCCTTTAATTGCAAACTGTAAAGCATAACCTATAAATAGCAGTGAATCCTATTGAACTGAATGGGATTTTTCCCTCGTATTTCTGAGACAGAACTTCATCCCAATAAAATTTACGTTGCAGTTCAATAACAGCTTCTGAATGACTTTTGAACAAAAGCAAGTGTGCTATATTTTCATATTTTTCACTGCTGTAACCTTAAAGGCTACTATCTTGACTTAATTTAAATTCCTTTTTTTTTTTCCTGGTTTTAATGATTCCAAAACATTAGCATCTGAAAAAATCCAGGTAGCTGTAATGGCTGCTGGTTTTAATATTCAATATGCTTTTGTCACAGATGTCTCCAGTCTTACAAGTTATTTCATCTTTTGGATTGTGAGAATTTTTATTATTATTATTATTATTGTATTGCTATAACTTCTGGAAATAAATTTTCTATATTTTTATATGAGTCAGCAGAGTAGGGCTGTAGTTTTTTTATTAATTGATACATGATACTACTAAGAATGTTAATTGTTAAATAGCTGGCTCTTATTTCCCAGTCTGATACTTTTGTTCAATATGAAAAGATACGGGACACGTTTTTGAATGATGCTGTGAAAGATTGCTCAGCTCGTGGCACACAGTGTAGGAGAGATTTAGGTTAGTTTTCTAGTGCACAGCTTTGCTTCTGTAGGCAATAACTCACAGAGCAGTGGCACTGAATTCAGTTATACT
Organism: Eulacestoma nigropectus; assembly: GCA_013397775.1. Classification (NCBI taxonomy): domain Eukaryota; kingdom Metazoa; phylum Chordata; class Aves; order Passeriformes; genus Eulacestoma; species Eulacestoma nigropectus. The sequence continues at coordinate 522,970 of VZTE01005753.1, forward strand.
CAAATGTAGAACTGTCAGAAGAAACGATTATGAATTGCAGGATGTTAGGGAGTAGAGAGTACCATGGTAGTAAACGTGTACACAATTCCCCAGGGAATGCGTGGACTGGGCTTGCAAGCTGGGTGTCCACCTTTACAAATTAGCAAGAGTTTCCTGGGCTTTTGAGGGTTTTCTATTTGTTCTTCCAGCTAAGTGCCCATTCAGTGGCTTCATTTACATGCAGCCCTCGTTCTTGTGTCTATCTAGTTATTCGCCCATTCTCCATATCATTTATTGTTCCTCTCACTTTATTTTCTCATGCCATTTCAATTCTCTGTTCTCCTCTATAGCCCTTAATCTTTTTTCCTTGTTTTGTATGCTCATCCTTTTAAAGCTTTTCTATTCTGCAGATGTGCACATTACGGATGATTAAGTTATTCTGTTTGGAAACATCTGTTACTGAAGCATTTCTTTCTTGTCAAAATATCCTACAAATCCAGGGCATGACAAGGAGCTCTGTCAGATTATTGGTAAATAAGAGGAGAATTGTATATTTTAAAGAACCAGCAATGGTGCTGAATTACATTATAGTTTCAGTGTGCACATGAATTTTAAGCAGCAGAAAATCTTGCATGAAGACTATACATCCTTTTGAAAGCTACTGCTTGTAAAACTGCATTTTATTGCAAAATCCAGAATCTTCAGCTGTGCTCTTATGGAAATTCCAAAATCTACTGTGATAAGTAAATCATTAATATATTTCTATGTATTAACTTCCTACTATCTGGTGAAAATAATTATTAGAATGTATTATTTGCTCCTTTTTTGCCGTTGTTGGCAGTAGAAAATCATTATAATGATTTAATTTTGTAGCTCCACCCAAAATGTAAGACTTTGTACTTGGCCTGTTTTCTTACACAGGGCTTATGAATTGCATGAGTTTTGATCTCTTCCTCATTAAGTGTGGCTGACAGCCTGGCAAAAATATGTAAAAGAGCTTTACCATAGAGGACATGCAGCAAATCAGCAGAGTACTTTCTCTGCAAGTTCAGTCAGAAACTTCCCTCTGTGGCATAAAGTTTGAAACAATTATAAATAATTCTTTTAAAACTTTGCCTATACTTTGCAGATTTAGAACAGGAAGTCATCGGATTCCTTCTCATTCAGCAATATCAGTTTAAATGCCCCATTTTCACATAATTTCCTGAAAAACAGGATCTGCTGCTATGCAACAAAACTGAAAACATACCTGGCCCCTTTCAATCAAATTCTGATTACAATCTCATAGACAGCATGCAGAAAAAAAAAAAAAAAGAAAACTGCTGCTTTACTCAGAGGCTCTCACTGGAGTCCTCAGTATTCAGTCCGAAAGCTCCACTAAGACCATCCTCTGCCTTGTTCCAGACACTATTTTGAACAAAGGTTGAAAACAGCTCACCTTGGGAAAAAAGTTCATGTTTGAAAGCAAAAGAGCCCTGTATAAATTGTATAAATATAACCAGGAGGGCTGAAGTCACTAAGGGATAGCACGTTATTTATTCTGTACAGCTACAGTAGCCAGTTATAAGAGATGCCTCTAATTTCTCTTTCTGAGTTAAATATAGAGTGGAAAGAAGTGGTGCTGCACAGGTTATACCCTGTGAGCCCAACACATTGGTTGGCTCGCTGGATATTCACCTCTTCCTGCAGTCTTCATACCCACTTGCTCTGGAGAAAAGTAGTAGCTGTTTCTTGAATGGTTGGAGTGACTTAGGTGGGAACGAGAAGGGCCACCGCTGATTATTTTTCAAAAGTTTGCATACCATTCTTTGGTTTTGGTGTTGCAGAATTTTATCTGTCTCTAAAAAAAATTATCATTTACTTTAAAAATTGTGTTCTTCTAACTTTCTGTCTGCTGGTCCTGCTCTTACATTGCCCATTGCTTTGCTGCCAGCACAAAAGGTTCAAGTGTCTATGTGATGAATTTGACTGAAGTGACCCATTAACAAAATTGTTAATTTTAACTTGCTGCAGTTTTCTGACACCTGTTGTAGAATAAAACAGGATGAGGGGGAGGCAGGAATGGTGCAGGTACAGTAGAAAAACAGCCTCTAGTAGAGGGAGTGCAGTGCTGTTTTCAGCAACACAGATTTATGCTATCCTAAAATGAATTCTTCTGGTCTACATCTAAGCAACAACATCCTGGAGAAGTACATGTTATGTACAGAAAGGCATAAACATCACTTCCTGAGATGTGGAATGCTTAATCTATATCAATTAAGGAAGTGATATTTCAGACAACTGAAGAGAAATGTTGGAACGGTTTCTGGGTAAACTTGTGCGCCTTCAGCTGTGTACATCATAACTATTCTCTCCTGAATTTGGCTTATAAAACAAGCCGGGTGTTGAACCTAGGAAATATCTAGGCCCAGTTTTAGGGAGTTTCAAACATGAGGGAAAGCCACTGAATATCATGAAGAGGATACATATTAGGAGAAGCCAGCTAAGGGGATGCTGTGCTTTTGGGCCATTCACATAAGAAAATAAAGGTCTGCAATACGTTTTATGTTGTGCCTTTTGGAGAAATTTCACATAGATGTAGTTTGGCTTGAGAGAGGACTCTGAGAAGGTAACAGTGAAGGCACACTGGACTTCCAAGTGTGAGCTCTCTCACTTAGTGAGTGATTGAGAAAATCAGTCTTGTGATATACTGATTTCTCATCTCAAGCCTATTTTTTGGTTAGCACAGGAATTTTGCAGGGAAATGCTCAAGTTATCTAAAAGGCTTCCATTTCTACCACTTCCTTATCCAGTTATAGTTGTTAAGATGAAAAAAAAAGAAAACCAACTAAAAACTTGAAATAATAAAGAGCTTAAAAAAACTTTAATCACCTAGCTTATTATGAAGAAATCTTGAGAAGAGTCTTGAACATATAATTTGTCAAAGCCAGTGGCAAGGCCCCCGCAAGTTTCTCTCTAGCTTAGGCTTGAACCTGCTTAGCTGGGGCATGGGAGACAATTATCATATCAACAGCAAACAAAAGCTCAAAACTTAATTAAAGTGAAAATGAAGGCTTTAGATATGCTGGCTGACCATTTAAGGCTCTACAATATTTACTTTCTCCCTGACAAAGCTTTCAGGGTTGGCTGCTGCGGACTGTGGACTTTGCTCTATCAGTGCTTTCAGCATGAAGGACAGAAATAAAGTTTATTTCTGTGCCTGCATTCTACTTGTTCCATATAAAACCTCATCTATGTTTGCTCTTCCTTAGCTAACAGAGGGGAAAATTGTCATTAGTCTCATGGCAGGCTGTCAGTAAAATATTATTTCAAGCCCTCTTACTAGAAAACAGATATTTTCCTTTTTTGTGTGTATGCTCCTTTCCCATCTTTTCGCTCTTTTCATCCATCTTATTTTTATCTTTTTAAGTTACACATTCTACTCATGGTACTTTAAAGATATAACGGATTTAACAGGGGCATAAGTAATCAAACATACAACAATAATATATTTGTGGCTTTCTCAAGGCACAGTGGTGTGCTCTGCAATAGCCGCAGGAAAAAAGGCAACAGTAAAAGCTTAAACACAGGGTTATTTATGTAAATTTGAAAATCAGTTGCCCTAATTGGTGGTGAAAAATCATTAGTTTAATATTCAGGTAAAGGCTTTTTTAGCACTACCACTTAAATGTTTTCAGAAACTTCTTTAAGATTGCTGAGAAGTAATAGACTTTCCGTTTGTGATATTTCAGTGTGTACTTTAATTTTTGCCATGCCAGGTATAGACAGTTTTCAGTTTGGTGAGTGTATGGGGCTACCTGAGTCAGGGCCACAGTGTGGTTGTATATCAGTGGGCTCTGAGTACTGCAATGCTGCCAAAGTTTCACAATCAAAACCCAAGGGAACAGCCTGAAGTGGACTGAAGTTATTCCCTCTGATCCTTCAGCCTGAACTCTTAAAGGGGAGCAGGGAGTGGGAGATCCTCTAAAGTACTAAATATGACAAGAGCACTCTTGAAGGGTGGGAAAACAGAGATTGCTGCAAGCATGTAGCCTCTCATTTTACCAACAGGGACAAAGCAGCCTCCAGGATGTGCTGGATCTGTAAGAATAGACTGTCTTGAATTAATAAATCCTGATTTATATGCAAGGGAGCTGTGCATGTCTAGCTCATACTGGTCCTAGCAAATCTTTCATAAAAGGATGTTTCAGAAGAAGTAGACTAGGCCTTTGAAATATTTTAATGGGAAGAAACACTTGAAAGTAAGTTTTTCGTGTATAGCAGGTCTTAAGTTTCTCTTATTTTACTTTTATGTTTTCTTCCTTTAGCTTTTGAGAAGCAAGATGACTTAATCACATTTCAGGCCTGGTGATTTGAATTATCCTCACAATTTTTTTCCGTGTCAGAAAGTAGGTGTTACAGTCAAATCTTGCAGGGATAATAAGGAATCCTGTTCTAATCAGTAATAGCAAAGGAATTGAATAATATTTTCTTCTGGAGAAGAATATATAAAAGCTAATGTAATGTCATTCATATCAGCGAACTGGGCTGCCATGGCAGTCATTCCACACTAAAGCTCTGCTCCCAACTGCTCCCACAGGAATCTCTACTAACGTATTCATAAGTGATTGAGAGACAAAGATGAACACTGAGATGATATTATTTGCAAATGCAATGGGATTATTTAGGCAAATCAAATGAAATGCTGCATTTGAGGATTTTCTGAGGGGCTCCAAAATGCTGAATGACTGCACAGTAAAGTGGTAGGTGGAATTAAATACCAATATGCACAAAGTAATTCATGCTAGAACAAAGTAACCTTAATTATGCGAGCGCCGCAACGGAATGTGATGGCACTGAGCTGAAGAAATGATGCAGTCGTAAATAGCTCTCATAAAACAGTTCAGTGCTCAGAAGTGACCAGAAATCCCAATGGATGGGAGTAGCTGCGGGGAGAGGAGGTAAGACCAGAAGAGAAAGCAGCATTATGCTGTTATGCAGTCATGGTTTATCCGCTTCCTGAACGCTCCATGTGTGCTCAGTTCCCGTTCCTCGTGATTAACTTAAATGGGGAAAATACAGGTCACTGCAACGGGGAGGATTACAAGTATGGATTAGCTTTCCTGCATGGAGCAGCTAGGCATGCTAGGAAAAAAAAATACTTGGGACAATATGAACGTGTTTTTATAAATATACGATTATACAGCGGCAGGAGGAACAGGAGGTTAATAAATTGATGGAAATACATCGAGGACTTTGTGTGATAAGACTGTTTCTGCAGCTCCAGAAGTCCCAAACATGTCCATCACTGGAAGGTGTGACTGTGTTAGAGCAGTAATTACTACAGAGCAGTCCTGCTTTTCTGTGCTGCTCTTGAAAGCACAGTGCTGAATAGCTGGTCTTATGTGCCATTTCCCAGCTTAATTTGCAACTTCTTTCCCTAATTATTTTATCACTAGTTTATACCCTGTGTTCAGAGCAACAGGAAATGGCTAGTGAAAGTAATCACAGACTCACAGAAACATTAGGCTGAAAAAAAATAAAAATCTATCATCAACTGAGTTGTATACAGTCATTCTAAACTTTTTAATCAGATTCCATGAAAATTAGAGTGTTAACACACAGATGGCAGCAGATGACACAAGCCAATATTTCAACAAATTCTCAAAAAAACCTCTTGATTAACTGACAAATCCAGTCAAATTAGGGTAAGCCATTAATTAAGATGGCTCTTTTATATTCACTAAGCATTGTGAATAATTATTTTCCTTAGCAATAAGAGCTTTCTGGCCAGAAATTTTGGTCTGTAGCTCTTTAAAAAAGAAATTAATTGTTGGCATTCAGTATTAAGAAAAAATAACAGTAACTCAGCATTGCTGAGCTGATGATGTTTGTAAATTTATACACAGATTAAAAATACCATCAGACTTCATGTAAAAACACCTTTCTTTGCTTTTTCTACCTTTGTTTCTTAGGACTCTCTGTTTCTAAGATATAAGGCTCTTGAGAGAAACATTTATTAATATGTTTGCAGAAAACATTTAGAAGTGCTTATAAATGAAAATTCTGTGGAGAAATACTCCAGTCTTTCTATTGTAATACTACAATTTGAAGAGTTATTTTCAGGGAATAGAAAATTAGTTTGTTGGGTTTTTTCCCCAAAAAAACTCTGTATAAGATACTAAAGTCATTAGCAGTTTAGTTCAGAAAGCATTTAAATCTATTAAGTGAATAGGAATTTTTCTAAGCCTTACTAATTCAGTGGTGCTGTGCTTATCTCGAGAACTTTTCAAGGAAAACCAACCAAACTGCCATCTCTCTGCAGGTAGATACTGCTTTTCTGATCAGCACATCACATGCTCACAGCCATCATTCTTTCCTAATATACACTTGTAAGGAGCTCATAAAATAAATGTTTGGGATTTTTTTTTAATAGAATGGGCGTGCATTTGGTAGGAAATAAAGGAAAGGGGAAACAGAATCAAAGAGAGTGAAATTGGAATGGGATGTCTGGTTCTCACTAGCACAGCCAGTGAGCATTGCAGTAAGTCTGGCATATGTTGAAGGGAATTGCCAGGTTTCTGTCTGTCCCTCTCATATTAATAGATACTACTTCTAAATGACAAAAAAAAGTGCAACTAATTTCAGTGAGAGTCAGATCTGATCCTATTTCTCAGTTTTGTGTGATGAGGAGAGCCAAGCTGCTTAGGAAACATTTGGCTCCCTCTTCTTCAATCAAAGAAAGAAAGGAAAAATGACAAGGCTGCCAAAATAAAATTTTGCATAAATCAAAATTATTTTGATACATTTCTATATTTGTTCTGGTGGAAGTCTGTAATAAGTCCCTGGTAAGGAATTATCTTACTCTTTCACTAAGACCAGTGAAATCTGATTATAGACAGTAGAGAACTATAACTCTACATGGGCAGAGAGCTTTTGTCCTTTCCACATGTAGCACAGAAGCTGAGTTGTCCACCTATTTGCATAGATACAAGTTCACAGAACCTGGTTTCTGAGTCATCTGTGGCATTTTGATGGCCCCTCCTTTATTGCATCTGCAAAAAACCTTTGTGTAAGCATGTATTAGTTTTAGCTCCATGGTTGTTTCAGGAAGGTGGCTCTCTTATCCTTGCTGCACTTGTCTGCAGCAAGGCATCGTTTCGTAAGTTCAGTCTTGATGAAGGAGCCTAGCAAGCTCTCAGCTACATTATTCTTCATTAATGTTATAAGAACAGTAATTCATTTTTCAATGTGCTTTTTTTGAAGAGCTGATAACATTAAAAACATCTACCCAGTGCATGTCACTGATGAGCAGTTACTTATATTAAAAGCACTTACTCTGTATCTAGCACATTTTGCATTTATGTCTATTAAAATGCATGAAACATCTATCATAACATTTTAAGCACTCAGTAGCTTATTACTGGAACCACATAACTGCTTCCTTATTATCTCTTCTTGACAATAACTTTAATGAATTATATTCAGGTAGCTGTTGAAATTTCCATCCAAGCACATTACTTATTTGGATGACATGTCAAGAGGTTAACTTATGCTCCCTTCCAAGCTGATTTCTAGGCTTCAATCCATCAGACAAGTCACTTCAGAGGAGATATTGCTCTGTTGAGCTGAGACATCAAGATAAAGTTGGCTTTCTGAGATGCAGTCCCCTTTGGGAAGTGCAAGGAATTCTTCAGCAGTTATTTGTTTAGGCAGTCTTGAAGCAACAAGACACAAGATGAAGACCAAGACATGGAATGAGAAAAAGCAATTAAAGAAAAAAGGGAGCTGTGGTTCATGTAGCTTATGCTAAGTCTTTGGTATTATTTCTCATTCATTTTATATTCTGTGAGATTTTCCTCTAGGGAGTGAAATGCATGTATGTAGAAATAAAATTTCATTAGTTAAAAGTTCCTCTCTGTCTCTGCACATTAAGGTTTTTCTCACTAGTACTAAAATCTGTCTGGAAAAGAAAGCTCAAATAGGTAAGTCAACAATTCCATCTTTCACTTACATGCCATGAACTGTTTACATGTGACTTGTGGAAATTGGATCAGAAGTGAAAAATAAGTCATAACAATTGTGCTCATTGCCATTTATAGAGTTATAGTTTTACCAAAACTTAAGCACTATAATTCTTGAATATTGGTGAAAATTACCTGGTGAACTTTTGCTGTGGTTACTGGTATACCTTGAACTCTCTCTGCAGTTTTTGCTGTGTAATGTTTCAGCAGCTTGAAAGCAAGTCTGCTGTTTCCTAGGAGGAAAAGACCACACCATTTGCCTGGGGGGGGAAGAAGTATTCTTGCATCTCCAGCTAACAGGAGACCATCTCTGACACCATCTCTGACATGATACAAGACACTTAGGAACTCAGCTGACGAGCTCATTTGCTGTGAATAAGAGCAGCGCTACCTCTGAAAGTCAGCAACCCGGACTCTTGAGTCCCTAAAATTGCATAAATCAAGATACAGAGCACACCTAAAGAAAGTGCAAGTAGGCACTTCTGCCAAGAATCTTACTTGTTTTGTTAAATAAAAAGTCGTCGCTCGCTGACACTGAGCGCAATCCTAAAGAGACAATAAATGGCACAAGAGCATTGGAGAGATTCTCTCAATGTTAAAAACAATACCATGCACTAAATTTTAAAAGCTGTGCTTTTCCACTCAGGCATGCAAGAGTATACCCATCCAAGTCAGTAGAGGCGGATTGTAGAACAGGGATCAGCCTTTGTATTCATTCATTTGTAATTTCTGAAAACAATCTGAAATGTCTATTTTAGTCCTCTTTGCTTGACTCCTGTCTGCCTAGAAGTATCCAAGAATAAGCAGTGTCAAGAAATCGTGCTTTTTGATCCATGATGATTATAAAAATATTTTAAAACACTTACATAATCAATAATAATAAACCTTTAAATATTATTCTCATTATTCTTAATTAGGCAAAATGTTATAATTCAACATTTAAATTACATTTAAATTATTACATTTAAATTTAAAAAAAAACCCAAACAAATAAAGGATATGAGTGTGTGAGATTTAGTTGCAACTATTTTGTAACAACTGTTTTTTGGGATGAAGACACCTGTAAATTAAGAGGAGCTTATTCTTAAAATAAAGTCACAGTCCAAATTATCTTCCTTTCTATGCCACTTAGTTTCCAATCTGCTTATTCTTAAGAACACTGTGCAAGATATAAGGGTAAAAGAAAAATATTTAAATGGGAGTTTTTTCTGTTAATTTAACTAAACCTATAAAGGTGGGTTTTTTTAGTAAAAAGGTAAATAATGGATAAGCATACTTTAATTGTGCTTAGTTATATTTTAAAATTTAATGAGTTTTGACAGCCATGGTTTTGATATAAATGGGCACAGTCAATATGAATGTCAGAAAGGCTAATGTGTGGTCAAAGCTGTTTCTGCTTTTCTTCCCTGTCGTCACTTATAATCTAGCCAATGTGCAAAAAATATTCTAATTTTCTCTGTGAAAAAAATGAAATAATCAAATGTGTGCTTACTTTTTCTACAAAGATTGCTTTTAGTTAGGTTATTTTACCTCACTGGGTTTAAGTGGAAAGCAGTAGCACAGGTTCTTTGGGCTCCTAAGGGTACACTTGGAGATCAGCTGCATCTGTTGCCTGCAGCACATTTGTCTCTCAGTCTTTTTTGTTTATTTGTTTATTAGCTGAATGATAACGATTAAGGTCCAGATTATAAAAGTTATTTAGATAACCATCTTATTGCAAAATCCTTCTTCCAAGTCAGAATTCCTCCAGATCTCTTGGGCTCAGAGGAGACAGCAAAATTCCTTTGGAAGCTGAGGGCACAGTATTTGAAAAGTAACTTGTAGAGATGATGTCTAAGGAAATGCAGATTGTCAGGTGTAGCACACTCCATTTCTTTGAAAACTTAAAGGAATGTTCTTGCTGCTCCTAGAAATCCAGGACAGGGAAATGCATGTTTCTGCCTCTGTGTTTTTTAAGGTTTGGGACTTTTGGTTTGGTAGTCAAGACCAGAACAATGAGTCTGATGAGGTACAAATTGAACCCTTCTTGAAAAAGGAGAAACTTAACTTGAATTTTTCTTAGGATTGCTGTTTTCCCTTATTTTAAGCTACATCTCACAAATCAGTAGTATTGATAAAACTCTGAATTCATACAGAATTAATGAATATTAGAGATTCTGGCTGCCATTAAAGTCATATCTGAACAATGAATATTTACTTTTTTAAAAAATGAATTTCAATTCAGTATTGCTTAAAATTGGAGGTTAATGTTAGTTTTAGGACTATTTTACATAGGAGTTCCCAAGTTCCCACATCAGTTCTCATGATTTTCAATCCTACTCTTTTTATAGAAGGGGAAAAAGTAGACACTAATAACTCCAGATGAATTAGCCATTCTTTTCTTTACCAGTTTTACAAAATTTTTGTTAGATAGGAACTAAAAAGAATTTTCCATTGAAACAAGCTTTCAGAATTAGAAAGCTCAATGTAATGCAAAAGTCCTGGGTGGGAGAATTTCAGTCTTTTAAAAGGATTAAAATTTCCCATTTTCATTTTCGTGTAATACACAAGCTTATGGTGGATGATATTTGAAAAAAAAATAAATTCAGTTATCAAATGGGATAGAAGGCTTGTGAAATAGCTGCTTTCCTAATGTACAGCAGTAGCTTAGGTAGAATGAAGTCAAAGATGTTGACTTGAAAGTTTTTGCATTAAGTTTGGCTTAAAATGCTCAAACGTATTCAGCTTAAAATCTGTGGAATTTTTCATTATAGCAGCCACGTCAAGCTAATGTGAAAACAAATTAAGGTTCCCTAAAGGCACACGAGTAGTTTGTGGAAGTGAATCTGCTGAATGCCAACTCACACTGTTAAGTCTTGAGTGCACTTTAAAAAATTTATCCTGATTCAAGGCAAGACATGACCTTACAGTGAAAAGCTGCACAATCCTTGCAAGTGCACATTTCTTTACCTGCAGTAAATACAAAGTGAATAATCTTGCACTCAAGTTTTCTTTAAATTAGCATAGAATTGCCATGTATTGAAAGTTCACACTCACCTCACATACAGCAAAGTCAATTGTCAGGTTCACCACAGTTTCTGAAAATTTGTCTCAGAGCGTTCAGCAGTAAGCTGACAAAGCAACAACCATATTTTTCAAGCTCATTGACTTTGCTATAGTTCACAGCCTTGGGGCAGATTCATACAATCTTTAGTACCTTTAGCACCTTTTCTGGTAGTCATGATCCTCAGAGAACGGTATGAAAGAGAAACTGCACTCATTAAAAATACAGGGATCTAGCTGCCTTCTGGTTTTAGCTACTTTTAAAGGATACTTTCTTTATTTCCAAGAAGAAGGAAAATTACATGTCCTTAGGGCTGTTTGTGTTTCACTTGCTTAGATAGATGACTTACAAAACTAAATTAAAATGTAGCTGATTTTAAGCCATAGATGTTTTGAGTAATGCGTTGAGAAACATCTCTAAGATGGGTCAGACATTTCATACCGCAGTAACAAAACCAGTTTTATCCTCTCGTGCTCTGAGTTCACAGAGAGTTGTAATTGCTACTTCAAAACCCTTTTATTTTTTTTCAGGAAATACAGTTCAAATTAATATAGACCCAATTATTGACCAGCAAGGCACAATATTGAGAGTATATGTCTGTCTTCTACATTTCCTTTCATCTAGCAGGGAAGTGTGGAGGCCAAGACTTGCAAATCTAAAGTTTATTGCTTTCTGCTGTTTTTCTTTCTTTCTCCATCTTGCTGAAATTGAGTACTGGCCCAATTTGTAGAGAATAGGCTTTCACAAGACAGTGTTTCAGCAGCAGCACCTTTCTTGGCAGAATCCTTAGATTTAATTTAGTCCAATAGATCTGTGTTCTGCTCTCCCACCTGGATCCACTGGCTCAGTTTAGACGTCAGCTGTGTCACAGTGAATATCTCACATCTTAAAAGAAATAAAAGGATGAGTATGTGTGATATTACACCCTAAATTAAACAGCTTCCAAGAGAAAAACAAAGCTGGGAGGAGGGAAATGCACAGCAACTCACACCATGGCCAGGGGAAGGAAATTTAGAGAAAAGAGAGAAAAGAACCAGATGAATGAAAACTCTGTGTTCTCAGAGCTGGATATGGTGCTTGATTTCTGGATTGGTTTTTTTTATATCCTTCCACGGATTTTTCTTCCCCAGTGATTCACTGTGTATGCTGTTTCTCCTTGCTAGTGAACTAGATCAATATTGAATGCGGTCTATTTGTAGTTTGTTCGTGTAGGGGAAGCCAGTAGAATTTTCAAAAGTATCTTGTTTAGCTTTCTGCATTTCCATATGAGAAATATAGATATGCCTCGATGGAAATATTTAATATTATATTCCTGTTATTCTAGAGAATATGAGGAAATCTATTCTACAGCTGAAATGAAGGCTAATGAATGATACCAGCAGCTCCAATCGCTTTCATTTTAATTCCTGAAATGTCAAATTTAATTTTAAAAAAAGGGATAAAAATACCCTTAACTGCCAATACATTACCCAAATTGCCAAAAGCAATTTTGCCTATAATAAAACTATTGTGGGCTGAAGCATTTGGATCAAGCGGTGCAAGATTGATATGTTTTTCTTGATACAATTCAGTGAATGTGTTATTCTTGTGGAATTTTCCATATGAGTCTGTTGGGGAGAAAAAAAAGTGAACAAAATTTCTTTGACTTGCTGTAAATGATAACCTGATACACTTTTCTGATGTTTAAAAGGCAATGTCATTTTTCTATTGGCAAGAAATGTGTAGTGAGGGAATTTTGGGATGATACAGGCACAGTCATTTAAAATACAGTTGAGTCACTATATTAATTGACTTTTTAAGATCTACTCTGCTAATGAGTGTTTTAGAAGACCAGTAATATTTCTGCAGCCAGCCATAGAAAGGATATTGAAGGTTAAGATGCCTTACCCTGTTGTGTTTCTGTACCTTGCTCTGGAGGAATCTTTCCTGAACTTTTTGTGCTGCAGCCTGGTATGTAATGCAGGGGCCTCATGAGGTTTGCACAGTGACTGTGAGTCTGGCTGAATGCTGGAACAGAAGCCTAGATTAGAGGCATGCTAAATTTACTCTGAAAGGCAGGATAGATGACATGGGACAGAGTTCTCTTGTTCTGTACCAGGTATTTACAATACACTCTTAGGTGTCTCTCAGAACCATGGAGCTGTCTGTACATAGCAAGCTGAATCATAAAATATTTATTATTTTGGCTGAAGTCTTGACGACCCTGACTTAAGGTAACATTCTTTATTAACTGGATTGATCTCAGGGTTTTGTCTTCTTGACCAAGTGTCTTTTTGTCTAAATGCCACCTGATACTGATAGCTGTAGCATGAAGAGTTTCCTATTAGCAAACCAGGCTGAAACCACTGATCTTTCTTATGCTGACCAATAAATAAAGAGTAGTGATTTGCCTGTATCTAGCATGTGTTCCATAGGTTAGTATAGCACTCACTGAACCACCCAGTCTCCCTTGCTAGACTCTGTTTACTGTGCCTCTTTCTATATTTCATGTTTCATATCTGCTTTTGATGGCAGCATTGAATGCTCCAAGCATTTTGGTGTATTTCTTGGTAGTGGTAGATGGCATTCATCCACCACTCATTCATTCAACAAATTCCTGTGTTTGGTTCAGATAACTAATCTTGAACATGTTTTGGTACAATGCCAAAAGCTAGTATCTGCTTTCAAAATAATCAGTTCTGTTCAAATAGTTTGTTAAAAGTACCATGGGATAGATACCTATAAGAGGAAAAATTGTGCATATTAAGGTTAATTGACTTACTCATTGGAATTCAGCAAATCTTCAGCACTTGAATTAGGCTGAATAAGCTCCTCACAAGGTAGTAAAGAGAATAGGAATCTCCGGAGAACATTTAGAATATTCAGTGCACTGGAAATTAGATTTTTTTTTTTCTTTGGGGGGTTCATACTTTTTTCCTTTAACTTTGAAAAGACTGTTAGTTCCAGCTGAGGTGCTGACAGCAAACTAAGCTCAGCTTTGGGTGCCAAAGTAAACATATAACTGGGAATGTTTGGGGCTTTATATGTCCTAGTTCATAATGAATTGCACCGTTGAGATTTGTACCTGTATCGACTGACTGCACAGTCTGCATTTTGCTTTGTAAAAAGGTGGTTGTACAAGCAATTATCTGCTTTTAAATGGATGTGGAAATTTTACTGGCGTGATGGACTCTGAGCAAATTGTGGTAGCCATAAAAGTGCCAGTACTTCTTTTACCTGGTACTATCCATATTCTCTAGGGATGCATAAAACCTAGCTGTTATTTAAGCCTTTAAAATAGGAAAAGAGCTGAACATAGACATTGATAATAAATTTCATACATAAGCAAGAGGAGATACTTAGTGGATTTTTTTTTCCAGCTTGTTTCTGGTCTCAGAAAGGAAAGGTTTATGATTAAGGGTTTAGTATCTGAGAAAATCAGTAGCTCAGAAAGTGAGCCTGTGCTGGCTGGGTATGTGAAGTAGAATAACTGTGGCCTGTCTGGAAAGAGACAGATGAGTTCCAGAGGAAGGACAGTGTGGGAAACAGGAGTGGAAAGACATAAGTTTGGAAAAGTAGTATCAATTCATGAAAAACAAAAAAAAACCCCCCAAAATTATATATATTTTTTCTTTTAATTGGGGCTCTTGCTTTTCTTCTTGTGGAAGATATTGAACAATTTTTTTTCTAAAAAAAGCCCAGAACACCCCTCCCCCCTTGCCAAAAAAAAAAAAAAGAGGTGGCAGTATGCCAATTCTTATTTAATTCTTATTTAAATACAGTTATTTAAGAGCGCTTTCTGCTGGTGTGATTTAAATGAAGTGGAATCAGATCGGTGTAAAGTCAGAACAAGACTTGGAGAGCCAATGATTTAGCAGATATAAATTTAGAGTAGATTCACTATAAGAACTATAACCAAGGCAGAAGCAGACTCTGAACTGTTATGATCTCAAGATGAGGTTTAAATTAATATCAGGTCAATATATTTGAAAGTCAGTGAGGAAAGTACTAATATGAACCATTATTCTGGTTGGCCAATGCCATTTAACAAGGTATGTTAAGAGTTTTCTTCTGCAGTTCTGGTAGTCTTGTGGTATCGAGGGATTCCTACATGTTTTTGTGTTTAAACATTTAAACAATTTTCTCCTCAATACTCTGCTCACAAACATATTTGCTGCTTCTCTATTTGAAAACATGTTCTTGGCAAGGAAGCAGCCCAAGCACTGCGTTAGCACGGGAATGGTGAGCACCCATCCTTTCTTATCTCCCTCTTCAGCTGCCATGGAAAATGGTAACTACCTAGCAGAGATGCAGCATGATGGGACAGGTAGATACACAATCCCTGGGCGCTGGACCTTGCTATCTTGTAGTTTCTTGTACTCTCTCTGACAAAGAAAAAGCCCTTCTTCTCTGTTAGAGATCAGCCCCAGGAAAGAAAGGTCTCCTTCCCATGCAAGTGGATAGTTTCTCTAAGGCCAGGACTCCTTTCAGTGCACTGCTCTCATGGCATGTCATACCAAGGTCTGTCCTTTTTATAGCCCTTTCACCAGGAGTCCCCTTAATCCTCTTTTGGGTTGCGTGCAGTGGGAACAGGCAGCTTGCATGGAGTCCTGACCTGATTTTTTTACTCAGAGTACTCTTGCAAGGAAAATAGACTGATGCATAGGAAAACACACATTTAATTTTACAACAGGAAGAGTTTACAAGTCCCCAGCCATTAAAAGAGAATAGATAGATTTGCTTGTAAATGTGAGCAGCCAAGTTGGATTTGATATTAATATACACTGAGGCACCTTTACACGAAAGGGACGCTACAGAGGGTTGTTAATGTGAGAGTAAATTAAAATTTCATATGCTTTTAGGTCTTTTAAAGTTCTGAAGCAAGATAATGGAGACTAAGTGGTTCAACTACATTAAAAAAAAAGGGGGCGGTTGGACTAACAAATAAGTATGAATATGTTTACAATAATATTAAATGGTGTATGCCTAGGCAGGCCTATTGACTCTCACTAAGATTTTGCTCATGTCATTTCAGCATTTTGTATAAATCCATCTATTGTCTCCAACTCTAGGTAGAAATTGCTTCCACTGAAGTGCCTAAAAGAAATTGATTAAAGTTTTACTCACTGCATCTATATCAGCACATTCAAAGAGAATATTATTCACTTAAGCTTTATGCAAAACTGGTCTTTCTCTTGTTAAAGCAAACATATTAGCAGCAGAATGATTCAGGTAATTGACCACAATCATCTGCTTCTGCTGGGTTCGAACGCCTTTCCTAGCTTGGTGTCAATACGGAGACACAGAGAAACAGTGTTATGAGAATCTCACTGCCTTTGCTTTGCATTTTCCTTCCTGGAGATCCCTTGGCATGCCCAAAACAGCAAAGGTTGCATATAAAAGCAGGGCAATAAACCAGCAACAACTGAAAAAATGCTGACAGAAGATGGAAAACATCTGAGATGAAAACTGTCCAATATGCTGAGCTACATCAAGCTCTTAGTGTCCTTTTCCCTCAGTGCAGTTCTGAAGTCAGAGAGGCTTCGATTTTATTAACAGACCTCACCCATCACAGTTAGCCTGTGCTGGATGGAAAAGAATCCCAAGAGAAATATGGAAGAGTTTCAGAGCTAGTGGCATATTCCTTTCAAAACAAGACTGACACATGGGTTACAGTCACCTGGAAGGGCACAGTGGAGGTAATGGTCTGACTCAGGGTAACCCTAGTACTTCTGTGTCAAAAGTTATTCATAATGTGTCTCTTTTGCAGAATCACAGGGTGGGTCAGGTTGGAAAGAACCACAGTGGGGCATCTGGTCCAACTTCCCCGCTCAAGCATTTTCATCCCAAAGCACGTGGCACAGGATTGTGGCCAGATGGTTCTTGAAGATCCCCAGGGAGGGGGGATATCCACAGCCTATTTGGGCAACCTGTTCCAGTGCTCTGTCACCTGCACAGTAAGGAAGTTCTTCCTCATGTTCAAGTGGAACTTTCTGTGCTTAAGTTCATGCCCGTTGCCTCTTCTCCCATTGCCTGGCACCACTGAGCAGAGCCTGGTCCAACCTCTGGCCCCTCCCTACAGACACTGACAGACATTGATGAGGTTCCCTCTCAGGGTCTCTTCTCAAGGCTGAACAGGCCCAGCTCCCTCAGCCTTTCCTCATCAGAGAGATGCTCCAGTCCCTTCATCATCTTCGTAGCCCTCCACTGGACCAGCTCCAGGAGCTCCATGTCTCTCTTGCACAGAGCCCAGAATTTAATTGACAACTTTTTGTTATCGGCAGCATTTATTCTGCCACAGGAACTGAAAAACAGGCCAGGGAGGTCTCTATTTTACAAGAATGTGATTTGTGAATTGCACATTAGCTTTGTCTTTTGGACAGTCACCACATAAGTTTTGATCGATTGGTTCAGCACTTGGTCTGATCTATTCATATCAGTGACAGTACAAAGTCAGGATTTTTCTTTCTCTCTTTCACTTCTTGGTCAACAGTGCAAGGGACAATTTCCATAATCCTTTTCTTATGAGAAATCTTTTCCTGGGCATTAAAGATATCCTGTTTCCTAGATTTGTGAATACTTTGGTTATCACCAGAACATTGTGCTATACACAGAATTTGCAGAAAAAGTGTTTGCTGTACTGCTGACAAAAATAACAGATTCCAGAAAAAAAAAGCCATTAAATGAAAAAGGAAAGTGTGAAGATCCCCTAGCATCAGAAGGAACTGTGCCAGAATATTAGCAAGTCATCCAGATCAGGTAATAGATGATATTCTGGGAAGTCCTAATAAACAGAGGCTAAATAAACAGAGAAGTTGACATAGATTAAGAAAAACATAACACACATGCACACACATTTACCACTTTTTATTTTCCACCAAATTATTTTTAATGAGCAAAAATCCGGTCTTATAAATCCATACTTGAAGTTCTTTTAGCTCATTAATCCCGTTTCTTAAAGGCCTGTATGTGATTGAAAAGTGAATAATTAAATCCATGTTGACTGTGCCTATTTATGAAAACCTGGTGCATATACAATGTATTTACATCATTAAATAGACATTAGAAGTGTTCTAATGTAGTAGTTCTATAGTATACAGTATATAGTAGCTCTATATTTTGCTTATACTTGGTAATTTTCTTGCTTGATGTGACTTTTGGTGAGTTTTAACATTTGCCCAGCCAGTCTCTCTGTTTCTCTCTTTCTCTGTGAGGTTCACATGTAAACTGCTTTAAAGATTGCATAATGACTGTTTGGCATATCCTACAGGCAAAGGCCCAGAAACCCTTTTTGCTGGCTATAACCTCAATGATAATGAGTGGCACACAGTGCGTGTGGTGCGGCGAGGAAAAGGTTTAAAGTTAATGGTGGATGACCAGCAGGCCGTGACAGGTAGCGTGGCATTGTGATTCCATGATTCCATGTTTGCTGGGGGGAAACACGAAACAAAAAAAAGAAAAATGGCAGAAGTAAAATGGCTTTCTCTGAAAGAAACAGACTTTTTTTTCTTTTCTTGGGTAAGATTCAAAATCCATGTTAAGCATCTTGGAATGCTGGTACAACAAGTGTGTTTTTACACTTGATGTTAACGTTGCTCTCAGGTTGCTATTGAAATTAATGGAAACCTTTGTGCTGACTTAAATGAATTTTTTTATACAGTAATTGGAGAGAAGTGATTTGATACATCACTAATGAGAAGACAAGTAAAATACTTTTGGCAACACATTGTTAAGGCTAAACTCTAAACTCTTCCAGCCACTGCTGGAAGAAAGAATTTAATAAACATTTGAAGGATATTCTACTGTGGTTTGAATCTTGCATCAGCTGTCCGCAATAATTATATATTAGGCAGCATGTTTTTCTCAAATACTAAAATAGCAGTTGGGATGGGAGAAAAAAAACAACATGCATGCTGGCAGATATTAGAAATGTATTTCTATATTTATATTACCTATACATTGTATTTCTATATTTATTATAGAGAACACATTGATTTTGTCCTGTACATGACAATGCTTGTATGATATGTATGCTAACAACATACATTGGTTCTAAGCTTTGTTAAAATGGTAACAAGTTAATTTTTTTTTTTTAAAAGAGGAGTGTGCCTTCTTTAATAATCCCTTTCCACCTCAGCAGAGCACTGAGGGTCGTGTCACTGGTAGAAAAATAGTTCATATAGTTCCAAGAATATATTTTTTAGAATCAGAAATTACCAATATGTCTTCCAGAGCTGAAGTCTGTGTATGTTATGATGCCTAGGGTCATTCTCCCAAGAATGTACATGGCCTAAATAATTTTTTTTTTTTTGATAATAAATTTAAAATATGGATGGAAGTATACTGAAAAATATTATAATCTTGCTGCTTCAACTACCACTTAAGGCAGATTCTAATACAGGGGAAATTGTTTAGCTCAAAATCCAGTGCAAGATCCAAACACACAGTTCCTGGACTCCTCATGGCAGAGTTCTAATTTACGAATACTACAGGTTACATAACCTGGGTCTAGCTTTCTAGTGCAACACTTGTATTCTTTCCACAACCCAGTATCTACATCAAAAACTGGCTAGTTGACTTGAATTCCTTCTCAGTTCTTCCAGCTGCAAGTTGTCTGCATTTGCATAATCCACAGATGCTTAATATTATTCATCCAAAGGGAGAAAGTCATCTAAATATTTTGGAGGAAAAAAGACTTCCTAAGCTCCCTAAACTCCCTGTAGGATCTGCATGGCAAATCCATGGCCTCCTCCACCAGTGAGGAGGGAACTGGCATAAGAGAAGGAACTTTAAATATGGGTAATCTGCTGTTAGTCTCAGGAATATCCTATTTCCAACAAAGAAAATCTTTATTGTTGTGTAACTGATGAGATTGTTTGGTTTGCGGGGTGGGGTTTTTTTGTTGTTTTCAGGTTTTTTCAACACTGAGTGTTTTAAAAGCCTTTACAAGTTTAAATTTTAAATGTATGTAATGGAATTTAATGTGTATGTCCTCAGTCAGCCCAAGACAGTGTAGTAGATTTGAATTTCTTGAAAGGGTAGGGAAAGAGTTGCCATATGAGATTAAAGTGTATTTGTTCTAAACTGCTTGGAACTTTGCTTTAGATGTCCCAACAATCAGAAATTTTGTTAAAATGTAACCCATTCATTTTTCCTGTGAAAAGTCATTGTGGTGTTATAAGGAGAATAAAGAAGAAAACTGACTTCCTGCTAAAAATTCCAGTTTTCTCCTGCCACACATTGTGTTTTCCTTTTTTGATTCCATTTCCTATGTCATATATGAAAGAAACCCCATCAGATCCAGAAAGCTTAAGCTGGAGGAAAAGCTATTAAATAGTTCAGCCTGACTTTCCAGTTTTTACAGATTATAAAATACCACTTAGTCATTTGTGAGCTGTGCTTGGTTCTCTTTGAAAAATGCACGTGTGCGTGGATAAATAATATAATATAGAGTTATAACAAGTTTCCATTGGAGGTTGTGCAGGTGATTTTGAAGAAATTACTCATCACAGAAGAGTTTAAATACTTCCAGCCCTGATGCACCTTATTTTCTAAAAATGTATAGAAAATAAAAGTAGATTGAAGGTCACTAAAGTTGGATAACGCAATAGCTTATGGTTATGAACAGAAATTCAGTTGGCCTTTTGTGTGATGTTTTTCCACAAACCTGATAAACTTTAAAAAAAAAAAAATTCAAAAAACACCACCAAACGCCCAAAACACCCAACCTTGTAAGTACAAATTACACTCTCTCTTTTCCTTCATTGCTGCATTTACAAATCCTGTGGAGCATTATGTGAAGTCTCAAGTCCTGTTTGCACGTTTGTAGAACTGGAATGTTGGAGGGAGATTTGGGATGTGAGCCCAGATTCTGGAAATTTTTATTACTATGCTCAAAGAAAGAAATACATTTAATGTAGTGGGGATACTGTGCTACAGGCTAAAGCTTGGTGGATTTTTGCCATGGCATTAATGCAATGCCATCTGAAGGGATACAAGACTGGAATACATAATATTCCTCTCTAAAACTTGATCTTCAGCTCTTTGGCTGTGATCCAAAATACAGCTCTTGTCCCAGCAAAAATTACACATTTGGCATTTTTCAAGACAGCTCCCTGACTCATTACTGCAAGGAAGAACCCACTTTTGCTTAATACATTCAGGGCAAGTGGTATCTTCAGAACTGATGTTTAGAAACAAGAGTATTGAGAGGACTGTCCCTGGGGTTTAAGGTTCTTCTCGCAGTGCTCAGTCCTGTGAGTGCAGATCCCAGGTGGTGGTGGTGTTCAGTGGCACCAGTAAGAGTAAGCTCTTATACAGAACCCATCCTGAAACTAAGTAAGCTACTTGTAAACATTTATCATAAATTATTAGAGCAGTTTTTGTGCCTGAATGGTATTAAAACTTACAGAGCTATTTTCCCTGTAATTTCATTGGTGCCTGTACTTGTATCTCAGTGCTGTGACTTAACCTGCTTGTGAATCCATCTCCCTGGGCAAATCCCAGATACTGACATTTCTCTTTCCCTTGTCCTTTCCCTGTCACACACATGTCCACAGACACTTCCTTATGACACCTACGAAGGTACAGCTGTTTCAGCCTCCTCCAGGCTTTGTGCACCACTTCTGACATGTCCAGCCTGGGGCAGTGCTCACGCTTTCTCTTGGAATAGTATATTTGGGGATGGACAGAGGGAACTTGGCTTGTCAACAGCTTTGCCACTGTGGGAACTTGAATTAGAGCAGTTTTATGCCAGCATTTAATTCATCTTGGCTAGATCTGCTCTTCACCTTCTCTGTACTCCATGAGAGACATGATACAGCTAAGGAATTAGAGAATCTAGGCCATGGTTTGCAAAAGGTACATTAAGTGGTGAAATTCATTAGTAATAAGCTGTTTTTCCACACAATGTGACCATGAATCAGCCCTGTGAAAATACTGCCCTACTTCTTTAAAATAAGCATGGAAAAAATTGGAAGTTCTGTCAGAAAAGAGAACACTTCAGTGAACACAATTTTGATGTGCTGGGTAAAGTATTTAGTAACTAACTTAAAAACTTACCTGACCTGTATGCAGTGTATTCTGGCAGTGCTGATCCTTTCCTCCAGATTAGCTCTACAGTCAGCAGATTTCAGGCTTCTTGCTCTGCAGTGGTCCTTGCATGACAGAGAGAACTCAAAGGCAGCTGTGGGGCTTGCTTTTGGCCACCTTTCTGACAAAAGCAAATCCCTTGTCATTTCCAGGATCACAGAACACTGGCATGCGCCCTTTCTGAAGACTTTCTGCTCAGCCCATCTCTTGAGCTCTGCCCCTTCTCCCCTGGCTTATCCCCATGGTACAAAGCCAGTTGCTTTCAAGCAGCTGTCCACCCTTGTCGCACAGGGCTTTGCAGCCAGGCCAGCATTAAATGTACCTAAGACAGCTGAAACAGGAATCCTTCCTTCCTCTAGTCAAATCATGCACATTGAAGCAAAACACATGGAATAATATCCCTCAAGCTGTTCTGTTTCTCTTTCATGAAACTCCGATATTGTTGATTTAGCTCTGAGATTGGCCTCGTCATCCTCATGTTACGTAATTGTACTTGCTTATAGTAACATCTGGTTAAGTGTAACTAAAGTGAGGGATTTTATTGGCAGTTTAATATACTCTGTTAAACTGTTTCAGTTTAGAAATCTTGCTCTTGGCCTTATCCAAACATACCAAAAGCACTGGAAAGGCTCCTGGGTTTACCGGTAATTAGGATGAATTTAGAAGAATTCCCTTTGGAGTCAAGAATTGGCCTTGCACATTCTGAAAAGTGTGAAATTGATTCAGATACTTAATCACATGATGTGCTTTTTGACTTCCCGTTTCAGACACTAACGTGTGTTTTCTTGTTGCTGTTTAAAGGTCAAATGGCTGGCGATCACACACGACTGGAATTCCACAACATAGAAACAGGAATAATAACAGAACGGCGCTACCTGTCTTCTGTGCCTTCTAATTTTATTGGGCATCTACAGAGTCTCACATTTAATGGCATGGCGTACATTGACTTATGTAAAAATGGAGACATCGATTATTGTGAGCTAAATGCAAGATTCGGGTTCAGGAACATCATAGCAGACCCTGTAACCTTTAAAACAAAAGCAAGTTATGTTGCACTGGCCACGCTACAAGCGTACACATCTATGCACCTTTTTTTCCAGTTCAAAACCACCTCCCTGGATGGATTGATACTTTTTAACAGTGGCGATGGAAATGATTTCATTGTGGTTGAATTAGTAAAAGGGTATGTATGGATTAGCGTAACGACAAAACCAGTCCGGTCAAAATGTGTGTACAGGAGGAAATACACGGGAAAGTTTAGGATGCAAATCTTTTTTCTGACTGGATAGATGTGATTGATAATGTTTCTTCATGTTGAACTTCATGTGCTTTACTGTGGCTCTTTCTTTCAGATGAAGCTAGATGCCTGAAATGTATGAAAGTAAATAATAGGTATAACTTCTCCCGTGTTTACCACAAAGAAGTGCTAGTTTGTAGCCTCCCTCTTGTTCTCTCTCTACGTATGTATGCATGTCTTGGTACATGGAGTGCTCGTTGCTTTCCAGAAACTTGGGACTGCACCTCAACTCATCCAAACGAGCGGCAATTTCTTGGAATGACAGTTGCTTCCCCATCTGGCGTTCATTGTTGTCTTCTGGTTTTGCCAGCTCTGCTGAGGAGTACAAGCAAATAGAAAATATTAGACATATTAATTAGTGCCCCCTTGCTATGTAAAGAAAAAGGAAACTTTTCCAATTTTTTCTCTTTTCCCAGGTATTTACACTATGTGTTTGACTTGGGAAACGGTGCCAACCTCATCAAGGGAAGTTCTAATAAACCTCTGAATGACAACCAGTGGCATAATGTCATGATATCAAGGGATACCAACAACCTACACACTGTAAAGATTGACACTAAAATCACGACACAGAGCACAGCAGGAGCCAGAAATTTAGATCTCAAAAGTAAGTACAGTTATTCTTGTGTAATCTACAGTGAGGGCCATTACAGAATGATAAACAGAATAAATCATGGATGCAAAGTATGATATAATTTTTTAATATTATATGAAATTTTTTATTTTATGATAATTAATATGATCACAAGAGATAACGTCATCTTAACCTGAAAATGCCAATTTAGTAGTAGTTCTGCACAGGTAAGTACAACTTTAAACATGTGAAGGTCCCACAGGAGTAAAAAAAAGTAGGAAATTATAATAACACAGAGCAGCCCATATAAACCAAAAGATAATTGAGGGACTAAAAGAGGGCTAAAATGTCTATGCAAAAAGCCTAGCTTTTACATGAACATTGGTCATATAAGTAGCATCACATACTCATCTAAATATGTAATGTATTGTAATTTCAATTGCAGGTGGGATAAACTTTGTTTTATAGCACTAAACCTGTGTGTTATAAATCCAGCTAGAGCCTATAGATCCATTTTTTATAAATATATGTATATTTTAAAATAAGTGATCGTAATGAGTTCTGTGGATGGGTTTCTGTAAAAGTAATTTGCATCTGAGGAAAATATCTTTTTGGAAGGATGTATAAGTATGCTTTTAAAATAATGACTACCTAATCAGACATAAGAATATATGTTCTGGTCATGTGGAAAAGTACTGCGTATTTTAATGTTCTTTAAAAAGGCTCTTGGCAGGAAAACTGAAATTTCATAACAGTCAAAGAAATATGATATTTCAAAAGCCAGGATGTTCAAAGTAGATATTAATATTCCATCAAGAGCTTATTCCTTGCTAGATTTTCTTTTAACTGCCTCTGAGTCACAGATAATGAGCTGACCTTGGTAATTATGCTGGATTTTGTGATATTTTACATGTTTGCCTCACTTGAAAGTGCTATTAAGATTGTAAGAAAGACTGTGAAAACAGTATCTTGATATGTCATAATCTTCAATAAGAGATTCTTTTATTTATAAACCTAGCATTTCTGATAAAGTTTTTTGGATAGCTCACACTCCATTCTTAAAGTAGCATTTGAAATTTGTGTCATGTTTTTTCTCGGGTTTGCACTCTGTTAAACATCATCGATTTTTATTGAAACAGTGTAATATTTCAACATTGTTTTTGATGCTATAGAAAAGCATCCACCTCCTTCCTCGACATTGTTAAGATGGCAAGTACTACTGTGTTTATGTCTTTAATATGTTTGGCTTTTTTCCTAGTAGATAAATCAGACATGGGTAGGGGGGAGAAAAAAAAAAAAAAAAAAAAAAATCTTTTTNNTTCTGAGTAAAAAAACCAGAAATGGGTAGGGGAAAAAAAAAAAAAAAAAAAAAAAAAATCTTGTTGCGAGCTGGTAATTAACACAGCCATTTTATTCGACATATTTTTCAAACCGATCGTGGTGTGTCTTTGGTGTGTCGCTTTATTTAAGGAAAGCAGATCAAGTTGGCTCCATGTGCTCGCTAAAGGCACTAGAGAGCGCTGTGATCTCACCGAACGCGCTGCCCAGGGAAGGCTCATCAGCGAGGACAACCTGCAGAATCCAACATCCCTTTGTGTGCTGCACTTTGAAAATGCCACTTTCGCCTTACGCTTTTGAAGTAAAACTGTATCCATAGCTGTCGCGTTTTCTAACCTTGAATTCCTTTGGAAAAAAAGAGAAAATGAAATGAGGAGAATGAACAAACGTACTGAGATTTGAAGCGAGGAAGGTGAATTGTGTTCGATGATTTTCTGTAATTCACCACCCAGGGAATGTGGATAGTAAAAGAATAACAAGCCTGACGTGTTCAGTGCAGGAATATATAGCAAGCACCTCTCTAAAACTGGTCTAGCATACGCAGATCCTCAACCTCTGCCTCCTCGTAATAGTATGCCTCATTTTATTTCATTTTTTAAATTTTGCTCAGTCAGCTTCCCTTAAATATGGCACAGTATATATCATGAGAATTTTGGTTGGATTTAGGAGGGGGTTTAAGATGATACTTTTTAGCCAGCAGGCTAAAAGAGAGAAAAAATTTGCCTTTCATTACCGTTTTTCCTTCCTTTGTATTTAGTAGAAATGGTCTCCTGTAGTTGCTTCTTTTCTGTTTTACATCAGTGTTTCTTACAATGCCATATTTCTATTGTGCTATAAACACTCCATACCCTTTCCTGATGTAAATAGTTACAATTAATTCATTGTTCTGTACTATTTTAGCCTTAGCAACAAAGCAAATGCAAAATTACACTTCCTGCTACTGATATCAATAGTTCTGCTTAGCCAGAGTTATCATTAGATAAAATATGAATGTGTGCAGATAGTATGGAACCTGCAGCCATTCTGAGTAATTGTAGAGTTACCCGATTTCTGATTTTGAAATCCAAGCTGATCCTGAAAAAGAAATCCTCTATATGTGGGTTTTTGCAAATACACAGTGAATTCACTGCAAAGATAAGACACAGATTGTGTTGTTGAGCCTGCACAGCATGGAAGTTGTCTGGGAAAGCAGACAGCTGCCATAAAAGTATGGGACAGAATTTCCAGTATATGTTTCCTTTTGGGTGTAGGATTTGGCTGTGTAACACAGAAAGTTCATTATCACACACATCGGTTCCCTGCATAACCTCTGGTACAATTTCAGTAGCTACCTGTGGAAACACATATATTACATCCTGCAGCCTAATTATTGCTGTAATTAGATGGGTAAATTATAAATTGGAGACAAATAAATGAGTGAAAATTGTTCTGTGTTTGGATTCCAAGAACTGTGTTATTTTTCCTCGCAGGGAAAATTAGCAAAGTGTGCTGAGGTGCAGTTCTAGCAGATAACCCGTAAAGATAAATGAGTCTGAACAGCAAAAGCAGCACAGCTCAAGCCTGCCAACACAGTTACACAGCAAATTTCCTTTCATATATTTCATGAGCAGATTCCCTGTCCTGCTCTCAGGATAGCTCAGATGGTTGGCATGGCTGCAATTCGAGGCCTGAAAGAGTTGGGTGGAGGGGAATTCTTGCTTGCTGTACTTGATGCTGTGCTCTGATGTTCTGAGGGGTCTGAGTAGCCTCAAAGGGCACAGAAAAACAAGTGAAAATGGAATTTGACTTCTTTGATGGAGTGACTACATTGGTTTGCAAGGGAAAGATTACAGATATCATTTATCTGGACTTCTGTAAAGCCTTTGACACCATCACCCACAACATTCTTCTCTCCAAATTGGAGAGAGGTGGATTTCGTGAGTGGATTGTTAGATGGATGAGAAAGTGGTTGGACAGTTGCATCAGTGACAAGTGGTGTCTCTCAGGGGTCCTTATTGGGACCAGTGTAATTAAACACCTTCGTTAATAGCATGGAGGGAATTGAGTGCACCCTCAGCATATTTGCTGGTGACACCAAGCTGAGTGGTGTGGTTGGCACACCTGAAGGATGGGATGCCATCCAGAGGGACCTGGACAAGCTTGAGAGGTGGGCCAATTGTCCTCTCATGATGTTTAATGAGACCAAGAGCAGGTGCTGCACCTGGGATGGGGCAACCCCCTGTGTTAACATAGGCTAGAGGATAAACAGATCAAGAGCAGCCCTGCCCAGAAGGACTTGGGGGTGCTGGTGGATGGGAGGCTGGATGTGAGCTGGCCATGTGTGCTGGGACCCCAGAGAGCCAACTGTGTCCTGGGCTGCACCAGGAGCACCATGGGCAGCAGGGGAGGGAGGGGATTCTGCCGCTATGATCTGCCTTGCTGGGACCCCACCTGGAATATTGCATCCAGCTCTGGGGTCCCAGCACAGTGGGGACAGGGACCTGTTGGAGCCAGTCCAGAGGAGGCCACTATGATCCGAGGAATGGAACATCT
The DNA here is from genome assembly GCA_013397775.1 of Eulacestoma nigropectus. Lineage (NCBI taxonomy): Eukaryota > Metazoa > Chordata > Aves > Passeriformes > Eulacestoma > Eulacestoma nigropectus. The sequence continues at coordinate 550,806 of VZTE01005753.1, forward strand.
CTGCTATGAGGAAAGGCTGAGAGGGTTGGGATTGTTCAGTCTGGAAAGGAGAAGGCTTTGACCTAATTGTGGCTTTCAGTACCTGCAGGGAGCCTGGAAGAAAGCTGGATAGGGACTTTGTACAAGGGCCTGTAATGACAGGACAAGGGGGGGAATGGCTTCAAACTGAAAGAGTAGATTTAGGTTAGATATTAGGAAGAAATTCTTTACTGTGAGGGTGTTGAGCCACTGGCACAGGTTGCCCAGAGCAGTGGATGGTCCATCCCCAGAAATGTTCAAGGCCAGGTTGGATGGAGCTCCGAGCAACCTGGCCTAGTGAGAGGTGTCCCTGCCCATGGCAAAGGGTTTGGAACAAGATGATCTTCAAGATCCCTTCCAACACAAACCATTTTGTGATCCTTGTTCCTCTCTGTTGGCAAAGAAATGCTGTCTCCCTTTCTCAGACTGCGAGTTTTACAATATCTGTAGTGTCTCTTCCCTCTCCACATTTTTTTTCATGTGGTATGGGAAACTGTATCTCTGTCAGAAAATATTTTATAAGTACTTAAAGATGCATGATCTGCTTCCAAGGAGGAGGACATCCTCAAGCACACTTTGTATCCACTTACCTTGCAGGGTTTAATCTTCCTCTTGCTTCTCTCCTACACATATAGGCAGTATTTTAATCCCCAAAGCTTTCGCATACTTTTTTAAACAGCAGGCATAAAAAACTCTGCAAAAATCCAATCAGAATTCTCTTCGAATACCCATCAGAAAACTAAAATATTTTAGCATTTTAATTGTTTATAAGTTGAAATGAAAAGTTGAGATATTTTACTCTTACCAAACAAGAAGGTAAAGAATGCCTCAGTTATTTTAAATTGAACTAGTAGTTACAAACTTTTGTATGAGTTGGTAGTTTCAGTACTTCAGTATCCAACCCAATTTTAAACTTTGCAGATCACAGAACATATTCCCAGATGTTCTGTATCCTCTAAGATGATCTGCAGTCATCCTAATCTCGATATTGGGCTAACTACATTTTCTTTAGTAGGAAATCACCATTCTGAAAAAAAAAAATCCTACACAGCTCAAAATTTATGGGTTAATTTTGCTGCCTGTGCATCATTTCATATGTCAAGACCTGCTTTTTTGAACTGACATTCATAATTTCAACTTTTCTCACTGTCATCATCTTTCATGTGGCCTTACCAAATGTCAGTTTTAGAGCCCGTTGTAAGTCATATGTTATTCCTGCACTGTTATATCACTGCATCCTCAAAAAAATGCTATTCATATTAGAGTGCACATCAGAATCAGCCTGCTTAGAATAAAATAACCTGTCTAAATCTCTTGTTGTCTGTTTTACTTTTATTTCTGTATCTTTTTACTGGCCCCTGGCTTCCTTTTTTCTTTTGAGACAGAGCTTCTTCTTCTGTCTACATTTGCTTTTTCCCTTGCTGTTTTGTCTCATACTGTGAAAACAGACTAGACTGAAGCACCTGAAAGAAAAGTAGTTATATTTGTTTCTGGTATCACCTCAATGGTTTTACAAATGCACCAAATTATAGTTCTTCAATGTGCATGAAGATTCACTTGGCAATTAATTCATCCTTGTAAACTTTGAATGCAATTAACTAAATTATCAGTAGATATACTAGCCTGGCATATTCATTGAGGATTTGTAATATTCCCTTAATCTATTGATATTTCATTTGCCTGTCAAAGTAGGTTGTTCATGCTGAGCTAAATTGGTCTTGATCATAACGAGGAATTCCTGTTTCAGCAATGGAAATTGAAATTGTTTCAATTTCATGTAATATTTCTCTCTGTTGTTTTATATTGAGGCAGTTGTTATTGTTGCTCCATTATATGTTTTTCTCTACATTGCAAGGTCTTTATCAACAGCAGTGATCCTTTAAATTTTTATTACTAGAGAAACAAAGCTTTAAAAAGCACAGAAACATTGTACAAATGAGCAAGTATTAATGCTTAAATTTTTCAAATAATCATGCGTGAGCTAAATGTAATGACCTTGCCAGTGGGCTGTGAATTCTTCATGCAGAAATAATGTTCTGTTCCAAATTCAGAGTTCCAAATACTGTCAACAGCAAATAGATCTTCCCAGTATGACCTATTGGAGTAGACAGTGGCAAATGCAGCTGTTGTCTTCCTGACAGTGTAGGAAAGCAGATTCTGTACAGAGGAAAAACAGGGGACTTAAAACTGAGAGCTCTTCTTTGAGACTTCCTATGTAACAAAGTTCTAGGAGTAGATAACAATAGGTCATTGGATAACCTGGTCTAGTGGGAAATCCTCTATCCTGCTTTCTTTGCCACTTTTCACATGCTGCTTCTAAACAGCAATGCTGTCTACCAGGCTGTGAAAATAATTTTGATAGTGCCAAGCCTTCAGAAATTGTATCCAAATTGTCAAAATTATAAGATGGGGAAAAAAACTGAAAATCTATTCCAGTAGTTCTAGATTAAATAAAGGTATTCTAGAGCTTGCACTGTCAAGTCAACAACAATGCAATAGTCTGTCAGATCAGTACACGGTGGGTAGAGTTTTTGCTTTCTGCTGCTTCTCCCCTGTTCTTCTCAGTCTTTCCTGCATATATGACTGGATAGGTTTGCCTACATTCCCATGGCTGTTTGACATGCAGGTTATTACTGCTGATGATTATGGAATTTCATTCAAGCCAATTCCAATTTCTGGAACACCAAGTAAAAGTTATGTTAAGAATAATACAGGAAACGTGCATGCTCTTAAAACTTACCAAAACCTCTACATATTTAGTATAAATGCATTCCACTGCATCCTAGTCCCCCCAGAGATACACAGATTGAAGAAGCACATCCTAAATTTGTTTTAAAATGTGCTGCCATGAGCCCTCATTAACCTTGGCATTTTAACTGAGCGGTCCTTTTTGCAAAAGGGCAGCTTCGTGGAATGTCCTCAGAATCTGAACATGGTTGTCTTGATCAAAAGAAATATTGTATAAAAAGTTACTCTCTGCAAGCTTACATTCAAAACGAGAACGTTTAACATCTCAGCCGTTTGGTAGCTTTATGTGGAGAATTGTGCCTGAACCATTTGCCAAAGGAAGAGTTTTGTAGATGATGATCTCTGAGGTCTAGTATGTCTGTTGGAAAGAGGAATTCCTCACTGTTTTGAAAGCAGGCTCTGCTAAGAGCATGTGTTGGCTGTTAAAGCAGAGAGTGAAAACATTATAGCAGGAGGAAGGGGGATCTGAATATACTATGCCATGCAAATGCCAGCTTCTTTAGATTTTGTCCATTTTTCAGGTGTATACAATCTCCAAAAGTGGTCAGAACAGGAAAGAAATGAAGGACATTTGATATGCTTGAATGCCTCACCTCTCCACCACAGCCATCCCCCTCACACAGAGTAATTGGCCTAGCATTGATTATGTGGGAGATGGATTGCCACGCACATTTATATGGCAATTAGATTTTATTATTTACCATTTAACATGCATCACCAACTGTCCTCACAGTCCATTGCACAAGCAGACTGCTTTGGTTTTACATCTGTTTAATCTTTTTCAATGCCAGTGCTCTCCATCTAGTCTTTAGTGGGGGTAAAAACAAGCAGAGAGAAATAAAGCAGCTGGGAATCTGAGGATTTTTATTGTCAGGAAAATGTTAAATGTTTTTGTGTAACTGTTTCTTGTTTGAGGAAAAGCTGTTTTTTGAGAGCAGAATTGTTGGGGAAGTGGTAGATTTTAACCTGAAGAAATCTTAAGATGTGAGCACTTACTTTTTGGAGTATCTCCTTTTGTCTATTCAAAACTTATCTCCTAAGGATGTTGTTGTGTTGTTGCTGTCTCTTAAACACCAGCACTTCCTATGACACAGCTTTACTCACTTGTGAAACATAGGCATATTTGTAGAATCCTTGAGGAATACTAAACTGAGTCAAAAATTGTAATAAGAATGAAATCTGAGCACTAGGATGTACATGCAGAAGAGGACAGCACATCTAGCAGAGAATAATAAAAAGTTTCTTGGCAGAAGAGTATTTGTGGAACTGTGAAAAGTCTTCATTGTAGTTATGAGTAGCGTAATGGAACCAGGAGATTGGAGGAAAGTGGAGCAGCAGCTCTGTCTCCTCTGTGGACTGCCGAGGAAATTGGTGGCAAGTGAAAACTCTGAGATGCTGTTCCTGGTGCACCCATCAGCTGTAAATTCTTTCTGGTACCTCTTAATTCTCCTTGCCTTTTTTTTTTTTTCTGTCAATGTGGTCTAAAGGGCAGTGCTACAATGAAATTGTAAAAAGAACAGTCAAGTATTAGTCAAGGGAAGAAATATCTTCAAAGTTCAATTCTCTTGACAAATAACTACAATATGTACCATGTGCCAATAAGGATGCCTGAAGAAAACCCACAGTGTCAGCATTTCAGTGCTGGTGATTTCTTTTTTTTTTTTTTTTCCTAGTACATTTAATGGGGCACTCAAGCAAGATACTGAAAGCAGTGTAGAATTGGGGTGAAAAGATCAGTTTCTATATTCCTTCCCAAAAGAGTGACTTGCTAACCTAGAAATTCTTCTTTTCTTTTTCTTTTTCTTTTTTTTTTTTTTCTTTTTATTTGCCTGTAAACATTTTGCCTGGCTTGGTTATCAGTATAGGGACTGTGAAAGATGAAAGCCACCACCTGTCACATCATAAAACAGCCTCTTGCCTGAAGTATTTGAAAGGACAGATAACTCAGCAGAGCCTGGACAAGTAAACTAGCCACCCTTTGCCTTCTTAGGTGAGAGAGGGTCTAGAAGTGGTAGAATTCATCACTCCAACAGGACAAATATTTGAAAAGACTATTTTTCTTTAAAAAAAAAAAATCACATCAAAACCAAAAGACATCAACCACAAATCAATACTGAAGCTACAAATGGATTCTTTGAAGTGAGTGAGTGGACATAAAACACTAAGTTTACATTTTCATGTCTTCCCTCAAGTGCCCTTGCAAGTGTTAGACAAAATTCGGTCATGCTTTGCTCTAGCATCAAGCAGGCCTGTGAATGCACAGCAAAGTGCATATTCTCTGCTGCAAAGGAGGTTTGAAAAGCCATATGCTGGAGCGTATGTGCTGCAGAAGCTGTGCGGATGCATCATTTAAGCCTTTGTCAACTGTTCTTCAGTTTATTAATGGGCTATGATCACAGCGGGCTTCTTGGTTTATGAAAAAAGAGCAATTATGTCTCATCAACTTTTTTTTAAGGACTAAACACTTTTTTGGTATGGAACAAAGAGCAAATGTTTACTCAGGACTGATGAAGGTGAGGAGAGACTCTAGAATGACCACTCACCCCCTATTCAGGCCCAGTTCCTTTTCTAAAGTATGTGCTAAAATCCCCCATTTGAAAGAAAAGTCTCCACTGTGCTCTGCCTATTGCACAAAGTAAATGTGCAAAAGGTGGATGCTTTTGTGTGCTGAGGAGGTGAGAAGGTCATCAAGGCCAAGTAGGCTCCCATATTTCAGTGAATGCCAAAGACATCTGAATGCCTACCTGACATTTTCATTTGAGGAAACAGCCCTTGATTCGAGACCAGGTGTCTGTTCTTTTAGTCAGAGCATATTCAGCTTGTATAGAGTAATTTATTTTCACAATTCAGTTGCCTCAAAAATACCAGGAGTTGGGATTGTGTGGGTTGTCTTAGGATGAGTTCCACCATGTACTTTGTAGAGCAATTATTAAGATGCTACAAAGCGATTTCTATTGATCTGGTAGCAGCAGCTCATCTGTTTTAGGAGGGGCTGGAATAAAGTGAGCACTTTTTTCTTTCGAGATTAGGCTTTCCCTATGGCATTTCTCAGTCTTTGCAGTCCTCCATCCTCTTTGCCTGCCTGAGGGAAGAAGCTGTTCTATGCTTGATCATTTTGAAATAGCATATTTGGAGAAAAGCGTGCCTGACACATTGGCTTCGCCACAGCTAGATTTTCCTTTGTATTTTCGTGTGTCATATAAAGGAATTGCGGAGATGCTTGCTGTGTTTTCAGAATCTACCATGGTGTGCCGGAGCTATCCATCTCTTTCCTGGGGAGTAACACCTCTCTAGTACACCACAGAAGCAGTCTCATTCCTAGCCGTGATGGTGATTTAGTGCAATGTGACATTAGAAACATGACAAAGCAACTTCTTCCAAAATGAAAGAGAAATTAAGAGAATAGCTGAAAGTATATTTAAAACCAGCAGTACAACAAGAGACTGGGGGAGAGAATGTTTGCTTTTGGAGAGAATGTTTGCTTTTGGAGAGAATGATGGATTTGAAGATGCTTTTGTTCAGCCATATAAAAAATGAGATATTGTCTTTATGGGTTATGAAAAAGTCAAGCAACAATTCCTTCCACCATTTTATTTCCTCTTTTTTTTTTTTTTTTTTTTATTCATAACGTTGAGACATTTTTGAATG
>VZTE01005753.1:557236-572220 GCA_013397775.1 Eulacestoma nigropectus
TAGTCATAACGTTGAGCCATATTTGAATGAATGGTTTTCATTTCTTGTCAACAAAGGTGTTCAAGAAATGAGCACCAGATAAGTACACAAAGCACACAGATCTAGGAGAGTAAAGAAGTCTAACTATATCCTGGCTAAACTACTTGTTCCCTGATGTCACCAATCTCCTGTACCAAACTGCTGCTGGTCTGGCTAAGGGGTCCAGGTGCACCAGTCACACCTGAGTAGTATTCTTATGTTTATATTATAAACACATGGAAAACAATTCTCTTTCTACTTGTGTTTGAAGATAATGGTAGCTGTTAAATGAAGTTAATAGTTTTTGCCCACCAGCATGTATCATGTAAGAATTCTCAGGAAAGGAGAAAAGTCTACGAAGTGACCTGTCAGCAATGTCACTAGTGCCAGATAACAGCTCTTAATAACTGCTGTTAGTTATTCAGAAAATAGAACAGCATCTCCAATCTTTGTTTTACTTTTCTTTGGTTTAGCATTTGCAAAGTTCTTATTTTGAAGAAATGCAGAGGCTTGGGATAAAAAAAGATAAGCTATTACAGGAGGACTTGGCATTTGTTTTACCAACAGTTGTGTGTGACTCACTGTTGTGTGGTGTACTGTGTGCTTTTGCATAAGTGTGATTCCAATAATGAATACATTGAGAACTGGGGTTAATTTATTAGCTAGCAATTTGTTTCTGTGTTAAATTTACTTGTTATTAAAGCACAAATCAGCTCTAAGTCAGAAAAGAGATAAATAGGTGTAAATAGGAAAGATCCTGTTGGAATAACTGAGGATCTGCAGCCCCTGTAAAAGATGCAAATTAAACCCACGAAAATCTTCTCTTTATCAGTGCTTATGGCATAACTGAGCAGTACCATCATTGCCATGAGCAGGTCTAACTCTAAAAGCGCTGCTTTCCAGCTGAGTCCTCTGGCCTGCCATGAATGTGCCAGTGAGAACATGCCTGCAGCACACTTATTTTTTTTTTGCCTCAGAAAAAACAAAGAGAGGAAACAGTCCTCCCACTGCAACAAAAAGGAGATAAATCTGTGCACTGACTCCTAATACAAGAAAGAAGAGAGTTGTGAGATCTGCTCTCAAATGAACTGCTTTATTTGAAGCTTGTCCAGTGAGCAGAAGGAAATCTTGGATCACTTTATTACATCACCCATTTCTTTGCTACCTGCAACTTTGTCTATGACAGTTGACGTGTATTTTTTGTAAATTGGCTATTTTCCTTTATAAATTAAAGAAAATCAGGATTACTATGAGAAAAATGAGATTTTTTTCAGGAATGCATTTTAAAATCAAACAACTTTAGAAGAGACTATGTGCAAGAAAGGCAATAGCTGAACTTTAGTCCCAGAAACTGTGGTTACACATTTTCAGTGGGTAGCAGTGTAGCATTAGTGTTGCGTTTAGGCTGCAGCCAGTTTACACAGTGTCATAATCTTGTACTATTGATCTGGTGAACTGTGGTACTTTACTTCATGAAATAACTTGCATGTAGTTCGCACCTGTAAGTAGCCAGATACACAACAAGGGATTTGTTCTGGAGTAAAATTTCTGGTAGTGAAGCTGTACTTACATGAGAAGAGAGAGAGAGAACCTGGGAATTTGTATTGTACTATGTTGATTCCCCTGATCTCTTTTAGTAGGAGCAAGGACAACCTTTTATCTTTTCTGAATCTCTGCTATTGCATGTTCAATATAAAATATTTTAATTAACAATATTTTCTGCAATCCTGTCTTGTCTGAAAGTCTAATGGATTGAGTTTGGTAGGAAACTACTTCTTCCTTGAGATGAACATGAAAATGGCATATGATTAATTAAAATAAAAGTAGCAATGCAGAAATTTTATGATGGCAGATAAGAAAAATTACCAAGTGAAAAAAAATTAACTAACTTTCAAACAAAACAAAAATCTGAATTTTAATTCCAGAGCTTAGCAAAATTTTGTGTCTGAGCGAAAGTCTTTTTTATGCTAGCAGCAGCAAACTTAAGCCACATATGGTATTAAACATATGATATTAAATATGGGAAGATTTAGCTCATAGGCATAAAAATACTTTTATATACTTTATAAAAGGTGTAGTCTCATAGTCAGTATGGCTGCTCAATGCCTAAGATATGTATTTATGTAGTATATTTGCTAGTGCAAAAGCAGAACTCAAAGTTATTTTGAACATCAACAAAACTGAAACAATACCCAGAACATATCTTTGTAAAAATTTTATCTTTAGTAGTATAAAATGATCAGTCTAATTATCAACACTCTGTTGATAATCAGAGACACACAAAGGTACTGTTAGTAAATTGTAGGGATACAGCTTATATAGACTCAATATATTGTACTTCACTGCGTATGATACCTGATTGGCAATATTCCGGTGTATATTTTCAGGAGCAAATATTCTGTGTTCCAGCTTCTATATTGGCACACTGACCTGGACTCCTGCTAGCCATCCATCATAACTGGCAGCTGTTGTATGACTGTACATAGCAATCTCAATAGGTTTGAGAGATGGATATCAGGAATTAGCAGGGGATTAATCTGAAAGGTTGTGGTTTTAAAGGTTTAACTAATCACAGAATAAAAAGAGTTACTTGGACAGTATATTTTTAAAAAGACATTGCATAGGTCATGTGCAATAGATCAAGTTTAACTTTTTTATCATAGAAATTATTTTCTTAATACTATTCTCTGGAATGGTTTCCCTCTTTTAAATCTGTTGGGATCAGTTGAGATGAATTATCTCTCTATTCTGAGCTGGCAGTGACTGAAGGCACAGAGCTTCAGGAAACCTGGAAAGGTTTTTGCTTTCTAGATGTCCTATCTGAGAAAAAGACAAAGAACATTTATCATTACACAAGTGTTTTAGCATTGTTTTCAGTTCAGCAGATTGAAAAATGCAGGAATCTTTCTGCTGTGAATGAATTAGATCCCATTTGTGGGAACAGATGGATCACCATATTTTAATCTGTTATGTTTAATCTCATGCTTGTGAGATTTACACTGTACCTCAGAGCTCTAGAAGAAAGCAAGATCTTATTTTCCAAATTATCTACATAAAATGGATAAAGCTTAAGTTTTCTTAATCTATGATGTTCAAAGCTTGCTAAGACTTTTGCTTGGTTTGCTTATAAATTTAATAATATGCATGTTCCTAAGCTTTTTGTTTCTATTTCACTAATTCAAACGCAGCTGAATTTTAGGGCTGGTATGTAGTGACTAAAGATTTTTCTCAGTCTGATAGACATTTATTTGTTTCAGGCTATTACCTTGCAGGCAAACTGTAAACCATTATAGACAGCACTAAATTTCTGTCCCTTTCAAACAAGTATGCCAGGAGAACCAGTAAAAAGTGTATCTGTGATTTATATCAGCAAGAGGGAGATTAAAATTAGCCACATGGGGTAGTGGCAATAGCACATTCTGAGTTCTGTCACTGTAAAACCTTCCTACAAAGCTCAGAAAACACTTAGGAAATCAACAATTTTGCGCTTGAGGTGATGCAGGTACACTTTTTGGTACTAGAGCAGCTGGTCCTGTGGCCTAGGCTCCAAAATCAGCCAGACTGTACTTTTGTACTGGAAAGCACAATGTAGAGTAGAATGTATATTCAGATAACCAGCTGAAAATTTGTGCTAGCAAATAATTATGTCATCAATGAGGATTTAATGCCTAGGTAGAGACTGTGCTGTGCCTGCTTCCCTTCTCTGGCCAAACAGCAGTAAGGTTCTTTTCTGCAGCGTGTCCTCAGCATTAGGTACGGAAAGTACTTGGTTAAACTTGCAGCCTGACACTTAAGGCACACTTTATGGAAGTTGTTATGGTTATGTTGGCTTGAAAGGTGACTGTTCTGTCCACCAGACACACCCAACAGATGAAAGAAAGGTAGAGCCTGAATTGTTTTAAAAAAAAATGGCATCCTCCCCTTGGTGTTAAAGAGGAAAGTTATAGTTATGTCCTTTCAAAGCAAATCTGTCTCAGAGCTAAGAACTACTTGAAGGGAGAAAAGCACTGGTTTTCAGTCCTAAGCATGTTGCCTGAGGTTCATCAGAGCAAGCTGTCTGTAATAGGTGTCTGTCATTAGAATAATTTTCGGCAGTGAAATTCTGTTTGCTCAGTGTTTATATTGCCATTTTAAAGGCCTCTAAGTCCCCTTGTTCCCACATGACTGGCACAGAGTATAAGTTTTGGTGGGGATAGTTGGTCATTTTGCTCTTTAACAATGGTATCCCAAAGTTTCTCCTTTCATGTGTCCCTAAATCTTTCATTTTTTTATGTGCTTCTGAATGGATGATTCTGGATTCATGGACTTTGGGTGGATCTTGTTGCTTCACTTATTGCCTTTTATCTCACTGTGCTGGGTCCATCACTGGTATGGTCTGTGGTCAGGTTCCCTGAGTATGTGAACAATTGCATTAGTGCTAGATGAGTTTCTAGGTGAGGCTTCTGTGATTTAATCTTCCTCTCTGAAATAGATGTATATTCCTGAAAAACATGTCCAGGTACTTCTAAGTAATCAGTCATACAAATTTGAAGTCTACATTTGCAGTGAAAAACACAGTCCTGCAACGCCGTATCATCATACACGTCATCAGTCTTTGTTTTCTTCTACGTTTATTTTGAAGAGTGTTTTTTTAGGACATAACTGTCATTCAGCACAAAAAGGCCAGAAGATCAAGCGGGTCAAAGGTTCTGCTGGTCCATTTTTGTATCTAATATTAATTTCTCCTCAACAGGTGATTTGTATATCGGAGGAGTGGCCAAAGAAATGTTTAAATCCTTGCCCAAACTGGTGCACGCAAAGGAGGGATTCCAAGGCTGCCTTGCATCGGTTGACTTGAATGGACGGCTCCCCGATCTCATCTCAGATGCTCTCTTCTGCAATGGGCAGATAGAAAGAGGATGTGAAGGTATTAAATATGCTGATTTTATATCCATATATATCTCTATATATATATATATATATCATATTGAAAGTACTGTGCGAATCCTGCAGTGTTTTGTTGATATTTACACTCCATACATCAAGAGACTATATTTTACCTTCTTCTAATTGATCTTGCTTGACCCTTTCTTACATAAAGGCTGCGTTTTTCAGTATTATGGAGATAAGCATGTGCCTGCCCTAAAGCACAGAGATTGATCTGAGAACATGAGTTAACTTCAGAATGTTCAATGTAGGTTCCTTACTTCTCCAGCCGCAAGATTTTTTTGCATGTGTTTTGTTTACTCCTGGTGTATTTTAATTAATGATAACAACAGTTGCAATTAGCTTCAATGAAGTTCTTTATGTGTTCATAACACTTAGATATTAGTTAATGCTGAGATGTTAGCTAAGTAATTCCAATTTTAAAGCAGACATTTTGAGTTGCTTAATTCAAGGATAACTTATGAAACTTTTTAATACCAATCTTCTATTTTCTATGTTTTTGCTCATCTCTGAGATTAGTATTGACATGAGCCTTTCTATCTGAAATCAGTAACAGACAAATACATTTTATCTCACAATTTTATGTCTTTATTGACTCCTCTGGAATGCCATGAAATTTAAGTGAGGGCAGAATTAGAAGAGATGTATTTCTAATTCAGGGGTGTCAATCTCTAACTATTTTTCCAGCTGTCATTTGATCCCACGTTATTTTTACTATGCTTCATAGAATAATTTGAATACATTTTCTTTCCCTGCATATCTAATTTATTCACATAATTCTGGATTTTACGTTTATGTTCAATTTTATATGTTCTCCCTCCTCTCAAGTGCCATTCTTCTCTGGACAGAAAAATGTGTAAATGAAATTATAAAATCAATTTCAAGTTGGAATCTTAATGATTTTGATATCAAGTTTGTTAAGTGTGCAAATTGACATTGTAAAAATCCAAGGAAACTGGGGGGTTCCTCAAGTTTCACGAGATAAGGCTTCCTGGTGGATAAATTCTGTCTCCTCTTTTGTTGCGCCTACAGTACATTTGGACAGGTGGAACTTTTTTTTTCTTTACCTGCTACTTTTAGTTGGCAATGTAAGTTCTATTGTTAGTACATAGAAACAGACATTAAAGCTACAGAAAAATATAAGACAGGAATTTTACATATTTCTTTCAGGAGTGCAAAAATATGTATAAATTAGTTTGCCACTGAGTTTAGAAAATTAGATTCTGCTTTCTGAATGGTGTTAGCAATTCCATCCCTGCACCATCCTTTCACAGAGTCAAAGTATGCCTTAATTCCATTATGCATTTCATAGCTTCTTTTGAAATTATGTAATTTCCTAAATGAATTTTATGTACTTCAAAGAAATACTGCCACAGGCCTGGTGTGTGAGTTCACCTTTTAAACCACTGGCACAACTCAGCTGTCGATGAATTTAATAAAGCTACCAGCAATTTAATAAAGGCCATAAAACTATTGTCCTTTTTGGTAGAGATCTTTTTCCAACACCAAAATCACCTGACACAACAAACTGGTCAAGCCAGATGTGCTGCCTGGCTCCCAGAGAACTGCCTCCTCAAAAATCTTCTGCCCTCAGAAGGAAATCTAAAAGCACAGAATGAAATATCCCTTCCCAACATTTCTGCTTAACCTTGCAAGTTATCTCTTCCATCTCCCTTGTTTACTTCAAGTCCACATGTCTGACCCATCTGTCAGTCTTTTGTTTGCAGACCATGATGTCCAACAAAGTGTTCTGCCACCTAAAATATGATTTAGGTCACTTGTGAATTTAGGTGCCTCCTAGAAAACCCTTGCATGCCTCAAGTTGCTCCTACCTCTGCTGCTGTGTCCAGCCAGGACTGTCTCCATCCTTAGAGAACTGAGAGTTCTGCATCAACCTCACCCTGCAATGGGATGTGTAAATCCTGGAAGTCCCCTGAGATGTCAGGTCCAAAGAGCTCAGGACACAGCAGCAGAAGTAACTCCGGAAGTGTTAGTCACCACCACTCCCAATCCCAAAGACACATGAGGTTGCTGGAAAATCTGTCCTGAGAAGTGGGGCACTTGGATTTGTTGTTTTTCAGATTTATGGGATTGAATTCCCCAACTTTTACATATATATTGGGAAAAAAAAAAAAAAAAAGCTGTTTTCTCTCTCCTGTCAAACTGTGAAGCCATAATATACTGCTAATTAATTTTATCTGTTAGATTTTGTACTTAAAATATTTATACTTCTCAATAATTTGACAGTCATAAGTGCATGAAACATTTTTGGCAAGCCCACCCATGGGATTGCTGTGGCAAATTGGAAGGTTTGCATTTTGAAGCTTCAACCACAGGCAGAGAGATATCTCTATCATTGAACATGAAACATAATTTACACTCGGCTTAATCCACCTTGTTGACAAATTTTCAATGACTAGAGCAGATAGAAACTAACAGCTAGAAAGATAAATATGCTAACTAGCTCTTTGAATTGTTAATGGCAAACCCCAAAGCCAGGTTGTGTCAACACTGTTTTCTTCTAGTCAAATCAATTGTACTTCCTTTTCCCACTTAAAATAAAGTATGATTCAAACATAGTTTTTATGTAGTTAGAAGAAAAATGCACTGTGTGTACAAGCACATATAAAATGTAATTTGTCTATTATATGAACTATATGAAAAATCTCAGAGTATTAACATACATGAAGATTCTTGGTGGTAAGATATTTGTTTTTATAATATATTGTAAAACATCTGTATGTCAGTTTATAACGCTTTTTGTGATTTATATTGCATGTGAGCCCTCACATAGGACAAACGTAAAGGAGATCGCAAAACCAGTCAATTAAAAGTCTGCAATGAAGACTGAATAAATTAGAATATTTTAAAATTGAATATGGAAAAAGAAAAAGTGCTAGAGAAGGGTGTGCTACAATACTTTTTCTAAATACCTTAGTTCTGCAATATAAAAATATATATATAGGAAAAGATGAACCCCTTATGGTAAATATCATAGTATTTACCACCATTAGACAGTCGTCTTCTGTTCTTTGGGGGAAAAAAAATCCTACTTTTGCTAAAAGAAATGCTTATATGCAAGCTAGTCTTGATGACAATTTTAGAATAATGACTAATATAGATAAGCCAAAAGTGCTGAGAATCAATTTAATACAAAGAAAAATACCTCACTTTTTTAGCAAGGTTGAATCTGTATTTTTTTTTAGATATATATTTTCACATTCACATCCTAATGTGCCTGCAGAGTCCTGCCGTTTACGTACTTTCAAATCCTTGTGACTTTTGTTCTACTTTTGCAAAGATGAGGAAATTCAACATTGCATAACTAAAGTGTAAATAAATCCATGAATATATAACATTTAAACACCTACAGATATTTTCACTTCAGCTTTGTAAAGTTTCCGAGTAGCAGAATCTGGTGAGAAAAAATGTGCCTTGTCAGCTACGGGATTCTGTCATTATAATCCTCTGCTCAAGGAAGGATGATGTAATGCCCAAATGTTTAAACTTCTGGGCTCAGAATTCCAAAGAAAGGAAATCGCTACCTAATGTCTGCCTGCTGAAGTCAGTTATAGGTTGTATTATTATCACTATTATTATTACTATTATTATTATTATTACAGGAGAGAATAGAGGAGTGAATAATTTTGCCAAGACAGGGGTGCAGTGTACCCTGCCCTCTCTCTCAGTCACTTTGGCGACTGTTCAGGTCCTGGTTCAGAAGCTGAGCTGTGCCCCATTTAAAGGAAGAGGCCATTGAGCTGACTTAAATCATATTAATATGGATTTTTTTTTTTTAAATAACAGCAAATCAAAAGAAAATCCCACACTGAGATATTTGAAGAAGGTCTAATGGAAAAGAAGGGTTATGAGGATTTCTCTCTAGGGCGTGATTTTTAATTTATTTATATAATCTTTGCACCAGCTTTGCCCTGTCATCAATGACTGGCAGTGGGAGTTTCAAATGGATATTGATGTGTCTTCTCCAAACCAATCTGGGACAATTTTATAATCCCAGAACCAAATTTTTCCTCATAGTGTCAAGAGTTAGCGTGAAACGTGTGTGTGAGCTCACAGTAAACCGTGGTTCGCGGTCTGTATTTCAGTCTTCATTCACCAGCCACAGAGAAAAGCCTAGAAAGAAAGACCACAGAGGATGATGTTGCTAATTATTCTTGAATTCAATGTATCCGAACATGACAAAGGGCTAGTCAGGATTCAGCCATGCATTTACTCTCTTAATGCATTCATAGCTATCCAAGGAAGAAAAAAAAAACCCACTTTTAATTTTCCTCCATTACATGTCATCAGCTCAATTAACCATTATATTTCTAGTAAAATACTGGCAAATTACTGCTTTCTTATTTTGGCTTGCCTGAAGATTTATGGCTATTAGCATTAATTTGTTTGCATTATATGGCATTTCTTTCTCTCTTTAACAGCAGCATGCACTTTATTCTGAATGGTTTTTTTCTGTGTTTGCTGCCATTTCAATATTGCTTACTAACATTTACTATATTTTGCTTTTTTATTTTGCTGACAAAGTTGCATTGATGAAAGCTGATTTGCAAGGTAGATAGCCCTGTGTGTATTAAACAAGACTGAAACCCCCAATGCACAATTGGATTTCTACAATAAATGCTCTGTACATTTCAGAACTAAAGTGTAATATTTTGTTGCTGATTTTGTCTTTTACACCTCTGAAACAATGGGCTAAATAAACCGTCATTTTCCAGCATTGCTTGCATAAAGGCTTTCAGTCTTGAATATGTTTGTATAGTGATTGCTTTAGTGCTCTGATCATTCCTTTTTGAAATTTCTTTATATTTCAGTAGTCTAGTTATGATTCTCTAGAAATAGAGTAGCTTTGTTTTTCATGTGTATGTCACATTTTGGCATGCCAGTTCATTAGTAGTCTGATTTTCTGCATTTCCCCTTTAAAAAGGAACCTGCATGGGATCCCTAAAGCATGTGAATCAGTTTTTGTCAACATTCCTGCCAAAGAACCCCAAACTGCCCTGAATTTCAGACCTAAATCATTTAAAATAATTTGTGGGATTAAAATAATTGTAATAGCATAGCTTCATTTTATTATTTCTTAAAACTTGTTTCATTTTTCTATTTCATTATCCAATCTTTCATATCCCAGAGTTTTGATTCCTGTGGCATCTGGCTTTGCTGTTTGAAATGTATTTACAGGAAGAAATAACGAAGTTTTTAGTCAACGTTTAGCCAGTTAATGGTCTGACACGAGATTAACAAATAACTGACAACAAAGTTAACGTTCCCACTGCACCTGGAATAATTCTGCTTCCGTTTTGTTCATTCTTATGTGTTTGACATAGCAATCTTACAACTAAAGCAAATCCCCCTATTTTAATGTTACATGCTGCTCCAAAACCAGCAAGTTCATGTGCGTTTGACTTGGTAACTCTTTGCTCCTTTGATTTGAGATGTTGGCAACTACTCGATGTGACCCACTGAGAAGTACCTTCCTTTGGAAGATGAAGTGCAAGTCCTTTTTTGTGTGTTCCCATTAGGCCCCAGCACGACATGCCAAGAGGATTCCTGTGCAAACCAGGGTGTGTGCTTACAGCAGTGGGACGGATTCAGCTGTGACTGTAGCATGACCTCCTTTAGTGGACCATTATGCAATGACCGTAAGTACATGAAAAAATGTCCCTCTGAACACCTGAGACCTCCAAGGCAACATTTGAAGCAAGTGCCTGAACCTTTATGTTGTTTTAATATTAGATATTTAACTGGACTGGTAAACCCTGTGAAAATCTGTAAGGCTTGTGGTAAGGACCAAGAATACACTTTATGAATTTTGGACTACATGCAGTATCAAACATGAGCAGAACTTGGTTATGTTACACTTGATTCCAAGTCTAATATACTGATGGTTACCTGTTTGATGCAATCCTTTTCCTGCATAAATATTACAAATGGATTTTTTTTTTTTCCTGATTGAAAACACGTTTTACATTTTGTTATCTTAATGTAGCACTATCACAAGGGCTATAATTACTGTGAAACAGTTGAGAAGGCTTATTATCTCCCTTTGTGGATTTCTTTAGGTGACACACTAAACATGCCAATAATAAAAGCATGCTGAGTATTTTAGTTCTTTTAGATTTCGTCTGAATAACACACAGCAACCATCTGGTCTTTTTAAATGTGTCAAAAATAAGGGTCCTGATTCACCAGCTTCATAATGTAGTTTTATTCCAATCTAACCTTATTGATCTAAATAGAATTATGCAGAAGTGATGGTGGAATAGTAATGGAAGAGCCATACTGTTCCACGGTAAATGATAAAAGTGAGCTACTGAGTTTTGGTTTTAGTTTATTACATTTGTATATCCAAATGTTGCATATTTTTACACCCATATGAAGATGGAATTTCCTTATGGTTAGGAATTTTTATTTCTATTTGTATACATTTATCTGAAGAATGAGTGACGACATAAAGTGTTGTATAACTTTCGAGTTAAGCATTTTGGATTTTTCTGTCTTGTTCTGGTTCTCCACTCTACAACAGGGTGTGCCATCTTGGAGAAGCCCTAAAACAGCAGAATATTTATAATCTGAAAAGGTTTGGGCTCATATTGTATTTATCACAAGGCTAGGAAATTAACTGTATGTAAAAAGCTAATAATTTGTTCCCATGAAAGCTCCATAGTTTGAAAACTAGGGAAAGGACGAAAGGACTCATTCTGCTTCTCTGCAGTTGCCCTCGTGGTAGAAATGAAATGTGATATCTAAAAACTTCCAGTGATTTGAGCAAAGGTTTGGGTTTACTTTATGTATATGAGTTTGCACTTCCCAGCAATGTACATGATTACTCATATTGCTATACATACATTTTTAAAAGTTTCATCCTCCTACCTGCTACAAGAGAAAAATGTTTCTGTTTTGCTTTTGTTATTTCTGTTTTGTTAGCTTTTGAGTTGTTTCAAAAGTAACTAAAACCTACGAATAGGAAGTTGCAGATATAACATCTCACAAAGGAAAAACTCTGGTTATAACTGGTTTAGTAGAAATTTTGTGTGGACATGGAATATTCTATGAATTATTTCTCCAAGTGACAGCTAATGCATAAATTTGGCAAACTGATGAGCTTACTTAAGAAAGATATTTACCAGTCTGTGAATGCTCATTTATATAGTAACATCATGGACTACACTGCACACAATTGAGATATTTCACAATATGCTATTTCTGATGATGGTAAAGGAGTCCTTTTAGTAGATGGGTGCTAAAAACACTGACTTTATTCCCAGATAAATCTTTTCTGCAATATTTTTTTTATCACAAGCGTGAAATATACATTTATCCTCGATATGGATGTTTTGTAATAGAATGCTGAGTGTCGTAAATATAATACATTTAGTTTCTGCTTTATCTTGGCTCCTTAGATTAGTTCAGATACCAAAAAAATCTGCAAAGAACATCTAACAAGAGAGAATTTTCATAATGGTTAATATGCCAGAAAGGAGGAAAAATGATGTTGTCAGTGTCATCTGCATGCTCCGAGCCTGCTCTCTGCTGTTTTTGGGAAGAGCAAAATGGGAAGAGAAATGATGAAATGTGACTAGAGCTTTTGAAAAGTGGCACAGGCTGCACACCTCAGACTAAACTTCGCAGCACTGAAATAAGGCAAATTCCCTTCGTGTGAGGAAAGTATCTCAGCGACAGGTCTGGAATAGCACCTGCTTGTTGCGGAAAATGCATCCCTTTCAGGAAGGGTGTAGGCACGCTCCTGAGCATGTTTCCATTGCAGACTGTGCGTGGAGCGACACTGGTTGACAGAAGCTCAGATTTAACCCAATATTGCTACTCAGGCAGGCCCTTGGCTCACTTTACGTGTGAATATACTCTTTTATATAAAATGGAATACTCAAGAGGTCAAAATCTCATAGACAGAGGTTTTTTAATCTCAAACCCCAAAAACTGACCACTTAAAAATAAGTGCCAGCAGTAATAAGAGAAACAGTTATAAGAGCTTAGTCTCACAGCCAAGCTGGTGGTATGTCTATGAAAACACTCTTAGAAAGTGTGCCATTCTTGCCAAAATGCTGGACAGATGAAGGAGGAAGGAACAAAACAAGTGAGAAATCGCAGAGGGAACAGTCAGAGAAGAGGAAGTGAGTGTTCAGATGGGTGGGTGTTTCACCCGCAGCCAGGATTAAACCTGTCACACCTCACCTCTGTTTTGTTCCACCAGTTCTTAGCGGACATATCTGAGAAGAAATTGCAGTGATCAATGTGCCAAGGTGAGAGGAGATCTGTCCAGCCCGTCTGTTCAGGGCAGAGTCAGATTGTACACGTTGTCTGGGTCATGCTCTCCAAAGATGAAGGCTCCATAACCACTCTGGGCAACCTGTGACAGTGCTCATTCACCCTCATAGTACAAATATTTTCCTGAAGTTTAAATGATATTTCATATATTTCAGTTTGTGCCTATTGCCTCTTGTTCTGTCAATGGGCACCACTGAGAAAAATCTGCCTTCTTTACCTCACATATATCAGGTATTTTAAAATATTGGTGGATCCCCACTGAGCTGCTGTTTTCTCTGGCTGAACAATCCTTGCTCCCTCAGCCTCTCTTCATAGCAGAGAACCCTTGATGGCCTTTGTGGCCCTTTCCTGGGTTTCTTCCTCTGTTCTCATGTTGTTCTTGCACTGGGGAGCCCAGCACATGGGGACAGTGCTCCAGGTGCATTTCAGCAGTGCTGAGTAGAGTGGAACGATCACATCTCAACCTTTCTGCAACATATTACCACCAACAAGTAGTGTTGGTCTTTTTTGCCACAAGAGCACATTGCTGACCCATGTGCAACTTGTTGACCATCAGGATGCCCAGATCCCTCTCTGCCAAGCTGCTTTCCAGCTGGTCGGGCTCCAGCTTGTCCTGGTGTGAGGGTTTATTCCTCCCCAGGTGCAGGATTTGGCATTTTTTTAAGAGGTTCTTGTCAGTCCACTTCTCCAGCTTGTCAGCATCCCTCTGAACAGCAGCACTGGTTGATCAACCACTCCTCCCAGCTTCGTATCATCTGCAATTTGCATAAATATGCACAAATTACCTTGCTGCTTTTGAGCTGATACTTTCAGTGCATTTTCCATAGTAACCCCAGAGCACAAAGATCTGACATGCATCATTCCCGGGCTTTACAATGCAAATGTTTCACATGTATCATTCTTGCCTTAAATTTCCAAAACAGAAAATGTGGAGGAAAAAATGAAAGAAATAGTTTCTTGGAAATAATGCATTCCACTAATACACTGTGCAAGATGTTTCTTTAATTTTTGTGATAACAGCAAATTAGTACTCTTGTGCTGTTCAATTTATTATTGGAGGTGGAAATGAAAATGAAGGGGTTTTTTTGTTTTTTTTTTTTAAAGTTCTCTCAAAATAAGCACCACATGAGGCAGATTGTTTTCTTTCCTAGTCAAAGAGTGTCCTCTATGTGTCCGCTAGGGAAGAAGGAGAAATTTAGGGAATTCACTCCTATGGAAATAGACCTGGGCCAACAAGGTGTAAGGCTGCAGTTTTACAGTTGTAGCCAGAAACACCCATCACACAACTTTTTCTTGGTTGCAAATCTCAGTAGTCCCCTTCAGTGAGTGTGAAGTGCCTGCAGATCCCAAGCCTCCGTGGTGGCAGAGGTGGGAACTTTCAGTGTGCTGCAGTGTCCTGTCTGCTGGAAGATTAACAAGGCAGGAGTTTTGACCCCAAGATGCTATCCAGTTTATCATTTTTTTTATTTTGATGTGATATGACACTTAGAGATTCGGGGCACCAATGCTCTTTAGATGTGATAGACGGAAGTGTTACACTGATTAGTGTAAAGCAGACCAGTAGTGGTTCTTCTACAAATGGTATCATGAAAAGACTGTACTAAAAGGACAGCTAATGGCTTTTCTTACAAATGGATTCATCTCCTCTGAGAAAATACATCATGAACATAGTAACCATATCTAACAGCAGGTTAGGTAGTGAAAGCTATCCTCCCCAGGAATCCTTTTTTTTTTTT
>VZTE01005753.1:572260-616372 GCA_013397775.1 Eulacestoma nigropectus
TTTTTTTTTATAAGAATAGTGTTGAAAATTACTCTGGCAGAGCAAAACAAATCTGTAAGAGATTATCTGTTTTCTCTAAGTTTGCATTGGTTTTTACTCGGGCAGTCTTTAAGTTTAGCCATATTAGTGAATGTAATGGCATGTTTGTGGAAACAAATACTGCTATTATGGCATGGAAAATTGCAGACATAATAACATTGTCACATCGCATTAGTATAGAAATGCTCTGTGCCAAATTACAGGGCAGCTTCAACACTGTCTGTTACCGTAAAGGAATAATGTATTGGCGTTGTACTCGTGGTGGTATAACAAACACTGTGTCAATACTTCCACTAAAATCCAGTTCTGAAGGGTTAGTGCTTCACCATGCAGTCTCTCCTGGCTAGGAATTCAACATTCTCAAACACTGTCAGTATAAACCACTTTTTTAAAGGTTCTTCTATTTTATTTTTACTCTTTATCAAGAAAAATCAGAAGTCCTAATTTAAATGGAGAACTGTGTCAGTATTACAAACATGGCTTCACATAAAACATGTTTGATTTTTTTGATATTTGTTTGTATTACAGATATACCTTTCAGCTAAGACTTTACCTGTCATTACCAGATTAAATTCCAAGTGGGTCTTGCCTTTCGTAATCCCCTTTCTGCACTGGGGACTGAAACATGTATGTTTCCAGAAAAAAAAAAAATCCTAATTATTTCCTGTCGAATACACTGAACAGTGGATATTTATGACTGTTGCTGAGGATATTAGAAACAAGACACCGTAAAAATACATTAGTTAAAGTTCATGAGAGATTTGGATAATAGAGTATTTAACATGATAAAAATTTCAGAAGGAACTGAATTCTCTCTTCACTGTAGTGTTTGGAGAGTGTATTAAATAATACTCAGGTACAATTTGAACCACAAAACTTCTCAATATTGGGTCAGCATTCAGCATTATGCAAACACCAGCCACCTTCACTGCAGAACTAGGATCAAAACAGGCACATTCTCACACTGAAAGAGACAAGAGTCTTATGCTTTGGGAACATGTAGTTAGTGAGTATGAAATAGCCCAGATGCAAGGCCGGTAATTCTATACTGCACACAAATGTAGATATGGATATCCTGAGGCTTGCAGTGTTTGATGTTCTGCATGTATACATACACATTGGAAAAAAATCACACTCTATATTTATAGTGTATAAAAAATAGGAGTATTTATTATTTTCTCTTGTATTTGCCACTGAATTCTTACAGTTTTCTGAACTGTTGTATGGTGTTGAGAATTTGGTAGTCGTTCCCCTCTCGCAATGTCTTCCTTCTCCTGGATTGCAAACAGGGGTGATACTCTATATTATCATTCCACTACTACGCAAAGGATGGATTTAAATCGTTTTGCTGCATAGGTTTCCTTCACGTTTATTAATTAACTTTCATGGATAGTGCATCTTTTGAACCTTTTGACACCTAGAATGTAAAACCAGTCTTAATGCTACTTTTGTGAGCAGGTTATATATAAAATAGAGAAGCTTAATTAATCCAGTGGCCAAAAGTTGAACTAACCATAATATCCACTCTCAGCAGTGCTTTCCAAAATAGAATTACTGGCTAAGACTTTGTAGTTGCTAGCTACCAATAAAGATGTAACCTGCTATTAAGAAAAGAGATAGGAAATTCCTCAAGTGTACTTTAAAACACATTTGATTTTCATCTCCAGTAGCTGAGAGTGAAAAAGATTTGTCCCTGATAACATACCAGTCTAAATACTTCATATGATTATTTTGCCACTGAGACTCACTTTACACATGAGAAATAAAGATAGCTGTGCACAAAATTACAATGCAGGGCAAGATGGTGGAATGAACTAACTGAAGAAATCTCAATTTGTTCAGCTTATCTTTTCTGATATCTCTCTACAATGAATATCTGGAATTTCTGATGACAAATATCAGTGGCCTAATTTGTATAAAATTCAAAGGAAGTAGGACTTTACACACTTATTGAAAATGCAGAGAAGTTGAAGTGTTTAGGAGAATTAGAAAAGCTGTAAAAAGAGCAAGGGAAGTGTTGCCTGTGGCTGTCAACCAAGATTACTTATTTTTTGTTGTTTTTGTTGGAAACCTAATCAGGATAGACTTCATCTTGAACTGCCAGACCCCTGCGATGTTATATGGCAGCATATGGTGCTTCAGGAAGAACTCTGGAGCTTGATGCATGGATGACAACATTTTTTTCAAGCTTTTATTGTCCCAGTGCTGTTAGGTTTCCTTCTCCTCTCTTTTAAGTGGATTTTGCAGTATGTAAATTTGGAAGTATGTAAATTTTAGCTTTTTGCAAAGACATATCAGTCTATTAATTATGAAAGTGAACAAACATGGTTCCCTTGACAGTTTGAAAACAAGTTTAAGATTTTTTCCTTGTTTACATACAAATTCTGGAGTGGTTAGTTAGATCAGCTAAGCATTCCTAACATAGGTCAGGAATCTCCATTTTCTTAAATACATTGCAAACTATACCTTTAAAAAATGAAAATAATAGCAAGTTGTTTGACAGTCACTGTAGAAGCTCTTTCATGCAAGAATATTTCTAGCAAAGAGTAAAGTATTCAGTGGGATACTTGATATAGAAAAAGCCAAAAAAGAAGTTTCAAGGTAGCCAAAATATGTTGGTATAGTTGTGCTTGTAGCTCAGACAGAAGAAATTATGCAACATTTCTGGCCTACTCAGAGATATTTTTTATTTCACAATATTAAAAATGGAACATAGTGTCAGAAAATTGCAAGCTTCTCTCTGCCTCTAGAGGAATCAAGGGAGTAATTAAATTGGATTTTGGTATGTCAATAATATCTTTCTCTTATTAATGGCATAATAATTTTGTAAATCAAATCCTAGAAGTGTTTCCAGTGTCATAAAGGTGAAAATTATTAAGGGTTAATTAAATATATTCTCATGGAACTAAAATTGTTCTGTTGGGTATAGTTAGATTCCTTTCTCTAGAACTTTCAATTATTACAATTTAATGGCATATTATATACCGTTCAGACCTGAAATTTGTGTAGCCAAAAGCTATTCACAATAATAAGCATACTGGCCGAGTGCAGTCATTATTCCTTCTCACAGATTTCTCTGAACATCCCAACAATATCATATATTAAAATCAATTTTAGGTAGCTGGTCGTTTTCTGAGCTAGGTTAATTATTATACACAGCACAGGTGGAAGAGAAGTTTCAACTCTGTAAAGGTGTCAGTTGTTCATCTCCAACAAACCCCAAAACCAGAAAATGAGTAAGTGCTACCTTTTTTAATAGATGACAGCTGCAAAGGTCACAAACAGTAAGAAAGAAGAAGAAAATCTTTCCCAAACAGTGTCTTCTATAACCCATAGAATGAAAATAGCTCAAGGTGTGTATGGAGAGTTTGGTAATGTATGTCTGTTTTATGTGTGAGGTATTTAAGCACAATGGCACAACGGTGCTTCAGAAAGATAATATTACTCCGTTTTTCTGAAGTCTCTACAACAGGACTGGGGTTGCTAAGGCAACCTGTTCTTCCTCAGCGTGTGCTCTGGCTTGACAGCTGCATAGGTGGGTTAGATTCAAAGTAACTCCACACATATGAGGCATTCCCGTGCTCATTGAAAAACGAGATTTTGTCGGTCTCTTGACACAGTCTTCTGTGTGTTCATTTTTGCCAGATCCTGCAGAAGATTAAGGCAAAGAAAACCTTTCTGTTAAAAGCAGAATAAAGAAAATTCCCTGAATCTGATATAGGTAAACTGAGGTGCTTCAGAGTCCAAATTAAAGGCACAGAGAAGGATGCATTATACAGACATTTTTGCAGCTTTCGTGATTTGGTTCCCATGCTGCAGAATGGACATTGCACCTGTTTTGGCCACTTTGGGCCTGCCACTCCACTTGCCCACAAGTTAATCTAAATGAAAAAACCCATATTTTTCTTAGCACACACATCTATAAGCGTGCTTATTCTCTCAATGTCACCTGCAATGTTTAAGATCCTTCAATACTTCGTTTTAACTGAGGTTTATGAATCTTGTGTGCTGATTTTGTGTTTGGAATTCTTCGTAGCCATTTTCTGATTAGGATATTATGAAAGAAGGTAAAAAAGCCAGTAATAACAGTATGAAAAAAAATATGGATGGAAGCAATGCTCCTAGGACTGGAGGAAACTTAGAAGGTTTTAGTGTCTGGTTGCTTAATGAAGGCAACTGCAAAATGAAGTCCCAGCCTGGGGAAAGCCACTCTGTATTAAAAGCAGTCAATACCCAGGCTGGGTACTGGAGAGCTGGAACTGTAGAAAAGAGGGTGAAGAACATCTAAAGCTCATGAAGCTCTTTGGTGCCCACAAACCAAATGAAAAGGTTGTATTAAGGATGCATGTCAATTTTGTGCTAATTCTCGAGGAATGATCACGCCGCTAAGCTTTATGTTATCACTCTCTTTAATGAAGCCACACTTTGAATCGAAAACAGACATATTCAGAAGCACATCATCTCACTGTAAACATCCACACACTAAAAAACACTTAAAATGTATGATATGCAATATTCAATGTCAAAGTGCTTTAATATTTACAGATACCATTTGCAAATCCTCTCAAACTCGGCGTCTGCTTTACCATATAAGGGAGTCCTCACTACAGTATGTTTTGATGTTTTAAAATTCTCTCCCTTTTAAAGAGTGTGAATCTTAAGAAAACTTCTAATCAGGTCAATGGTCTGATATTTAGACAGGACAGATGCTTACTACCAGCAAACTGAAATTCAGTTACAATTTGGGTCTCAAAGCACTAGCTGAATGACTTGATTCTAATGTGTTGAAATCCAAAGTCAGGTAGAGGGTCATGGCATTTTCCCTCTCCTTCAAGTATTAAACCCAGTTCTTGAAACTAAACCCAGAAATTTTGAAATTACTTGAAATTCTTTCTACTCTCCTTTTTTTTTTTTTTTTTCCTCCCCTCTTTATCCCACCTTCTGAATCACCAAATCATGTTAGCTTGGCCTTAGTTTGATTGTGGTAATGAATTTTCCTCTGGTTCAGCAGCAAGTGTGGCTCCTTGGCTAAGTTTTGCTTTAATGTTGAGGTCCAGTCCTTCCTGTTGTATTCAGTCTTACCTTTATTCCCTGCTAAAAGGATGTGGACACATTTTAATAGGTTTCCTTTTGTAAACCCTGGGGGAAAGTCTTCATAGGAGGAAATATTCAAAATTATAGTGTCTCTGTAATTGAAAGCACTACTGGGAATAAATGAAAAATGTTTCCAAATTTGCTGGGCCAATAGTGGCATGTCAGATCAAGTTCAGATACTTTCAGAACTGAGTAGATGGAATTTCTGTACAACTGAGGCCTGAACAGTTTTTAAAATCAAAAAATTGGGGGCCATGTTGCAGAGCAAACATAATCCTATTTCCCCCTTAAATTCTACCCCAAAGCTTTTCTCTTTCTTGCCTCTACTTGCTACTAACATGTAATACTAGTGATATTTAATTTGAACTATTTAAAGCAGCTTTTCTGGGATGACAGGCAACTTCAAAGAAAACTTACATGACTCCAACAAATGCACAGGGCCAAGAGATGATATTTTCTCTGAAGATTAACCTTTTCCTGTGTGTAATAATGTATGCCAGACAACAGAAAAAAGCTAATTCATAAATCTATAACGACAGTGCAGTGTATTGTAGTTTCAGATATGTAGAAAAGATATTTCTTTTAGTTTTGAGTATTTCTGCACTGTGTAATTTATTTTGAACTAGTTGATCAGAAGACAAATAACTTGTCTAAGGAATTGCTTCAAATTGTTTCTCAGCCCAGTGTTCTAGGAATAATGAAGTCAAGATTAAGGTTGTGCTGTAAAAAATATTGTTGAATTTAGGTGCTTTGGGAAATGTCAGTTTTGAAAGTCAAAACAGAAGGGTCTTTACATTTACAGCAGGATCATAATCTTAAGTAGAAACATTAAATTCCCCTAAAACCCTTGTAATGGAACCCTACATAGAAGCTCTCTAAGAGTAGGAATTCTGTTCCTTTTCTTTTTCAGTTTCTATAAACTGTTGGTCCCAGGTACCTTCCAAAATGGGGATGTTGATGCAAGTGAGATGGCAAAGATATTTTTAAGTCACATCATGTAATTCAGCATCACCAGCACAACTGCGGTGGCTGTGAGGGGACCAGTCTGGAGCAAATTTCAGACTTACAAACATCTTAGGGCAACTCTGCATCCTAAGCCAAGATCTTGGGGAGCTATATCTTCAACTTGATACGCCAGAAATAATTAGTATGGGGAGGGGATGCTAGGAACAGAGGTTAATATTGCTCAGTTTGTGCCATACTAAGTTACTGATGTGTAAATATTGGTGGAGTTGTGCGTGAAATAGCTTTGAAAACTGGAAAGCTTAAGCAAGAAGGAGTAAAAGTGTGGAAGTCTGTAGGGAATCCTAACCTTGTTGATAGGTGTTAGTAGTTGTACAGCCTCAGGTGATAAATTCTGGGCAATACCGGGTAGTTTGAAGGAAAGTTCTAAGTGATCTTAAGTATGAAGGGCATAAAACCTTCTGCTTTTTAAGAATAATAGAAAGTATGGGGAAGAAACTCCATAGGGTATCTGTACACAAGCCCTTGTTCACATTTAGGTTTATTTAAACTGAAATGTGGACTATTGAGAAGCACCTATACACTGGCAAATACTATTCCCTCGTGAATATTCTGAAATTAAATCTAATATGTAAGTTTATGGGAGTAAAAATGTAAACGCATACAGAATTATAAAACTGGTCTCATATAAAGACAAAAACTTCTAGATTAATATGCTCTCGGAGATAATTAAAATTATGCCTTCGTATCACTGTTAAGTGATTCTGCATAAATCTTTTTTTCATCGCTCTATTAGAATATAATTGCTTTTTTTCTGAAAAAAAAAAGGGAGGGGGAGAATTTAATAACAACATTTTGGAAATTTTTTTCTCAGACTGATATATACACCAGTAACCCTCTTTTCACATTAAGATGTCTTCTTAATGTGAAATTCTTAGCTGAGTTTCTGGGGTTTTTGACAGTGAGAACAATTTGTCTCTTTTCTTTTTCCTGCTTCAGGATGAAAAAGCTACAAATCCAAGGTGAGGTTTAATACAAGTTGCACATTGCACATGTTCAGTTGTGTGAAAATTCAGGCATTTCATTAGATGGACTTGTTTGACTGGAAGAGCCTTTGTGGGCGAGTAAGTATGATAAAAGGAGTAATACACAGCCTAGAGATCCCTGAAGACCTTTAGGATTTAACCTTCATTTGCTTTTTACTCTTAACATTCTCTATTATTCCGTGGGAGCATGTGGTGGCATCAAGCTGGCAGGTGGCAACAATCTTGTAATTGTATTTTGGTCGCTGTGTTGCCAAGGCACAAAGGAGAGCCATGGTAATCCACTCCAATGTGGTTGCAGAAATTGCTGTATATTGCCTGTGCTTTTAGTATAAACTCCTATGTAAATCTCACTAATAATAAATTTCTTTAAGTTTTATATATATATGTTTTAACTTTTGAAGAAAGTAACATAAAATAATTAGGTTTCATATACCACTCTGCCATAGAGAGCAACAAAAATGTCTAATAATCATGAAGAATACATGGTCCTGTCCATGCTGCCTCTTTTTTTTTTTTTTTTTTTTTTGGCCAAGGCTTAGCTATTTAATATATGTAAATTATTTAACCTACACTTGTCCTTAAAATATGATTGTGTCATCATTTACGTTCACTTTAAATCAGCTTTTAAAAGGCAAAGATTTGCAGTGATATTTATTTCTACTGCCATCTGTGCTCCAAAACTTCTATTTATTAGTATATTTATTCCATTTGGATGTAATGTGATTTATCTCTTCCCTTAGCTCAGTAAACATTTAGGATGTAATTCTGTAGTTATTTATGACTGGACTTGAGGCTGTTTTCAAGCACTTTAAAACCTTTATTATTTTTTCCTCTTGGAGTGGCATAAAAAGGCCTTAAGTCAAAATCCACTATATCTCAAGAAAGCCAGAGTAATTACCTTAAGAAGATAGAATGCAATAGCACTATCAGGACAGAAAATGTCCCCTCTGCCCCCAGCCTCCAGGACAGCAAAACAATTTGAGAGCAATGTGGACTCAAAAAGGAGATTTAAAGTTTTCTTCTGGCTCTGACTTTCCTGACCTGGGTCATCACCGGGATTCACAGGTGCACTCCTGCTCACCACCCACAATGGCTCTTCTGCCTGCATAGGAAGAGTGAGTTTGGGACTCATTCCTGTAGGATGTGAGTAGGACACAGGTAAATGAACTGTTCGTCTATTGTGGTGTTGTATACAGAGAGTGATTTCTGCTATCCAGCAGACTGAAGAGTGCAACTTTTCAAGGAAAATGTGTCAGACAAGTGGAGGATATGACAGCATTAACATGGCAATGAACACTTTTGTCCACTGGCAACTAGCAGCAATAATTCATACCTCTTTGAGAAAAGCTTCAAGTATATAATGATGTTTGAGGTCTGAGTTCATCGATGATAGAGACACTTGAAAATGGTGATAATAACAAAATACTTATTCATCTTCAATGCCTATTTTTACGTGCACTTTTTTCCCAGAAGGTTTTAGAGCATCCCAAATGGATATGTTTCTGTAGCATGATGCCTGTTCATATTAATGTTTGAGAGAGAGGTCAGTGAATTTATTCATGAGAACATATGTATCAATTCTGCAGACAGCAAAATAAGCAAGCAGTGATGTTGTGGCTATCATGATTATCGCCTCTGAAAACTCTTTCCTTCAGTGCTGGTATTTGCCCTGTGTTTATTCTGGGGTTAGTCAATTGTAAAGATCAGACTGGAAGCAATTTCTTTGCTGATTTTAAAAGTAGGAAATAATTTTTTCTACGTATCTGAATGTCAGTTTGTCATGAGTAAATTAAAATGTTCCGGAACGGAGACTGGCAATTATTGCCAATTATAACTCAAATGGCATTCTCTGATATCAATATTCCTGGCATGGCTTTTTTTTTTATTCATGTCTTTGCAACATGAATTTGATGTTTCATTTTGTGTGTTTAAATTGGAGAGATGAATTTGGTGACCAACCAGATATAGTAAAAAGTCCTCCTGATATTACATTTTCTTTATTTTTATCTTTTCTCAAATATTTCCATATCTCCTTTCCCTTTTGGCATCTTTCAGTAACTTTGTTTATGGTCTAAATTCCGCTGTAATGGAATTTATTGATAAAGCTGTGTTAAATTCATTGGAAGCAAGATGGATTTTTATGAGGCAGCTATCTTTGTAGACAGCCACAAGTTCTAGCTCTGCCTAATGAGACCCAGGCCTTCGTGGCTCTGAAATGCTCAGTTTCCTCTGCTGAATGTGCAGAGCCTGTGCCTGACTGGGGATCTGCTGTGTAGCTGTATAAACCATTCTGTGGCATAGGGCCATTATTAAATTTACTGAACGCTCCCGTGGTTCCTGGCAGCGCGGCCTCATCTGCTGAGAAACCATTGAAATCAGCTCCTCAGGCAAAACATCCATTAAACTTTTTCTTGAAAGAAAAAAGTCTTCTGCTAATTTGCTGCAATTTGTATTTGCTTTGTGATTCTGCAGCTGAGCCTGTCAATGAAACTGCGCTAATCATTAAGAAGCTTGTGCCTGTATGCATTCAGACATCCTACAACTACCACTCCTTAACTAAAACAATATTCTGCAAGACTTTGGTTGTATTTTTCCAGCATGGTTAGAGCCATATGATTTTGCAATTTTTTTTTTCTTTTTTTTTTTTTTGTCTCAAACCAAGACAGCACTTTAAAAATCCTTGAGTATTTTGCTTGATGAAATAACTGTGCTTACAGTGTACTTTTTACTTCTATATAGTGTAGTTTAATGATAGAAAATGGGTGTCTCACAGATAAAATTACATACTGCATGCTATTGTGTCCCGTCTCTAAGGCTTAAGACCTGTAATCTTTTAAAAATTGATCATTAGTTGCTTATCTTCCATAATGTTACTGTTGACTAAAAACTTGGAAAACAGTTAAATTATGGGAAAAAAAAAAGAACAGGAGACGGTAGGTAGCACTTTGTGGGAAAACCATTAGAAATAGAGAGTGGGTAGGAGAAGCATTTCTTATAAAAGGTTTCAAGACCCCACAAATCTAAGATGAAAAAAGGATTATTTAACTATGTTAACATTTTCCCCCCTTTTGGAGACCTATAGAAGTCTGTGAAACCTTATCATCTCATGTAATAAGCTGCAGCTCCAATGAGATTTTAAGTAAGCAGTTTCCATTTCGTTGGACTCCTTCATACTTGAAATCTGTGGTGGTGTTGCTCATCTGACAAGCTTGATACTACAAAATTAATCCAAAACTACTCTAAATGCCATTCTGGAGAAAGTGAACTACTCAAGAGAGCTGTGCTCTCTATTGATATTTTAGGATTAGTCTGAAAATAGGTAAATTTCTGCCTCAGCCAGCCATGCAAGTGCAAGGATGGGTTTATAGCAGTCACATGCAGCAGTTTGTTCAAACAGACAGAATTTTCAGGTG
Organism: Eulacestoma nigropectus; assembly: GCA_013397775.1. Taxonomy (NCBI): domain Eukaryota; kingdom Metazoa; phylum Chordata; class Aves; order Passeriformes; genus Eulacestoma; species Eulacestoma nigropectus. The sequence continues at coordinate 582,816 of VZTE01005753.1, forward strand.
AATTGATTGCTCAAATTCATATTGGTGTCTAGGATTTGGTCTGGTGTTTGAGACTGCAAGAGGGTGTGCTATCGTGTGCAATAAAATAACAGTTTGTGTAACTAATACCCTGCTCCTGCCCCACTTGTTTCTAAATCCTAGAAAGAGGCTGAGAGTAACTTGCGCTGTCTGAGGCCAGAAAATTTTACCTAATAAATAAGCAATTCTCCTAGCTCACTAAACCATTTCAGATTCTCTCACAACATTCTCTATTTTACGTTATTCTGCTCTGTTGGTTTTCTTTTTTTTCCTCATTTTGATCTTAGTGTCACGATTGGATCAGAGGTTTTACCATGCTGGGATAAACCCATGATACAACTCATTCACTTTTGACTATTTGCAAGACCAGATGTTTCTGGTGAGTGCTAGAAATGTGCTGAATGACTGAGCTTACCTTTAGGAAATATTGACATTTAAACCCTCTTTTTACATTTATTCCTGGGCAAGCTTTTTTTTTTTTTAACCATTGAGATATCTAAAGAGAAATATGAAAGAGAAGGGTATGTAGTATCACTTGTTCTAATCTCACATTTTGGTGAGGGGCTAGGTGGAGGAGCACTGTTGTGTTTTGCAGCCTTATCAGAATAATGCCAGATCTTCATGTTGTTTAATGCCTGTTTAAAACTTCCATTAATCCTGGGTTTAGGTTTCTAGTGCACAAAGTTTGATGCATTAGCTACAAAAGTTGTGGGTATTTTAATTAAATCCCATTTCTCTTTTGCATTTTAGTATTTAGCAGTGTTGACTCTGTGCTGAAATTTCATTTTGCTTAGAATTCAGTAGCTATGATTATCAGGGTACGATTGCAGCCTTAGTGCTCTCTGGTAAGGATGGGAAAATTGCTTAGACTGAAATGAGTTGCAAATTTCTGCACATCAAGGGGTTGCCTGCCAAGATTTTCCTTTTCACAAATGTGAATCTCTCACAGTGGGAACACGCATGGGCAATTGCTCTCCAAGAGATGCTTTGTTCTCAAATTTGCTCTCCCTAGCTTGAGGCAGTTGCATGTTAGTTCCAGGTGCCTGTTGTGGACTGCTCCATCTGACCATCTACAGCGTCGTTTTAGGCAATTTTGCATCCTTGTGAAACTTGTTAAAAAGCCATTTCAGAGACACATTCTGTGCTTTCCAGGTAGGACAGCTTGCTGAGCTGGCTAGGAAGAGCATGTTTGTGTGTATCTCTAAAAGACAGATTGGAAACAACTGAAAGACTAAAACAGCAGGACACTGGGAGAGGAACAGATATGACTCTAAATATGTGGTGTCCCTACCTAGGGACAAGTGACTTTCAGGGAGATCAAAGGATGCTGTTGGTCTTGGGCAGCCTTCTGTAAACTGAGGGGAGAATATAAATTAAAAAGAGCAGACATGTTCTCTGATGTGAGGTGACTGAAACCAGACTTTAGCCTTTGTAATTTAAGTCTCATGACCTGTGGAGCAGAGTTTCCCATGGCTGCATTCACAAGAGAGAAAGAATAACTGATTTTTCTTCCTTTTATCTCTCCCTTCTTCCACTTAGTTTAAAAAAGGAACAACGAGAAAAACAGCTGAGCAAACCCCCCACACTCTGTCATCTTTGTTGCCATTATCTTTTGGGCCTAAATGTTAAAGCTGGAGGTGATAAGTTTGAGTGACCTAAAGGAAAAAGAAAAAAAAAAAAAAAACAAAAACAAACATTGCAATGATGACCTTCTGGGTCAAGCAAGACACTCACCCCAAAAGGTCATTGTCACAAAAAGGAGCCAAATTCCATATTTTAAAAGACTCTAGAGACAAAATTCTATAAAAAGCAATAAACTTGCTTTCATGTCATATCATCATTCTGATCATACACATACTAAAATAAGTGGCTTGTTCTTGTGGAGTCTAATAGCAGTAGGGCAGCACATGCTTCTACTGTCTTCTGACTTCATTGAAGCCATGTGCCATTTCTGCTTGGGTTTGGAGCTAGAGGAAATGTGCATTTACCCCCCTGAGTGTGACCTCTTAGTACAAATTAGTGCTAAGTATTTTTCCAGACCATTCTGCAGAAAACATGAAGCAGACAGCGGCTCCTGAGTAGCAGATGAAGAATAAATAAAGAAGATATTTTAATGACTGGTATAACAAACCAGAGAACACAAAGCTGAGGCAGCCGGACATGCACAAAGCTTTTTTTTTATTCCAGGGACATGTAGCTGATGACCTACAGCTATGTCCATATTGCCTTAGGGAAAAACAGGCAGAGAGAGAAAGGAAAATTCTCTAGTGGCCATCAGGAAAGATTGTGATGGGTGCCCCCTGTGGAGCATCTCCTCCTGGGTGTCCTGTCCCGTTCAGCAGGGAATCACATAATGTTGACAATCACGGCCGTCTTTTTCCTCAGCGAGATTGTACCTGTCATCAATACCTGTCATCAATCTCTGTCATCAACCTGCTGGTTTTTGGGTGATACTGCTATTTTGACTCTGATTGAAATTGGCTTAATTAGAGTGTCAGTGTTGCACACCAATTGGCTGTTCAGCCTTGTGCACAACTGTTTTTTTGTAACACTTATCAAGTATTAGGAGGAATGTTATTTACTTATCTTGCTATCATAGATGTAATAGTCTGGAATCTCACAAGAGGATGCGGTGGTGTCTTTCTTAAAAGCATTTGTGTGAAGTTCTGAAGTGTAACTCCCAAGATCCACAATATTCATAAGCAATAATTTTTTCTGAAAATGAAAGAACTCAAAACTAAAATCCTTAATCTACTTTCTGTTTTCTTTAGTAGATAGGTATGCGATAAGACAAATGGGAAAACAAGCCTGTGTAGGGAATGTGAGAAGACTATTGCAAACACTCGAATTACTCAAAATTACTTGTCACTCAAAGTAAGAATTTGCCATTTAGAGAAAGCATCAGTCTGAGCAAGAAATTACAGTAATTAAAGATAAACATGTCTGTGAGGTATTTCTCGGTGCAAAATTAATGAAGTTTGTTCTGAAACAACTTTGCCACAGAAAAACAATATTGAAAAACAATACCAAAAATCAAGACAAACCTGCAAACACAACTATATTTGGAAACACTTGAGGCATTCTCTTTCATGGTGTAGTACAGTTTTTTCATGTTTCCATTCAGATTGTTAATTAGCTGCTGACTGGGCTGAGCAATTAGCACCTAAATTCTTTTTTTATTCCAAATTGGAGTTTAAAGAAAAGAAAGAGTTAACCTAAACCATCAAGCCCAGAGCCAGTAAACTTGGAGAAAATTTAGATCTCAGAACACAGCTGATGCACAAACGTGCTCGTCTTAGATATGTAACATCTAGCAGCAAGAACTAAACAATTCCATGGGTGAGTGTCTTCCATGGTACTGTATTTGTGTGTGAGAAAAATCTCATAGAAGAAAGGAATGGATACTGCAGGTTTGATGAGTTTTTGTTCCAAGACACTTTGGCTCCCTAGCTCTTCCACTCAAAATTGTGCTTAACTCACTCAAATGAGTTTGTGACTGCAATGTCCAAGTCCCAACCCCAGTGGCATAAATGTTTTCTTTTGACCAGTTAGTTTTCAGGTAACCTCAGCTGCTCTTTGAGTTAGAGTGATCTGCCAAATTGGGACTGCTTCTTGGATGAGCTGTCTAGTGCATTTTGGTTTTTGTCAAGTTTAATTAATTCATTCATTAATTGCAGAGAGAATCAGCTAGCCTGTATCTTAAACAATCTTACATCATTGTCTTTCTTTCTTTATTATTTTAATGAAACTACTTGCATCTTGAATGACTCTGATAAATTGGTAGCTGTAATTGGCTATGAAAATAGATTTTTTTTAATTAAAAAACGGGGTCACAATTACATTTTGTTCAGAAATATTTTTCTAAAACTTATTCTTTTTAAAATTCAACTTTGGTTGCACTTGAGGCTCTGTTTAGGTTAAAAATAAATGTTTTTCTCTTCAGTGAGCCTATCGTCTTATTTTATTTTTTTTTTTACTCCATTGCGTAGTGGACCACAAGCAGTTAAAGCTGAATTATTTTTGTCAAGGTTCTTCTAACTGGTGAAAATTTAGTTCTGAGCAGCCCAGGAGTTGAACCTGTTTAGTCTGGAGAAAAGAAGATAGAGGGGATCTCATTAATGCATATAAATATCTCAAAGAAGGATGCCAGGCTCTTTCCAGGCATGGCCAGTGGCAGGACAAGGCTGTAAAGTAAGACACAAGAAGTTTTTTAAACCTTTAAAACCTCATCATGAGGAAAAAATTCTTTACATTGAGGGTGGCAGAGCATGGCACAGCTGCCCAGGGAGGTTAATGGAGTCTCCCTTCCTGGTGACATTCAAACCCTACCTGGACTCATTCCTGTGTCACCTGCTCCAGCTGACCCTGCCTTGGCAGGGGGTTGGACTGGGTGATCTCCAGAGGTCCCTTCCAGTCCTAACGATTCTGTGATCCAGTCATTTCTTGGACATACTCAAGTGCATTTTCGCTCTGCATTTCCTATGCTTTTAACCCAGATTCTCTCATTAGTTGTGTTGCATCAGAAAGCTTTTTTCTTTTCTGTGTTTATTATCTATTTAAACTGTGAAAGCAAAATAATGAAGGCTTAGTAAAGCGCCAGCTCTGGCTTTGTAGAGATCCTTCATATTTTGGAGGTCAGAACTTCTCAGCCTCTGTATGTCTATAATAAGCTCTGCCAAAGGAGTGTTAAGAGAATTTTAATTCTGTAACATCTGTAAAGCCCTGAATCATAAGGCACCTCAGCATATGCTTAGAACATCTGTCTGAAAATGAAGGCTTGTAAATACTACAGAGAAAGTTTCTATAGGATGGATTAGAAAACAAGCTTCTGTGGAGAAGGAAAAGCAGATGGGTAAAGTGAAAATAAAGGGAGAGAAAAAGAACAGCAAGCATTGGAGATTAAAGAGAAAGCAGATAATAGAAGGATAGTTGCTGATAAGGAACAGGTAATAAAAACTATTTTTCAGAAAATGAAAATTCTAAAACAAAGAACACAAGCTTAAGACAAAACAGAGTGAACAGATTAGCCACTTGTTATAATTAAATATTTGCTTTATGTTAGTAAAGGGAATTAGAACAGTTAAAATCATATCATTCAACAGATTATCCTTCATTGTGATTGACAATATTTGTTATGCATAGACGTACGTTCATGTTCTTTTGGAAAAGTTCAGGAAACAAATGTAGCTATGGCTTTACTTGGTTGTAGGTAGAAAAAACCTGTGTTTTTTGCTTATCCAAATACAAACATTCCAAGCTCTTGAAGTAAATACTAAATCTAAAACCATTTAAAGCAAACAAACAAAAGGATATGGGTTGTGTGTGTGTAAAGATTGACATTATAAAGAAATATCTCTTCTTTTGTCAACTTATTCGGCCAGGAAAATGTGCGTGAAATATTTTAATTCCCACTCCTCACATTTCCCCCCCCCGGCACCCCAAATGGCATAGTAACTGTAAGGATAGAAAATGTAAAAGGCTTTCTTTAAAACTCATTAGAGAAGATTCAGGCTGAGTCGTCTTTCTGTTTTTCATCCAGCTGTTTCCTTACGATACCTACGCCTTGCAGCATTTATCCTCTTTAAAATTAAAGCAAAGGAAAAGGAGAGCTGCAGTATATTTCTTTGTCAACGCAAGACAACCCCATTATTTATTAATTTTTAATTCCTCAGTTGCATTTTGAGATACAGCAGATGTAAAGCTATATTAAATGTTCTGCGCCGCTACCATTTAGTAGCAAAAAAATGAAGAAAAACATCATTCGATGTACTCTAATAATTTGAAAATTATCTATAATAATAATAATTCCCTTCAGTGACTAAATAAATAAAAATGGAATGTTATAGTCATTAAGTATCTATCGGAACATCTGGCACTGTACCTCGGTGGCATGGAAAGCCTGCTGTGCAGGGAATGTGACATTCTTGATGGCTGGGAATGTGACTTTATTCTTAGTGCGGGTCAGAAACTCATTGTCTAGGGCATAAGGAGTAATGCTGGGACAAAAAGTCACTCCCAGCATGATGGAAAGGGCAAGTGAGTTTGTGGGATAGACTTTTGAAGATCCAGAAGGTGACGCTCAACGTGTCCATTGAATGGGGAAATGTATTGGAATCCATACAGTAGGGAAGCTTGCCTGAAGTGTTTAGTAAGTACAGGAAAAACAAAAATATCGTCAAGAGCAATTAGTTGACTCATTTGTGGCTTCCGCCCCCACCCCTTTCAGTCTTGTTTTATATCTGTGTCTCTCTGTTATTTGCAAATGCTTTGGGTAGAAAGCACAGTATAGTAAAGTTGATAGAACATTAATCTGTTGTCAACTGGTGCTGAGAAATCACAGCTTTCAATATGCTGATTTTTTTTCATGACCTTTATATGTGGATAGGATTTAGGAGAACAAAATGGCAAGAGGTGAATCAGTGGTGCTAAGTGATGCCCAGTAAATATCCATTTACTGGATATTTGCATTATCAAAGGAGCTCCCAGCAATATTAACAATACGAGAGCTTTGTCTTGCAGAATGTAGTCTCTGGTGACAATAGCTGTTGATTCTTTATAAATAAAAGCTAGTGATCTAATTCAGTAAAAAAACAGGTGGCTGTGCTTTGAGATCAGCTGGCTTTTAGATGTTCAACACCTCAGTCCAGTGAGCATCAATATTTGCTTGCTGTACAGATTTTACCTTTTCAGCTGGGAAGATTCATGCAGCAGTTACCACCATATATAGGACACTTTTTGAATTTCGTATTTTAGAATGTCAAGAAATTGCATTCCATTATACAAATGTAAATAAAAATTCCTTATCACTGCAATACCTGAAGTTATATAAGCACATTTCTCTTTTGGAGAATGATAAGAAGATATGCTTCCTAATTTTTTTTTGCTGAAAGATTATGTTTCTAATTTGTTGGTGGAATGTTTAGGCACTCTCACTCAGATCTATAAAAAAATTGTTTAAACACCATAATGTATTTTCTGAAAATAAAAAGTGTTTTTGGAAATAATAGCACCTTTTTATCCCTGTAGAGGCTTTAGAAGGTATTTGGAACAGTAAAATTTATCTTTTTTATTGTTCCACAGATAAAACTGCTTGTATTTTTTTCTTAGGACACAGTATAATTTAAATGGACCAAATCTTTTTCTGAGCAACAGTATGAAATAAACAAGAATGAAGCTATTAAAAAGCGCTAGATCTGTAGCCACTGTATTTATGAAGGCAGACACTGGAATGTTCAAAGGCACAGTGAGTTCCAAGAATGAGAGTTTTCATTATAGAGAAGATTTTTTAGGTGCTGCCATGAAAGCAAATGTCTATTGCTGGTTGGCATCCCTGTGATGAGTTACTCTGGGTAGCACACGGACTACACACAGGTTTAGAAGGTTTACCTGTGCAGTCACAATTACTGAACAGCCTCTGTGCTGCAAGGAAATCTTGTTTCCATATGTGCTTTATGTTCTTGACTACAAGCCCTAGGTTCTGGAATGTTAACTTGCATAATGTTATAGAGTTCATTGGTGAGGTTCCAAAGTGCACTTTGCTGCTCTCCATGCTCAAACCACTCTTCTGCCTGAGGGCCGGGAGTCAAACACACATTATGGGTTTCTCCATCCATCCCAAGTGTCAGTGGCAAATGGATTACCTATGCCATAAGTATATTTCGCTTATCAGTGGGAAATTCCCACATAAGCTACAACTATGGTGTCTAGGGAAGCCCTGGGATAAGAAGCATTGTATAAATGTAGGTCGTTATTGTGAAGCTACATTTTCTGAATCCCTTGTTTCATGATTGTTTGCTTTAGACCCTGTGGTAACATGTGAGTGGAGGAGAAAAAAAGAAAATCTAAATAAAGGACAAGGACATCCAGTGTACCCTAACAAGAAAAAGAATTGTTAAGGAACTCATAGTGCTGAGGTCTAAATATTTCACAATTAGGCATTCATTTGGAAAGAGCAGCTGCTCTTTATCCTCCACATGCTATTTTGCTTACGTTGTTTACTGATTACAAAACACAGAATATACTTTTATTGACTATGTTTTCCCCTACAGTCTTCTAAGAGTGTAATGATGAATATTCATAATAAGAAACAGCTTCAAGGTTCTAGCACCAGCAGCAGCTGTGCTTCTTACAATGTCTGCAGTCACTTGGGTTGACTAGATGTAAATAATTTACATGTGCTGTATATAGCAGCCCTTTCAGATCTCAATATATTTATGCTAATGCGTAACTTAGATTTTGCTGGCAACCACTCTGTTGATCAAATTGAAACAAAAAGTAGGTTGTGGCTGTTCAGGGAGTACACTTCCAGTTGCCCCGAACAACTGCCATGTGCAGTACAGAAGCCATCACAGTTAAGTGTTGAATCTCAAGATCTTGGAGGAATATTTTAAAGCTAATTATCACTATCAAGAAAGTCCTTGACGTCAGAAGACGCTGACCGAAGTTCTATACAGTGCTTGTCTAGTTACCTATGACTTCAGAATTTATTAATATCCAAACACTTCAAGGAGCAGACAGTAAGGTCTTTTGATATACAATAGCAAGATTGTTCCCTCATATTCTTTCATTAGTGATTTAAAGCTGTAGCAAGTACAGGAAAAATTTCTTTTTCTTTCAGTATCTACCATGAAAGTTTTGCATCCTGTGACAGATGCTTAAGTTTATATTATGATATATAGATCTTCAGTGCCACAGAGGATCAGTCTGATTACACTCACCTGTTTGAGCTGTGAGCTCACACCCCCTGCCTACCTTGTGTATCTCTTGTGTAGATTAAAAACAGTATGTGCAAGTAAAAAAACATTGCTGCAGCTATTGGTTAAGGCACACAGGGGGTCTATTTGCATATACAGATAGGTACTGTTCTTTAGGAAAAATTCCCATATTGCCTTTGAGGTTTGGTCAACAGGAATGATTGCTAGATGCATATGCCTTACCTATTTGTCGTTTTGCTTTTCTGCTCTGTTTATTTTGGTGGCCAGTTCTTTTGGATTATGCTTTCACCTGAAAACACCAAACAAGATTGAACTGGATACTACTGTATGAAGACATATGCAATCAGGAAACTTCCAGTGTAGAAAATTATGTTGCAGAGTTACAGCCATTGTTTACCAATTTTAGAACAGTACAGGAAAGGTTCCCAAGGCTGCTAGTGGGAGGTATAGTCTGCAGCTTTCAAGAAAGAAATCATTCACGGTTTTTTGCTTAATTTTATGTTTCCATTAACCAACAAATACATGTTTCACTATTCTTTTTGATTTATCAGTGTAATTAACTTTTCTTCTGCATATGCATTTGGGTTTTTTTGTAAGGTGAAAGGAAAAACATAATTCTTCCCTCTGTTGCCCATAATAGGGTGAGGACATTCAGATGTCACTGCATTGTGCTATGACACCTAGGCAAACAGTAAGGAATTGCTTTTTCTGGAGAGATATCCCTATTTGGCTAATGATTGCTCAAAGTTAGATGTATTCATGATGCAAATACGTATGTCCACTTCATAGAAAATTAAAAATGTCAAAGCAGACTCTCCAGATGATCTTTGCCTCATTTAATTTTTTTCTAAACCAAACAATATCTTTGCTAAGGCTCCTAGCACCACTTTGATGCATATCAGAAACACGTGAAGGTGCAGAGAATTGACATTTTACTTACAGAACAGAAACTAATGGAGTAGTTAGTGGCATTTTCATAGCTTATGGTGAATAACAGAGTGCTAGGACTTTAACAAGGGAGCTCGTGATGCAGCCTGTGTCACAAGGGAGGATGTGTTCAAAAAGAGTATTCAGTGACTGAAAGAACTGAGTTGTGCTTCTTCCCTATGTTAAATAAGGGAGCTTGGCTTTTATACAGAAGAAAGAGGTTGCACCAAAAAGTGTTAAAAATAGTTTGAAAAATTCTCCCCTCACCCCCCTGCCAACCCACCCCCCCCAGAAAAGTAGTGTTTAGCAGAATTTTAAAAACTTAAAAATGCAATCCTGAAGATGTACGGTGAGGCCATTGACTACACAGAACAGGAGTTAAAATACTGAGCTGGGAATGAAACTTGAAACATTTGCTGTTTGGTGCAGTCTGGGCTTTCCAAAGGAAAATCTTTGCTTTTTAATATTATTTCTGCAAGCCCTTGAAATAGTCCTTTTGGGGGTTATTAATGTTTATTAGGAAATAACAATCATTACATACAGATGTGAATCATTCCAAGTGGGAAACCACTTCAGGCCTTCCTATATTTTTGAATAGAGAGGGGGGGAGGGGGAAAAATAAGTATAGTTATGGACTTAAACATGCTTATAGATACCTAGAGAGATTTTTAAAAGAACCAAACTCCAACGGGTTTAATAATAAACGCTTAAATATTTGTAAAATCCTACTTGTGTTTCTTGATTCACCTTTAAACTTTTATTTGGCTATCAAAATCAACTTGTAGAGTTAATTTTTTTAAGTTTTATGTGTTTCAGGTGCCTGCATTTCATTGAGTTTTGCTTTAGTGTTTAAATCACCTGAGACTGAAATGCTAATAAATGGATTTATGAGTCTGAATCAGAGGTGGGACTACAATTTATACCAATAAATCCAGCTAGTGTTAAACAAATTGATGAGGTTATTGCTAAGCCCTGAAGGTGTCCAGGTTCTTTAGTCAAACCTGCATTTATGTGTGGACCCAAATAATCTGTACAGTCCAGTCTGAAGCATACTTTGCCACACGTATGTTGATTTCACAAAAGAGATTCACTTAGGCGTCTCTGTCTTGCTACAGTTAAAATTTTAAAGGGCAGTGCATAGCACAAGTTTCATGCTACACAAAATTTTATGTCTCTAGTTCTCAAAGAAAGTAAATAATTAAATGGTAATTCCTGGATAATTGCCTTAATTATTATTATCCAGGTCATATACATACTGTCAACACACATTCCAAAGTATTTTCCTAATTTAAGCTTTGCAGCTGGTGAGTACTACTGTTTTCATCTTTCCCCTTCAGTAAAGTTCTACAGTAAGAATTGTCTCAAATCTCAATCTATCTCTGTTTTTGCAATGATTTGCTTTCTCCTATGTAGAACTCCTGCTTTTTCATATCTTTTTCTCCTTTTCTTAGGTGCCTTTTTTTTTATTTTTTTGTTTTGCAAGTTGATGTTTCAGTTTAGAAGTAATGGTTTAAGAAATCAAAATAATAATCTTCTAAACCTTAGAAACGGAGAAATTTGCACCATAGTTGCATATTTAAATTCTTGGGCTTTCAAGTGAGTTTCACTTACCAGTTTATTTTTATAAATAATGATTTCAGCTTTCCATCTGCCATATAAAAATGTGATGTTTCTTAATATAAATGACTTGAAAACAAACATTTCTGTTGAAAAGTATCTCTGTGGGGAAGTGGCTCATAGGTAACTTTTTGACATGAAAGGTCCAGTGGCAGGTTTGGGAATTAATCTATTCTTAAAGATGTACTTGAAATGTAAAATTCTAGAACAAGTTGGAAGATTGTTTCCTTATGCTTGATTGTCTGTTGTGAATTAGTCTCTTGGTTCCACAGAAGATTTCCATTAGGAAATTTCCTGAGAAATGTTTAGAACAAGAGAACGGCCTAACCTAAAGTGTCAGTAATTTCATGGTGAGTTATGTGTCTTGAACATAAGAGTTCAGCACCACTTGGTTGCCATGGTTCATTAGTTATCATCAAACCCCCAGATCATCTTTGAGTAGAAGCCCAAAAGGCTCTAAATCTGCACATGCAGTGCAATTATGAGGCAATCAAAATAAAATGTAACAATTTTGAAGTTAAATTGAAAATAGATAGTGCTTTCAAAGCCTTAGATTAAAGGGAGACAACCATATGTAAATCAGATACGGTACTGCTGAATTATCTTGTTCAGTGTCTGTGCTTTCTAAATAATAGACAAGGTAGTGGTACAGAATAATTCCTTTGAAGGATCTGACAAGCATGATTTATGGCATAGCCCAAAACACATTCTTTGCTTGAATATTCAGTCAAAAGAGCTTCATTTTCCCCAATTCTAATATTGTGGAATTATATCTAAATCGTGTCTTAACTTGGGAAGTCACAGGAGGGAGAATATAAATTACACTCTTACAAAAATATACAAGAGATTTAAATTGGAAAATTGCTATTTTGGAATGCAAGACAGCAAACTACAATTAATCACTGTTCCTCTGTTCATCAGACTTCACAGTGAAGCTTCAAGAAACATAATGCAGTATTTTAAAAGGCTCATTTAAAACCCTTTCTCAAATACTACAAACATCTGTGGGGGGAAAAAAAGGATATCCTTGTTTAGAATAAATCATTCAGTTAGCATTTGAGACTAAAACTAATCCAGTATACATAAAACCTCCAAATTTTTAAAAAGCTTAACTCGGGAATTATTTTAAATCCACCCATTTATAAAAGTTGCCTGTAGTCTCCATATGGAAGGAGAAAGCGATAAACTGGAAACTTAACCCCAAGAAAACATATCCTTCAGATTTTCCATAGGTTTTAAAGGATTGGTTAAATTATTCCTGAAGCACCTGATATAAAGACTGCCATCCTAATCGAAGTTACAAGTGTGGGCTTTTTCAGATGCTTGACACTCTGCCTCACATTATTGAGGCTCCCCATGGAGACTTCTGATCTAAAATAAGCCAGACATGTTTCCATCTAGAACCCTCATCTCCATGTGCTGCAGACTCATGACTCAGCTTTTAAACCTCATGAAGCAGAACTGGCCACGTTTGCATAAGCAAATGTTCTCTTTGAGCAACCTGTAACTTGAGAGCATTTTTCTAGCTCTGTGCTCCACAGGAAAAAATCCTCTTCTTAAACCCTAAAAAATTCTTGAACTTTCTGTGAGGATATGTTTGTATTGCTAACTCTCTTTCATGTACACCACAGATTTTTTTCGTCCCTTAGTCTTGTCTGGCTTTCCCACAATATAAAGAAAAGACAGTGCTTCAAAAAGAGAGAACCTACTTTACTTGAGGAAAATAAAACTATCCATACAGGTATATTTTCTGTTCATGTGGATTTTTATTTTTTGGTCATATTTGTTTGATTTGCTAGATTTTTTTTTTTTTTTTTTTTAAGGAATCCACAGGGAGGTAGATTAAATACTGCATTGCTGAGTCTTGCACAGCTATAGATCACAGGTACCAGGACCCAGAGCCTGTTCAGCATATCCCATCGCACCATTATGAGTATTCATTCATTGATCGATCATTCATCATTCAACTATTTCAATAATTTCTGAAGGATGATAGTGAAAAAACTATCGAGTTATCTGTCCGTCTTAGTAATAACAAACTCAACCTGAGGTAATTTGCAAAAGCATTCTTTGAAAGGACTTTATTCTAATTGCTTGAATTTCCACTCCTAAATTTAGAGAAGGGATATTATTGCTTATTAGGTAGAACAAGTGCATCCCATCTAGGTATTTATCCTGTCTAATTACATTTTGCAACTATACTGATCCAGAAACTCAAGAGCAGACTGAGAAGGGAGCTGTTTTCACTTCTAAATCCTGTAAAACTATCTTGCATAAAGTCCAACTTTCCTGTTGTTGCTAAAGCACATGGCAGCTATTTGAAAGGGGACTGTATTTAACAGTCTCAAGCAATTTTAAACATCTGCACAACCTTTTGGACAACTGTGTCCTTTAGGCAGCTGGGATCTAGGTGTCTAAAATGCCACTACACACCCATGATTAGGTTCCTGAATTGCTTCCTTAATGTTTTTTACTGCTCAGACATTGTGAGTTCATGGAAGGTACCAGAGGCAAGTCAGGACCAACACACTGCATGATTAGAGTACAGGAATATCTGTGAGAAAAGATACAGCTTGCCCTGATGCATGTAGCATGTTATATAACATCTTATGAGTTTTTCACACCAAAAATGAATTTTTGAAATTTTTTTGTTAATTATTATTATTATTGTTTTTGTTTGCTGTGGTGGATTTTTTTTGGACAGCAGTAACAGGACACAGATGCAAAGCTTTGGAAGATTTTCCAGTAGCAGCAGCTGGCTCCTTGGCAGTCTCCTCAGGCAGTTGTGTTGATGCTTTGGAGTTGCCTCCAGGTCCGTCACGTAACAAGTCAGTTGATGAGCTTCCTTCTGTTTGGATGCCATTTTTTTTTTTAGATACCATTGGAACACCTTAAATATTAGGAAAAATGTGCAAATTTTTGGTGCCCGTGCAAGATATATACATGTGATACTTACATATCGTACATATAGTGGTGTATGTAAAATGATGAATATGTAATATATTTATGTGTAGAACTTTAAAATTCCATCCATTCAACAGATTTCTGCTCTAAAAAGTGCTTTGCAGAAAATTTCTCGATTCTCATTGAAAAGCCTTATAAAATAATCACCCAAGTAAGTGGAACTAAAGACTGGTGCTACCATGAAGCCTGTGCTCACTGATAGAACTCACCAAAAATACCATTTTCTTTTGTACTAGCATTCTGTGAACAGTCAGCCTAGCTAACCATCGCCCTTGTTCCTGTGTGAATTTAATCTACTTGTCTATTTTAACAAGTTCTTTAGTAGCTGCTGTGCTTTCCATACATACAAAACTTCCCATACATTCAGAAATTACTTATAAGGCTCCCAAATTAAAAAAAAAAAAAAAAAAAAGGAAAGGGAGAGGGCAGTGAACACATGTTCACATTATACTGTGCCATATGTTGTAGTAAACTGGGTGTATGAGTTACCATATGTGGATTTTCTTGTCTCTGGCCCTTACATAACTTTGACATGAATGTCCAAATTGCCAGAGGAAAAGGCAGCAAGGATGCATTTTTAGCTTATCTTTGACAAGGCTTTCATTGAATGGTAATTTTGTTCCAGTGCAACTAGGTAAAAGGTAAGGATGGCACTAGCAGATATTTTTTGGTGCATTTAAGATTGTGAGAGTGTCTGTGTGAATGAAACCAGGCATTTTGAGAACCACACCATGGTGACTGAGCCTTTATTTCTTTGCAGATGCAAATTTTTGCCCACAGCTGTATCTCTGACTTATGGATGGGAAATTTAAAAAAAATACTAATCTAGAACATCAGTTTTACTTGTCCCCAAAGTTTAGAAAAAATCCCACACTTTCATAAAGCCATTTAAAACTCGATAATAAAAACAAAAATACACAAGAGATTTCATCTTTTTTGGTTTTGCTTAAGAAAGACCCGGCATCACTTGCAGCCATCTAACCTTTCTTCCATACCTCATGCACCCCTGTTGAGACAAACACCTTCCTGCTTTTCTTTCCTATCTTTAGGGAGTTATTGCTCAGGTATCAGGTCTGTTCCTAAGTGCTTTAGGTCTGCATTCAGCTGTTCGTGCTCCACCCAGCTCATGTAGTGCCTTCTGTGAGGCCTTGCAGGGCCTGAAGATTTAAAATAGGAATCTGGAATAGCAATGACATTTAGGCTGCAGGGCTTTTCATTAAATTAAAGGCACTGGGGAGACTCTAATAATAGGGATGAAGCCGAGAATGGGCAAAGCAGAATTTGATCAGATAGTGCTCTTGTAATTTGATTATGCTTATGTAAGGGAGAGCTGGGACTGAAAAGGGGACAAGAGGAGAAGAATCAATAAAGAGTAAGATGACATTAGGAAAGGTTTTTATTTCTACTGACTAGCTAGTGAGAGCTGAATAATGTAATTTTTATTCTCATATGAACTGACCTAAACTTTGAGGGTGATCTGGACTCACTGTACTACAAGGCGGACATGGCTCAGTTCTAATCCTGCTCTCCGTTTCATGCTTATGTTTTGGTACATCTAAAAATAAACTGAATCTAAATCCTATTTATGCAGGAATGAATATGGAAAATGTATCTCCTGCACATGCAAATGATCTGGTAGAAGATGTTTCCTGGACGTGCTTTTAGCTACCTTAGTGATCTGACTTGCTCAAAAGCAGCGGTGGCACTGAAGAAGGGGATGCCTATGAAGTTAAACGAAGGCTTGGATACCTCAGAAACTTCTGAGCGTAGCTTCAGACACTGATATTTAGACTATGTTCATGTTTCCCATTCATAAGGAAAGAAGCAGCATTTAAAACACTCCAAAAAGGCTTTGAACATTATACCTACCATTCATGCATCCTTTGGATGAATGATTTTCTTTCTCTAGGGGAAGATAACGGCATACGCCTGTTGAGAAAAGCTTTCTGTTTTTGTTGAGAATGAATGTAAGATAGCACACAGTTTAAAAAAAAAAAATTCTGTTAATGATAGTGCTGGACTCTGAAATTAAACTCAGCAGGTGGGAAGATGCCACTTGTATTTCAAAGGATACAGCAACTCCCCTGCAATCATCTAATGGAAAACAGGCATGGAACTGCCTGCTCCTTGGTTAGTCCATCTGTATTGTTTTGTAAAATGAAACACAGGGACAGAAACCTGAGTTTCAGAACATCCATGGGCTGCGATTCCTTTGATTAGTCACTTAATGTATATTTTTTGTTTTGTTTTAATTGCAAGGCTCTTTATTAGGGTTTATTCTACATCCTGCAAATGCTGTCACCAAATCCAAATATTTGACTGGATATATAATGGTATCATCATTACACCTGGGGATGTAATAAGTGTTTAGATAAGTGTTTTTGTGTTGCTTTTATCTGGAAGAATCAACCTGAAACTCAGATATGGGATTCTAGTGCACAATGCTTATGTTCTCAATTTTTGCTGCAATATTTGTGGCTGGCTTTGAAATTTCACCTATTGTGGGAAATTATGCCTACTTGCTATGTAAGACCCGTGTGACAAAATATGCAGCACGGACCAAGGAATTCATTATGCTTTTTAGTTATTCCATTCAATGAATCAGGTTGTGGGATGCATTAATATGAAAATTTTTATCAATTGATTAATTTTTAATTTGCCATGAAAAAAATCAAATCAGGAAAGAGATAGAAAAATTTTTTTGTATTGAGCCTTACTCCGCTTTTATAATATCTCTTGCTCAGTCATCTACCAGAGGAACAAAGTTAATTTGAGTCGCAAAAAAATCATTTCTCACCATGTTTTTCAAAGTATTTTTAGCAGCAGTTTTTAGTGCTTAGTTTGCAACCTGAGTATTGTCTTGGCTCAACCACAAAGCCATCAGACTTCAGTCACTTACATGTTTTTATGATCTCGAGAAAGAAATTCTGATATTCTTCATCAGTTCTGTTTAGGCGCAAAGGAGTAACAAGATCTTGTATCTCAAGCAAACAATTCTGAAATCTTGTTGTTCTCAGTTGCATTATATTAGAAATTGATGCAAACCTTACCTTTATAAGTGGTGATCCTGTATCTCCTCAGGACATGGTAGACCCTGTATACCAGCTTAAAAATCACTCAGAAGTGCTTATTACACAACTGAGTAGTTCTTTAGTGGATATATTGAACTAAACAGAGTTTTATTACAACATGAAAACTGTAGTTACTAAAACTGGTTTGTGATTTTGGGTTGAAGTATATTTTAATATCAAATTCCAGGTAACACGGGTTTGAGACAGGAAAGTTATCCCTCAATGACTTTTTTGCTAGAAATTTTCAAAGCTAAATTAGAGCAATTTTTTGTGCATGTGTAAATTCCACTTTGGCTTTCAGGAGCCAACAAATTTCAAAGGTTGCAAATGGATTTAATGCATAAAAAGAGAAAAAAAAAACCAAAAAACTAGTGGCTGCTTATCAGTATATTTACTTTTGTTTCAAGAAAACAAATAGAGGGAGAGAGAAAATACAAATCTCCAAGAATTAACACATTGTGGAATCTTTTGCAAAATGGTTGTTTTGATAAAACATAACCACACCACAAATCTGCCATATAATATTAATAACCGTGGTTGATTCAAAGAGAAAGGCTCATTCTGAGGTTTAAATCCTGGAGCTCTTGTTAGATGGTTCCTAAACAAAATCTTCCTTTCTGTCTATTAAAATGGGTAATTTTAGTCTTCCTGGACCTGGACAGGATTAATCTTTTTGTATTAATCTTAGATTAATTTTCAGTGTATTGTATCAGCTAAATTATCACCATCTGTGCTTATTACACATCTAATCAAAATGTCTAATGACTTTTTAGATACTCTAGACTATTTAGATTAATTTAGCAGTGGTCAGCATAGCAGTTTCATCCTAATCTTCTGTAATAATGGTAAAGACATAAAACATAGTGCTACTGAAGAATAGATTGGAAAGAAACCCCAAACTTTTCACTGTTGTTAAAAAACAGGCCAGCTTTGTCAAGTTTTTCTCTCAATCACCACTGCAAATTATCAAGGATTTAATATAGAGAGTATTGTACTTGAATGTAGGGAGTATTTTACTTCTACAACAAGGATATGAATTGAAAGGTAAAGATTTAATATTTTCTATTACAGTAATCACTGTATACTGAATTCAAGTAAATTAGCCTAACAAAGTAGAACCACTTTGGTACAATAATCATCTGAATTTGTTTTTTTTTTTCCTATGGTCATATATCCTGTGATTTTATAAGTAAAAACCATCACTTCATTAACAATAATCAGCAAAGTTTACCATAGTATTGCACAGTTCACAGCATCACCGTGGCATTATTTCCTTGGTCTTGCAAAATTGTTGTCAGAGGAACACTCTGTGAAGGTGTGGAGGATGTTACTCTTCTAAAATACGCTTTTGAAAACTAGTTAGTCTAATCCATTACAAGAGACAATTATTCCTATTTGTTATTAATTTCAACTCTAAACAGTATTTTTTTTAAAGAATTTTTTTTTCTGATATATAGTCTTATATCTCTTGTAGAAAAAACTATTGCTAAGATATCTAACAATACCTAAAAATAAATCTTTGCTAAAAGCTTTGGCAGAAACAAGAGTACACAATGGGATTAAGAGGAAAACAGACAATTATTTTTGCCAATATAGTCCATTTTCAATGATGGCTAAATGGGTAAAGAGAACAGTCATGAAGCACTCAGCCAGCTCAATTTAGGATTTATCTTCCTAATGCACATTTAAGAATTATTAAATTTTAGCTTAGTAAACCTAGATTTTAAAACTTGATTATACAGGACTATTCAATTTATTGGTGTTTTTTACCAAAATGTTCCTTATACATTTGATAGAACAACAAAAATGTCAATATTTTGCTTTTAATCTGTTCTTAAAAACATATGCATCACTTCTTAGTAGCTTAAGGCTGTTCTTGTTGGGCTGTTATGAGCTGTAGTGTATGTTGGTACATAGGATACATCATCTATCAAACAGATTTGCACTTGGTGTTAGTCAGAGCTCTTTATTACATTTAGATTTTTTTTTTTTTTTAATATATAAAACTTTGTAAGTGAAATCTNTGTTGTTAGTCAGAGCTTTTTATTACTTTTAGATTTTTTTTTTTTTTAATATATAAAACTTTGTAAGTGAAATCTTGGTTGCACTGAAGTCAATGGCAAAACTCAGCTGGCTTGAATTAGCCAGGATTAGTTGAAGGATTTGAAAAATAAAAATAGCTACCAGAAAGTAGATTTTTTAAAAAGTCAAATATAACAATTTCAGCCGTTTCATTTTCAAAGTCTCAGAAATACTAAAGAATTCTAGAAAAAAAACCCAGATATATGTTGTAGGGCTTCACTGTTTCATGAAAACTCTCTGATCATTGTATTGTGCTCATTGGAATAAAGAACTTTACTGGCACTGTGTACAAGGCTATTCCTGTGCAAGCAGTCAGGAGATTTACTTAAAAAGACACCCTGGATGTGAGAAAAAGGTCCAACATACAACGGGCACTATGCAGAGGCTTGCTTGCATCACCTCAATTCTTCTTCTTAAAGGAAAAAAAAAAAAAAAGGAAACAAATTCCTTGTAAAGTTGCTTTTATGCAGTAATGGGTCTTGAAATAGGAATTAAATACCATTTCCCCCCCTTGTATTAAAATACGAATGCACTGCTCTTTTTAAATGTATGCAGAAATTACTCATTATTGAATATCAACTTTCTGTTCAGAGCCTTCTTTCACAGTTTGGAAATTTAGCACCTAAAATAGAAGTTTATAATGTGTCTGCTGATACAACATAATAGCACTGGCAGATGATATTATGATAATCTACCAAAGCTATTTGTTGAGGGCTTTTCAGCACTGGGAATGGATGAAGCCTGTTCATAAGAGGGAAACTGTGATGGGAAGCCTGCAAAGTGTTGCCTCAATACTTTGAATGTAACACAACTCGATGCAGACAGCAATCAGTATTTTTATGTATTTATTTCAGGCAGAAGCTTGCTCTCTCCCTGCACTTTGATAAAGGCACTGAAAACAAAATAGGCAACAAAAATTGAATTTTGTTATGATTCTTTCCTGAGGTTTGTGTGGAGAAGATTGTGTACTGAAGTCAAAGCTAGTTTTTGGGTAAGCGTGCTTGAATTGTGTATTTGCATCTCTAACAGTAACATTTTTAGTATTTTCCAAGTTCTATTTTAGTTGGTCTTTCAGTGTGCAGCCTATCATTCCCTAAATCTTTGGACCTAAAATCGAGTTCCTGTTATTTTTGATACAAAGTCTGCATGGAAGTTAATACGACACGGAGTTGACTTTGTCAGCAAGGGTGGGTTTGTAGAGATTGGTGATGGTGTTCCATGGGTCATAGGAGAAAAACAGCAGATTAGCTGCCCAGCACAAACCTGGAATACCTGGAATGTTTCATTTCAGTGGGACTTTTGTCTGAGTGTGAATTAATGCCCAGTTTTTCCCATCATAGTAAGGGTGAATTTAACACAGTAGGTTTTAAATATAAGTCACTAATGAGAACTTGAGAGAGACTGGAAACTGGGTCTAAATCTTGCTGTACTATTCCATCTTGATTAATAGAAGTATTTAATTTCAGTATCTGTAAGATTTATCAGAATGCTTCGATGAACTTTGCAGCTCTGAACACCTGTCTATGTTATTATATCTGTGATTCCAATAATATTAACTTAAATTTGCACAAAAATACAAAAATATTAAACTTATGCTCTACTGCTAGCACTTTCCTTCCTTAGTTCTGGATAATAGAGAGTGTATTTTTATCGTCTAATGTCCCCACCTTTCTAGCAGTGGCATGTTGCTGACTCTGACTGCATTTAAAGCTTTAATTAATCAAAAAGGGATATTGAAGGCCACCAGATTTCCAGCTTTTCATACCACAGTTTTGGTTTAATACTTTGTAGAAGGATTTAAAACTTCTCTACTAAGATTTAGTGTTGGGTGATTTTTTTTTCCTGAGATTTGGAGAAAAACCACTCATTAAAGAAAAGGTTTCTAGCATTTAGTTTCTACAATATAAAAGACAAAATGTTAGATACATTCACTCATATATGTACACACATATATAAATACTTATTTATTATTTGGTACCAATATAGAAGTTGGATATAGCAGTAATGTAAAAGCCATGGTGAATACACTACAAAGCACCAATAGTTTCTGGTCTCATGCGAGATTATTGACTTCTTTTCATCATTATTATATTAAATTATAGCAAAAGCAGGACACAGTAGATAAATAAAGCTTCACGGAATATGAGGGGCTGTTCCATTTGTCTGCTTTTCCCTTTGGTATTTTCTTTTTTAAATAGTGGGGGAGGAAGAAAAGGCAAACTACGCAAGCTTTTTCTGAAGAGCTAAAATCTGACATGACTTTGAGGCTTTCTGATGCTGTAGCTCCTGTGCAGACTGCTGCTCTCTGATACCTTCCCTGTGGCTTTAGCATCTTAGTCTTGCCGCTCGAGATCCTCCATTGTTTAATGATGTGTTGTCCATCTTGAAAGACTTCAAGAAACTGGTTGAAAACACGAGGAAAGAAATTTGCAAAGTTCAGTACAAGGTCCAGCCTTAGACCTGAGTGTGAATAAGCATCCATAAATGTCCAGAAGGTGATGTTGTGTGCAAGAATGGGCATAGTGCTGGTAAGGCCAAGGTTCAGGTTTGATGTCTTGTGGTTTTATGCTTTGCTGCTTTCCATACAAAACTTCTACTTTCAAACAAAGTAGAAACTTGTATGCATCTAACTTTTTTTTTTTTTTTAATCATCATAAAAGTAAAACCCATAGGGTGAAAAGTAATTTTTCCTTAAAAAAAAAAAAAGGCTTAACAGCTAGGAAATTGGAAAAGTGAGTGGAAAAGAAAGAGTTTAGCTCAATTAACTACTGTCATTCAGTAGCTTCCTCCTGGGATAACTTCATTTCTTTATTCTATTGTGTAAACCTAATTCCATTGTCATGAAAGAGAACAGATGAAAGGAGTTAAAGAAGTCTTAACTACAGCAAATCTAGTATATTAATTTTCCAAATTGTACCAGAATAAAAGGGTGCTGTTTCTGTCCTGTAGTTTTTGCTTAGAAAGCAGTTCCCACCTCAAATCCCTGAGCATCCATCATGCTCCTTGCCTTGGACAGATGTGACTTCCACAAGACACTCACAAGCCTCTATAGATTTTGAAGGTTTCTAGGATTCCTGGGTAAAATAAAGAACACTTTTGGATGTACTTTCATAACATGTATGCAGCAAATAAAATTTGACTGCTAGAATTTCTAGATTTCAAAAGTTTAACTGATGCTGTTGTTAATATGGGAAATCAGTGACGGGGTTCCTTGTGAGCCTATAACTTAACAGTTCATGGAGTATCTGGTCTTTAGGTTAAAGGCATTATCCCTCTGTGGAATCATAGCCATGCACCTGGATCTTGCAGAGGCATCCACAGACTCAGAACTTGGAGATTATTCTTACTTTCTGCACTCTTAAGTTGTGTGAGCCTTCACAAGTTCAGGACAAAAGACTGTGTTTGACTCTCTTGGCTTGCCTGTGTTTTGATATGCTCTTCAGGTAGGATTTCCATCTGTTCCTTTAGGTTATTCTTTCCCCCAGCCATATGTGAAAAGTATCTGTTGGCTTTGGCAGCGAGCTTGTGTCTGTTGAAACAGAGATTGCTGTGTAACTCTTTCCTCACTGCAGAGCTTTTAAGATGTGCAGCTTATGCCCTGGCCAAATTCCTAAGCTGGGTGTTCTCTGCTTCTCTCATGTGCAGGACCTGATGAAAGATAGCTGGGAGTTAGAAGTTTGTGTGGAAAAGCAGATTGAATCCATTCACATTATTGAATCCTTCAATACTGTGAATCCATTCACAGTATTGAATCCATTCGACCCAGAATTGTTTGAAGCAGGACTTAATGATGGTCCCTCATGTGCCAGAACTGGATAGTCTTGGTAAAACTCCCTGCTGAAATTACACCACATTGTCCAAGTAATTCCATACACATTGGGTGAGGCAAGGAGAAATAAAAGAGGAATTACTATAGTTTGGTAATTAAGGCATTCATTTATACAGGACATCCAAATTCAAGTCCTTTGTCCCTTCTCTTATGAATATTGAATGACTTGCATGTAGTGAAACAGCTTCAGCAGTTCCACTGCAAAACACCTCACAGATTGGTATATAGGGCATTCCTCTGGGATGTGGAAAAATGTGATCTCTGAGCAGATCAGCTATAACAGGGATGTGAGAGGTCTCTCACCTAATCACTCTGCTTTCAGGTGCTGTCAAGTGAATAGACACTGGACAACACTTCCTCTCTTATTAATAAAACCAACCTCTAAATAAAGTGTGTGTACTGACAAGATGAGAGAGTACAATAATTATTTTCTGCTCCCACTGAAAGATGGAGTACTTGAGTGGCTTCATGTTAAAACCTGTACACAGTGTGTAGTTAACTGTCATTACTGGATATGCAATTGCCATGGAAAACAGTGAGAGTGTCATGCTTGCTCAGTGCTGAGATAATAATATCCCAAGCACAATGGCCAGTGAGCGTCAGTGTAGGCAGAAATTAAAATATCTCATGCTGTCCAAATAAGTGATAAAGGCTGCATTTAAAAGGAGACTCCAAGTAATGTAAGATTCATGAACAGTTTTATGTCAGTTGGAAGTAATGAGGTAAACCTTAGCCAATGCAAGAGGCCCATTGAGATGCAGCAAAATCAAAACCCCTGGATCTGAAGAATATTAGAAACACTCTGTGTACAATAAGAGTGGTTGACTGGATATTAACTGCAGCTACGCCTAGAAAAATAGAAATTATGAGTGTTGGTTGTATGCAGTCCTTTGCATACCATAGTCCATGTGGGATGGTTGCTAATTATTGTTGTTAATTTAGTCAGTTTATTTTCCTTTGTAGTCCACAGTGAAGAGATAAAATGCTGGTTATGAATAGCATGCATAATGAGGAAATAAGACACTTAATCCCATGCAAAAATAATTGTATATGGTGCAATTTTAAGATTAGATTGCAGTCTGAAGCTTTTAAGAGTAAATGCACCTCAAACTTTTCAACTGCCTTTTTAAGGTAATTGGAAATTTCAGTTCTCTGCTGTCTTACAGTGATACAGATAATGTACATTGAAGAGAAAATAGGGAAATAATAGCTATAGTTGCATCAGTTCTTGCTTTTGAGATATGTGTATTTATAGGACACATTTGACATTTCTTGTGTTCTTAGAGTGGGACTTTATTACTCAAAATGTTTAAATATAAAATGTCGAAAATGTTTTCCTTCTCTCAGTTTTCACAGATGTTCTTTATTTTAAAATAAATATCAAAGATACTTTGAGCCAAATTCTCATCTCCAGCCATATCCAACCAAGTCTGCCAGTTTCAGTGCGCTTGCTTAGGGATGTCTGCTCATGGTTTTCTCTCCCCTCATATTTTCCCACCTATCCTCGCTGTCATATGCTTCAGTAAAGCCTAAGTTCCATATCTGATGTTGGATACCCTTCGCTCAATCCCATACGGCTTAATCTGCCAAGCTGATTTTTTTTCAGTTTTTACGGAAGCAAACTTTGATCTTTACTTACAATTGTGAAAAAAACCCAACAGATAAAAGAAAAAGAGTGTTAGAGGTGCTGCAAAAAGATTTTATAGAAATATCTAAGATGCAAGGGAGAAGGAGGCTTTTTTTTTTCTTTTCTACCATGGACAGATAATGTGAGTGAAAACTGCAGCTTTCATGTACACAGTCATCCTTTACCATATGTCAGTTTGCCATATGCTACCATATGTTTTATCAAATGCAGGGTAGTCTTTCTGCAAACGCAGCCTTGCATTGTGTCTTCGTTATTAGAAATCAGGATGTCTTGAACGTGGAGACTTCTGGCTGAAGATACCTTGGTGGAAAGCCTTTTCTAAGACAAGGGAAGAGACAGTCTTATCTTTTCCTTCACCAATTTTCACAAGGAAGCTACAGCCTCCTGTTAGCTATTTATCTGCAAATAGCACCTTTTTGTTTTGTGGCAGAGAAGATGTGTTTCTTATGTAATATGCTACATTGAAATCTACTCTTGATGCTTAAGTAAAATGTGATTATCTTAGGATTTAAAAGGTCTTAAGCTGTGGCAAAGTTATGTCACATTAAATGGTTTAAGCAGCCATTGCTTTTGAAAGTGTTTTTGACCTTGTTCAAGAGTGTTGTTTACCTCAGTGGAGCAAACATTACATTGGCATTGAAAACATTCAGAATTAGCATTACCTTAAATTTATTCATACTTTAAGCATCTTGGAGGGGTTCAGAGAAGTCCTTGGATTTAGTTTGAAAATTATAGCAGTAGCCTAGATCCTTTTGTAGAAAGAAAAATGTAGTAGGAGCCTGATCAAGACCAGTTTTCACAGTCACTTTACATCAGACCAAACTTACCACAGTCAGTTGTCTTTAGTTTTTTCTCTACCAAATGCTTCTACTAGAAAAAAAAAAAAAAAAAGTTCTTCCTACCTAATGTTTCCTACTAGCAAACCAAGAGGTTTTACTTTCCTGTAAGTGGTACCCAGGGTAAGCAATGTAGCCCATATGAAAGCAGGAACAGCATCCCTTTCCTAGGAATTGTGTGCCCAGTAAGCTCCAAATTTATGCCTGTTGATCTTATACATCAATTGGTG
The DNA here is from genome assembly GCA_013397775.1 of Eulacestoma nigropectus. Lineage (NCBI taxonomy): Eukaryota > Metazoa > Chordata > Aves > Passeriformes > Eulacestoma > Eulacestoma nigropectus. The sequence continues at coordinate 608,752 of VZTE01005753.1, forward strand.
CAAACTCACCTGATAGATATAGATAAAGATATAGATATAGATATATATTTGAAATAATGCCAGTTCCAGACCATTCAAGCCAGTTTACAATAAAAAACTCCCAAGTATATATAACATTTCTGGAAGATGACTGGTCAGATCACTGAATATGGAAACCACTTGGAAAGAAAAAAATTAAAGCAGAGATGGGGAAATTAAACAAAGAATGAGCATCTAGGTTAGAAGGTAATGAGTTTTCTGTTCTAGTCCTTAATACCATCCTTACTTGTTTGATACATAGTCTTTTCTCTGGCTGAATCTCTTCTGCACTCTCTTTGAAAGCTGTGATCAACCCTGCCTAAACGCAGCCACTTTTCAGTGATTAGGTTTCATAGGAAACCCTTGTCAATAATCACAGTTACTATTCTTACTCCCTCATCCAGTTTTAAACAAAAGTTCTTTTGGATCCTTTTGCATAGATGGTTTTCACCTGCATAGAGACGGACCTTCTGCCAGCAAATACTACTAAGGCTGATTACAAATCTCTGTTGAGCTCATTGTCCATGAAAAACTTCTTTGGTGAGCTAATTTGGTTTGTGTTTTATTTTTACAGCCTTCAGTGCCTTCAGTGCCATTCTGGCTGTTCCTTTGTCATAGAATCATAGAATGGTTTGTGCTGGAAGGGATCTTGAAGATCATCTTGTTCACCTGTGGGAACTGCCCTGCGGGCAGGGGCACCTTTCACTAAAACAGGTTGCCCAGAACCCCATCCAGCCCAGCCTTGAACACTCCCAGAGGTGGGACATCTACAACTTCCCTGGGCAACCTGTGCCAGTGCCTCACCACCCTCACAGTAAAGAATTTTTTTCTAACATCTAATCTAAACCTATATAGAAAGATTATGGCTGTAAGGTGACATGTATGATTAGCATTTTTATTTTGAAATGTATATAGGTTTGTCCTGATGTCTAGCGCTATAAAAAAAAAGTATAAATTTTTAAATTATTACCACTCGTTATCCATTTTTCACAATCATTTGACTTCTGAAATCTGTAATTGGTTTATCAATGACATACAGATTATAGCTTGAAAGAGAAACACCTCTAAGATTATCAAAGATGACAAGTGTTTAAAAAATTGATAAGCAAGTTTAATAACCTGCTTCATTAAGTAGAAACAGAAATTAATCTGCAGAGATGTTTACATGAAAAAGAGCAAGTCCATTGCTCAGTGATTTTTTTTTTTTAATTATAACAAATCTGTTTCCAAATGAAGCAGTTTCTTTGGCTGTCTATCTCCCAGTTGAACAGAAGGGTAGTGATTAGTACAATGTACAATTAGGACAATCAAACAGTAGAGAAAATGTGCCATTTTCCAAATTACTGCCAATTATTGTTACTTCTTTCTGAGTTACGGGGTTTCCTGGATTCTTATAAAGATCCTTTTGGAAGCTTAACAGTCAAAATCAAGATTCGGTGACTTATAATAGAACTAACCATCAATTTCTAAGTTGCCACTGAGTGACAAACACAAAAAAAACCCATTTTTTCTTGTTTTTTGAACTTAACAGACTTACCTTTCCCGTTTTTTCAAGCTCTCATTGCCAAACTCTCAAAGTACCAAGGGTAACCAGGGTTATTTTTTGGAAGCATTCAGATCAGAGACAACTTAAATAAGCGCTGGCAACCACACAGAAAATATGGTGTCATTGATTGTGACAATTTAGCTCTGAAAGGCATTTTTGATGCTTTTTGGAATGCGTTGTTCTGGAGCTTTTAAAATATTTTGATGTCGTGCAAACAAAATCATCCTTGTTAATACTCCTGAGATTATCTTCTAATCTTAGCTTTCCAGATACCACATAATTTCTCTTCTAATTTTTTTTTTTTTTTCTGTTGCTGAGAGATTCATCGAGGTGTGAAGTTCCCAAACCTCACCTTTCAGTGGCTTGGCTTTCTATATGCATATGCCATATACCTCCCAAATTTGATTTCTATTTATAAGCTTGCTAAATTTTCAACTTCTCTTTGCAATTTTGTCTTACTTTTAGGCTTCTGCAGAGCAGACAGCTCCCTGGATCAGAGGTGTTGTACCACATGCATCAGGCAGCACTAAGACCAGACAATTAAGTGCTGCTGAGTAGAATATCTTCTTTATAATTACACACCATCAGCTTTCTAATCCCTTCAAGCAACGAGTCCGATGATTATTTTACATTTATACTATACCCATAAAAATGCACTGTTGTTCCTGAGCCTTGCTGCATGCTTTGTTTTTACAAGGCATTCTTGACTGTCATTTGCTGTGTTCTGCCAGAGAAAAGAATGTCACCAAGATTGAGAGGACTGTGAGAGTGGCTCCCAGTTCCTCTAATAACACTCTGAAAATTTATATGCCAGGTTTAGGGAAATGGCTTGCAAGTTACTGGGAATAACCAGAGTAAGACCATTTTTTTTTAGAGGAAACAAAGTCTTTGTGTTTTTAAGAGGTAGATAAGGAGAAAACACCATCAAAATAAAGCATTAAGAGAATTGTTGTGATGTGGAAATGCATCTAATCATAAAAATTTGTAACAGGTGGATCAGAGTTGCTAAGGGAATGGGTAATTAGTAGTTCGTGGGGGGTGGGGTTGTGTTTTGTTTTGATTTTTTTTTTAACGTGAGTTTGATTTCTGGAATGGAGTTTCGTGCTGATACATTGTGATTAGTAGATACTTCTGCTCGGAGCTTGAATGACTGTCATTTATAAAAAGCTCTGTGGGGAGCACTAAGCCTCTGGTCTTAGGCATTTACCCAATATCCCCAGGAAACCAAAGCTCAGGCTCCGGAACCCAGGCCTTAATTACACAAGATACTTCCATGAGCAAACTGAAGGTATGTCAAGGAATATTTTAAAATTCAAGAGCAGGTTAAACTATCTGAGTAGACACAGTTTTAGATCCCTTCAGTGCACTCTGCATTAATCACTTCTAATTCTCTAGCATTTCCCTGTCCTGAAGGCTCTCTGATGTATTCTGGGATGTCCCAGGTTTTGCTGTGTTTCTTTACTTGTATCTGCTGTCTTATCTGCTACTTACATAAGCTTTTATAAGATTTTCAAACTTTCTGTTATTGTCTTCTTCCAAGTTTCTACTGAAAGCTGTTTCTGATGAAAAACAGAAAAGGGACAGTACCAGGTCACATACCAGGCTATTTAAGCACTTGTTCTTTCAGCTTTGTATGGTATAATTAAGGAATCCCTATTAAAAACCCCACAAACACAAAAAACCAAACAACTAACTAACATATATATATATATATAAAATAAAATTCATAAAAATAGGTCAGGGGTGACTAGCATGGATCTCTGAGTGGAATCAATTCACATATTGTAAAATCATATTTCATGCAAGTTTAATGTAGTTTTTAAAACTGCTTAAAAAAAAGGTTTTAAAACAATTGTCTTCTCTTATCCTTCATGGATGAAAGGAAACTTCATTGTGGTTAATGTGAAATAATGATATGCAATGACAAAAATACTCATGCTTTTTAAGGGTTTAGTGATATAACTCTTGGTAACTCTGCTTCCTGTAGTGTTTTAGTGCTTAATTGTGGAAGGATTTATCCATAGTATATTTTGAATAGTAGTATTTTTCCATGCAAAAGACTAATACAATACAATTAACTCCTTACCCTGATCTTTTCTCTCCCTTAGTAATTTTCTGGATTTACTTACAGAAGTAAAATCAAAAGCAGTAGAAATGGGTTTGGAGTTTGTTTGTTTCATAGTTTTACAATACAACCTAGTTAAGCAATTCTTTATTCTGAAATTTTGGTCACCATTGTTTTGCACTGTGATATATTCAACATCAGCAGGATATATCTAAACCAAAAGAGAAAAGGTCATAAAAGTAGATGTGAACGTATAAAAGCAGGGGGAGAGGAGGAGAGCAGTATCATGTACACTGGAATATCACACATACTGTGCAACCATCACAAAATGTGCAGCATGTTACGTACAAACCACTTTCAAAATAGTGGGTCTGCATACATGAGTAAAGTTTTGAACTCATAAAAAATTTCCTTTTCATGCATGTTCTTAGTTCTTCAGCTTTATTTATTGGAATTTAAAAGTATTGTACAAGCACAAATCTTTTTATAGACACTGCAACAGATGGTCAAACACCATGCTTACCTACAATTATATCCAAAATTAGTGTGGTTGGTTATGTCATCAAAGACAATAAAGGAACAAATGTTCACAAATAAATCCGAACCATCAAAGGTCCAACCTACTCTGCAGAACTCCAGTTGGCCATGTGAATTCCAGAACATACACCTAGTGCTTACAAACTCTGGAAAGTCTGTCAGGTGAAGAGAGGGGTTAGAGTTCCTCCCAGCTGAAACGATTCATTGGTTTGTGTAGATGTGTTTAAGTCACATCAGCCAAAAGAATGCAATATTCATTTTTGAAATCACAGCTTTTTAAAAAGCTTCTTTCCAAAGCAGAGTTTTTGAAACCTTTGAAGTACAACAAAATCTAAAATCATGAAATATTAAGTGTTTTCATTTGACTAGGAAGAAAAGGTTTAGAGAAACCACAACAACTATTTCTTTTGGCTTTGGAAAAGAGCCAGCAAGTCTATTATTTGTTCAGTTCTATTTGCAGCAACAGAAAATAGGCCTAAATTCCATATGGCTGCAGAGGGAAATGCTGCTTCGAAGGTGAGTACTCCTGATCAGAGATATTTCATGATAGTCTTTCCAACAGGTAGTCAGGGTACTCAGAGTTGGCCTGATTAGGGGGAACTTACACAGTCAAACCAGGATTTAATAATACCTACGTCTGTGGAGAAAGTGTAAAAGGAGGTGGCTACAGCGACCCTCATCTTTTCCCAAGTAATTCCTCCCAAGGTTATTACGGGTTGGTTGGCTGATAAAAGGATGCCTCGCATTTCACCTCTCTGACTCCCACTGTGTCAAACCGTGCTGCTCCTGTTCCGGTTATCTGGTAACGTAGGCAGATAAATGTATTCTCCTGGATATCTTCCTTTCAACACCAGCGATATGGCTTCCATTGTTGCCCTAAACCAAATCACACTCAATCTTGAAACCCTAATTCTCACAGGTACAGATGAGACTTGACCCATTGTTTTGGCTTTTTAAGCACTTGCCTTTGTGTCTATTGTCTGTCAAGTTTTTCAGCTATTCAGTATCAGCTCCCTGAAGTGGCTCGTTAAAATTTGTGTGTGTTTGTGTGTCTGACTTGGAGGGAATGGAACCCAAGAGAAATACTTTCATAGTGCCTCTTAAAACAAGCACAGATATAAGAAATTATTAACTGCTTAGTCTTCCTCTTTGTCTATATGCATTACAAGTCCCTCAGCACCAAGGTTCAATATTTATTGTTGGTTTGTTTGATATTTATTGTTCATAGTCACTGATTCCTTAATTCAAAACATCTTCGGAATGCACAATGTTTTTGACTGGTTTGCAATTATTTGAATATTTTCAAATACCACGAAAATTAACAGGACTGCCTTGAAAAATGCCATTAGAAATAACATATGCACTTTTAAGAGAGCTATTGTTTATCATTTGTGCATGCTGTTTATATCAGTTTAGCCTTCAGCATCACTAATTGCATTGCAGGTGAACCTCACTTTCACTTTTGCTTTTATTATATTTATATATATATATTCTGCATTTACTTATAGGAGAAAAAAAAAAAGCTAATTGAGGAGATGAGAGGGAAACATTTTCCTCTCCTTCCTTTGAGAAGGAATAACCAAGAGGCTGGTACTAATTCTAGCCAGCACGGAGCACATTCTAGCTTAATTCTGTATGCATGTTTGCCGGTGTCATTATCATCAGCACTGGTGTCACTGGCTCTGTATGACAATTAGAATGAGAGCGGGTACAAGAAAGGCAGAAGGACTGAATGGCAAATAAACCCATCTTACTTGAAATGAAAGCTCCTAATTTTTCAGAGACATCACAAGAGAACTTTGGCGAAAATAGTCTAATGGAATGAATCAGGAACATGATTTTTGGGTACAGGTGTTCTTACAGGATAAATCAGACCTACTAGGCTTAAAATGGTGACTCTAGCCTGAATCTCCTCTATCCAAGAGTTATGCAAAGCACTGAAAGGAATCAGATGGGAATGTCCATCAATACCTCTTCCACCAAAACCCAGCTGAGAAGTGCTGCAGAGTTTCTTGTCCCTCCCTCTTTACTGGCTGGCATGGCTCCATTAGGTCTCTTGCATGCACAGTCTGCTATCCTGTGGTGGTGATGGAAAACAGAACTGGAGAGTTATGTCGTTCCCTGTGTGATCCTTCCAAGCTTATTCACAATCCTTTGTATCTCATGTGACAGCAGAGGAGAGCACTGCTTTGCTGATGGAATAACACTGATGAATTCGGTAACAGGAGCTTTGCAGAGCAAAAAACAACAGTTAGTTAATCTGTGTTTGTGACCACATTTATCATTGAACTCCAGCTCCTTAATAGTCTACAGCCATTTATCAGATTGTTCCATGATATTAAAATACCACATGCATTTATTAGAAAGTTTCTTAGCACAATTTGTAAGCCCCAGACTTGTGGAGGGGCTACGTATTCAAGTGTAAATCTAAGACTATAATCCTCAAATGGTTTGCTGTGATTTCTAAACTTGTGAAGCAACTTGGGTTGATTTTTCCTTTCCAAGTTAAAAGCAGAGTGCTTTCCTGTTATTTGAACTGAGACCAGAGGATTCTTGTCTATTCCATCTCCCTTTCACCCTACTACATTTTCAGAGTTATAGGTGTCATTCAGAGCATACACGTCATTCTCCATGGAGGATTGTGGAACTGCATCAGTTTATGCAATAACTGTGTGGCTTATACTACTTCATGTTGTTGTAAACAAATAAGTGAGAGGTTCCTGAAATCAAAGCTTACAAAACTTTAAAAAGAGAGGGTGGAGAGGAGAAACATATGGATGCAATTACAGGTCCTATCAACTTTTAACCTGCTAGCAATATTGTTACCTGTAAACCACTCTAAAGGTAAAAAAAAAAAAGTCATACCTGTTCTGAAAACATAATTTCATAGTGTTACTTATGTGATAGTGGGTCTGGATGCTTAAAGTATATTATAGGTATTTCAGAAAGCTCCAACAAAGCATGTATTTCGTAAAGGGGACCTGGCCCATCATAAGTAGTCCGTGATTGTTTAGCTAAAGTCTTTCTAAAAATGTCTGCTTTTTTATTTAGTAAATTACTCATGAATATGAGATTACTTCAATATTTATTGCCTTAATCAGGAAAGGATATGAGGATATGAGCAGAAGCTTTCTTGGGGACTGTTGCTAACCTCTGAAATGTTGCAAAGGATACATAAACCCAAATATAGAGCTTTTTCTTTGTTCTCTTTCCCGCATGCAGGAGAGCAAGTGTACACACACACCCCACTCACACTCTTTGTCCTTCTCATTTCATTTCCCCATGCTCTCTTTTATAGCTATGGTAATCTGCCCAGCAGTCAATATTCCCCATGCAGGCTGGATGAATTCTCAGGAAAGCAGAGAAGCTTGCATCCCAGCTGTACTGCTGTGGCAGTGGTTTTGTTGTCGTTTTTAAAGGGTTTGTTTGCTTTTAGTTTGGTTTTGCGTTATCTT